>JALHLI010000020.1:1480000-1817500 GCA_023349425.1 Anthopleura sola | reverse complement strand
GGACTACTGGTCACTTGGAAACCAGTACATCACAGTGTAGTTAATGGGCGAATCACGAAGTATTTATTGGAATACAGAAAGAAGAATCGAAGGAAGATTAGAAAGCAAAACTTGCCGGTATGCGCAATAATTTTGAAATAATTGTACCAAGTTATTCCCCGGGGGGGGGGGGGCACGCCCATATAAAGCCTATACGGGGCTAGCTTTTCCGCTGGATAGGGTATGGTTTTACGGGATTTTGGTCTTAGACAGTATATACGATTTCCATGATATTGTCTTGAATAGGGTCATCGATCTTGGATAGGTTAGGGGTACTAGTGTTTTCAAGTCTTAAGTAGGTTTTTTCGAAACTAGTTGTTTTTGCCGCCAAAAAAAAATTAAGCACGTAGCTTTCAACTGTGCCGGCGTATTCAGGTTATAGAAATTCACTTGGGTCTTAGATAGGATTATAAGTTATAGTGTTGTGTCTTGAACAGCGTATGTTTTCCCAATATATTTTTGTCTTAGATAGGGTCAGGGTCTTCGGATCCCAGCGGATCATCCCTATCACCACCCCTCCCCCCCACCTCGGGAGTTTTTCAACCCTAATATTTGGAATCAATCAGCTGAATGAATCTTATAATAAATCTTATTACCAGTCAACAAATTATCCATTTACATTTTTATAGACAACATGTCATTCAGCTGGTAAAAATGCCACACGAGACCAGAAATAATATAATATATATTTTCAATAATAATATTGAAAGCAACCTGATAGATAAATCACTTAATCTTTTTTCCAGGCTTCTCCGTTGCATTACACACTTAAAGGATTAAACCGCAATACTGTTTACGAGGTGCGCATAACTGCTGGTACAGCTTTTGGAAATGGGGATGCGACTCTCTGGGTACAGGCTAATACTAGCGTCACAAAGTGTTCAGGTAACAATCAACAACTAGGTTGGAATCTGGTTCTTTAGTTACTGCTGTTTCAAAAAGGTTGAAGGAGTGAATGGCAATGTGCGATTGGAGATTCCACAACTTAATAGGAACTGGGGCAAAAACCAGGGCTCAAAATAACGGCCAGTCATACGCCGGTGAAGATGTTCGGCGTATTATATTTTATTTTATTATATGATTATTAATGAAATACCTATATTTCTCTATTTAAAAAATTTGGCATATAGCATGTGAAGATATCATCACTATGGTAACATACTTCTTATAGCAGAAAAAAAGGCTCGAAAAATATTTCTTTTTTTTTTTTTCATTGAAAATTATATAATAAACAGAATATTACATGGGTGCTTGGAGATACGAATTTTATCTTCTCGTGTTGAAAATCTCTATACTTCTTATAGCAGAAAAAAAGGCTCGAAAAATCTTTCTTTTTTTTTTCATTGAAAATTATGTAATACACAGAATATTACATGGGCACTTGGAGATACGAATTTTATTTTCTCGTGTTGAAAATCTCTAGCTCGCTGCGCTCACTCGCCCATGTAATATTCTCTATTTATATTGATCTTAACAACTCGCTTGTCTTTAGAATCCAAGAATCCAGGCCGCTGCGCTCACTCGTGAGAGATCTTTTCGAACACTCGAAGATAAAATTCGTATCTCCGCGCGCCAATGTAATATCCTCTATATATTTTTGTATGGGATAGTTTTTGATGTATATTGATCTTAACAACTCACTTGTCTTTAGAATCCAAGAATCCAGGCCGCTGCGCTCACTCGTGAGAGATCTTTTCGAACACTTGAAGATAAAATCCGTATCTCCGCGCGCCCATGTAATATCCTCTATATATTTTGCATGGCATAGTTTTTGATGCATATTAATCTTAACAACTCGCTTGTCTTTAGAATCCAAGAATCCAGGCCAACCCACTGATCTGCAGCTGACAGTCATCCCCCCTGTAAAATCTCGCAGTATGATCAAGATTGCTTGGCAGGCTCCTTTAGATGCCAGCCAAGTCTGTGTTACTGGTTACGTCATAGATTATGGTGAAGGAACTCCATTTCACCAGAAGAAAACTGTCAATGCTAGTACTACACAGTATCTTGCCATGAAAGGAATAAGTAAGTCGAGTTTTTTTTTTTTTTTTTAAACTATTATTATAATATTATATATTATTAAGTAGTAGGCTTTTTTTAAATTGAAAAAAAAAATTTTATTCCTCCTTTCTCCTCCTTTAGTCCTTTAGTAGGCTTTGTATTGTAGATATTTCCAGCTGAACGAACATCTACTCGCGCAAAGCATTGTTGATCAAAACCTGCAGCCTTATGTTTTGAAAATCCTTTCTCGAGTGGTTTTTAGATAAAGCACAGATTTCACTCTGATTAAGAGTTTTGGACTTTTATGAGACTTAAAATGTATTGAATTGAATTCTAAGGGAAAGATCAATGCTAAGCGTGCGTATATCCAGTTCCGGATGCACGCGGGAGGTTGCTTTTAAAAGCACGAAAGAAGCGTAAGAGTCCCACGAGACGCAGCCGAGTGCGACTCTAGCTTCTTGAGTGCTTTTTAAAAAAGCAACCTCCCAAGTGCATTCAGAATTGGAATTTCAGTTATTCAATAGACCTCATCGGCTTGTAATGTTGTCCCATTTCAGACCACGTGTCATTCCCCAGGGTATCATTTCATTGTTTAACGGTTGCGCATGAGAAGATAATGAATATGGATACAACTCAAACAAAGAATCTTATTCTAAAGAGAATGACACGTGGTCTGAAATGGGACAAAATTACCCCCAAGCCGATGAGGTCTATTATCCAGCTTTTCTTGCCGAAATTTATCAGTAGAAGGGGTAGGGAAGGGGGATTCATTCGAACCATCAAAGCACCCTTACCGACGGGTATACGAGACCCTTCCCACTTATAAATCACTTTATTGGTAACTAGATTTACATAAGTAATTTTCATCTAGGCCTTAAAACGAGCAGTTGTGTCAAAATGAACGCCAGAAATGAAAAGAACATTTGTAAGTTTCAATTCTTTAATTCAGGTCCTGGACGAACTTACGTTGTCAAAGTGGTAGCTGTAAACAGCAAGAAGAACAACGGACCAGACATCCAAGAAGAAATTGCGATCCCACCAATTCAAGGTAACATATTGCCTAGCAACAGTTGCTAGGAGGTAAATAGACCCCTTGCAGCACGTCGGAATGCAGCTCAATTTGAAGATAAAACAATAGGTTCCAATTCTCAGGAGATTGAAATGATTTTGTTTTTTCCTCCAAATTGAGCTTTGACGTCACGTGCAAGGGGTCAATATGTATTCACGATTTATGCTGTATATTGCATGGAGTAGATAGGACAAAAAATAGCTTATGGATAATGAAAGAGTAACAGTAAGTTTAAAAAGTAGATAGGTAAACATACAATAATGTAGGACAGAAAAAAACGTCTAGAATCTAGCAGAAATTGTTAAACAATAAATATTTTCGGCTTCGATAAATGTTTGGTACCTGCAAAACAAAGGTAAGTAGCTTGCTTTTTTCGTTCTTAAACAAATAAATATTTTGTGAATGTAGAGTGAAAACTTTAACCAATCAGAAGAGAGCAGAATCAGTATCACATTGACCTCATCCAATCACGTTTCTCTACCACTAACATGTTACAACACCGGTTGGCCTTTTTTCCAGGTTGTGCAAAAAACTGGCAATGAGTATGATTTTCACTGAATAATTGGGCTGTTTTACGGGCACATTTTTTTCCAATATGCTTTCCTGCTTGCACCTGATTGGTTCACGTTGGAATGCTTTGTTTTCATTATGATTGGCTAACGTTGTAAGAGAGTTCTGTCTGTCTGTCCAATAGTTGAGACTGTATTGACAAAATTGCTCCATTTCCTGTATTTCCAGATCAAACAAAACCAGTAAAACAAGTTCGAGTGACGCCATTGACATCCCGTGCTCTCAAAGTGGACTGGGTCGAGAGCAGTGATCGTATTCCCGTCCTTTACCACGTGTATCACAGCTTTAAGAAGACCGTGGTGTATTGTGGGAACACCACATCAAAGACTATTAATTGTACTGGGCTGAAGCCTTATACCTTCTACACTGTCTATGTGAAAAGACACGGAGAGAATGTCAGTAGAACTGGGATTAATCGAACAAAAGAAGAGAGTAAGTACATAAATGGACATACTGAGCAACATTGTGCGCAATATTGCAGGCAGTGGAGTTATTTCTAAACTCCCTTGCAGCACTTCAGAATGCAGCTCAATTTGGAGGACAAAACAATAGGTGCCAATTCTCAGGAGATTAAAATTCTTTCGTTTTGTCCAAATTGAGCTGCTTTGACGTCACGTGAAAGGGGTCTTTAGCAGTAACCACATGCGCTTATTCAGCGTGTTTTTTCTTCCGGTTACTCAACAAAACTCAATTAACTTTCTTTTACGTTCATAGAACCCACTCCTCCTACAGACATTACAGGAAGTCAAGCAGAAGATAACACTACAGACCTTTTCCTACACTGGCAAATCCCAGAGCAAATTAATGGCAAAATCCTTCAGTACCGTATATATTACTCTACCAACATGAGTCTCCCATTTGACGAGTGGGAGAAGCTGGACTGCAATGGCAGTGCAATGATGACTCGAGTGAAAGATCTGGTATCTGGGAAGAAATATTATTTCAAGATGCAAGTTAGGAATGGTGCGGGTTGGAGTGATGTTTCCAAAGCCAAGATGATCATGATTAAAGGTAAGTGTAGCCCTTGGGGGTGGGTACCAGGTGATTTCGCTTCCCTCAGGAATTAGTCAATCGGCGAACATTTTGTTGTAGCTCAATGTTTCCTAGTCCCAGAGCAAAGACCCAATAACGCATACCGTAAATCCTCTATTTTGTCCCAGGGGTGGGGGGGGGGGGGGCTTATTTACTTTAGGCACGTTTGAGGGGGGGGGGGGGGCTTACTAGAGAGGGAGGGCTTATTTGAGAAGGGGGGCTTAATAGAGGATTTATGGTATATATACCCCTAGATATACAAACGTCTGTAGATTTTTTCAATTTTCCAAAAACTTTTTCTCGGCCAATATATCCTGACATGATGAACCCTTGTAGGTTACTAAAGTAAAGGTGCTCTTTCTAGTGCTGGTTTTTGATTTTAGCTATTTTAAATTTTCGGCCACCATTTTGGCAAGGGTCTATTCTGTTGGGGATTGTAGCAGTACATTTCTTGAGGGATTAAATCCATCTAGGTGAGATTGTAAAGTTTGTGGGTTTTTTTCTTTTGGTGAATGAAGAGATCGTTCTCCAGTTTCCTAGAGCCCTGGGGAGCATATTTTAGATTTAAATTCACAGTCAACTTTTTCTTCTTCTAAATTTTGAACATACTTCTTTTCAGGTTCTTCGACTGAAGGTAAGCGTTGAATTCTGTTATTGCTTAATAGACTAATTCCCTTGTCATTCCCTATTTGAGATACTACGCGCGCGCTGATTGGCTGAATAAAGTATTTGAATTAGAACGCACACACTGATTGGCTGGCTACCGTGTTAATATCAGAGGACGAAGATATGCTCGCAAAAACTCGATTTGACAATCCCCAAGTGCTTTATGACTGCAACAGCACAGCAAGAAGTTTTTTATTTCTTTATAAAATATTAAATTACAATAATCGTTGTTTTGGATACGAATGACGCAATGCTCTCATAAAGGAAGCGTCCCCAATCAATGTGATGCTATAAAAAACTGTATTATCGATAATTACCACTGCAAGTACAGCTGTGGCGCAGCCCAACGGGGTCGAACTGAAAACATGAGAAGGGAAGATTCATAAAAGTTATTTTATAATGGCAGGTCCTACTGGAAACCTTGACGCACAAGCTGGTGGGACTGGCGAACTCAAAGACAAGACATTATGGATTGTTATTGCTGCTGTAGCTGGTGTGACTCTCATCGCCATTATTGTCATCAGTGTTATTTTGTGCAAGAAGCGTTCAGGCGACGACCAAAGGTGAGACGATGAAGGACGACTCTCAATTCTTCGAACAAAACTTTGTAGAACTTTGTCGCTCTGTCTTCTTGGAAGTTTACCACCATCTTGTTCTTCTACTCCAAGGCTTGCATGCTTGTGTTCTCAAAATGTACATATTATTGTTATTATTACCGGTTTTAACATGTTTAGCACGTTGTCTTGGAAACAAGGAAGACAGTTATATCCTGTTTGACAAGTTCATTTGAGAAACAGAGCCTTTGCTACAACTTGCTCGGTGGGTTATTTTGAAAACAAAGAAGCATCATATAACCTGTTTGTCTAGTATATTTGACGAAAAAAGCCATCCACTTAAACCTGTTTGTCAGGTTATAACCAGTAACACGTTTTTTTCGAGGTAGTCGAACCAATAACCTGTTTTTCAGGTTATTTAAACCTGTTTTAAGTCGTTTTGGTCGCTTTGCATTGTGTTTCGGCTCTGTTTCTCGAAGATATATTTGCTTCACATAAAACTTGCATGCTTGTACATATTTATAGCCAGTGAAGTAAGTTATTCGAGAAAACAACGTCTTTTTCGTTAACTGTTTCCTAAGTTCGTTGAGTTTATAGGAACTATGACCAAACCTATTTAACAATTTATTTGAAACCTTTTTATAAAACTAATTTAGTTTTTCTAACCTTCTTTTAAAAAGAAAAACAAGATATAAACAAGGTTTTTTTAAAACAAAATGTAGGACATTATATCGTTTTTTTAATGGCGTTAAGATTATAACATTCACTGCAAACAAGGAAAAAAAATATGGTTTTATTTGTTATGGTGGAGAACCCAGGTAGCCATATCTTTGAGAAAACTGACAAAAAAATGAGAAAAAAGAAAAGAAAGAAAAAGAAAAGCCTACTGCAATATAAGAGCTGTCGGTACTTTTTTAAGTGGTAGTAAAAAATTGGATTCATTCATAAAAACGAACAAAAATTCCTAAAAGCAGAGGAAGATTTCATATCTTAAATCTAGCAGTTTCTTGTCGTTTTTCAGTAGTGGTCCACGATTCATTTTTTTATGACATTTACAAAGCCTTTGAAAAAGAAAGAAAGTTTATTGACCCATTCATCAAATTTATAACTCCCCTTTAAAAGTGGAAAGGTATATGAAACTGTGTTCAGTGAAGAAAACATTTCATTCATTACGTCATCTCATTATTCATTACGTCATCAAAAATCCTAAAATGGCGGGAAAATGTAACGGTTATGAATAAACACTTAAAGAAGTTTTCTTGATTTTTAACATGTAAGGAATCTATTTGAGAAAAATTAGACAAACTCAGTTTAATATATCAATATATATGGAAGCACATTGACTATACTATATATTTCATTTGTGGATAACCAAATCGGTCTTCTCCACCTACATATATATATATATATATGAAAGCAAATTTACTCTAGATTATATTTCAGTGGTGGATAAACCTATCGAGTTTCTCCACCTATATATATGAAAGCAAATTTACTCTAGATTATATTTCAATGGTGGATAAACCTATCGAGTTTCTCCACCTATATATATGAAAGCAAATTTACTCAAAATACAAAGTTACCATATTTTAATGGTGGATAACGCTATGGGTCTTCTCCACCTTGTGGTTTTAAGAGTTACCCAGCTAAACATATTGGTTATCATAAAAAAATAGATTATTTTGAAGGAAAAAGCTTTAAGAGCAAAGTGCAATAATCTCAATGATTGTTATTATAACATAAACAAAATAAACGATATAAAACGCACTAAAAGCATAGCAATATTGTACGAAATAATAAAACTATCTTAACAATAAAAACTTCACATGATTTGTGAAACAATAAAAATTTTTGTTCTATCAGATTTCTTTTATATTTTAAAGTTTTAAGAACTATTGCGTTTACAAATATTTGCATCATTGGATAGTAAAGTTTAGTTAGGTTTAGTATTAAATTTTGTCGTGTCATCGTTCCTTAATCATTGTATTTTGGTAGAGTTTGTTTCTCGAACTCTCGTTAGCTGATAGCGACCAGAGTGTGGAAATAAATTGTAATACATATGTTAAGCAAACAGAAATAAAAGCCTTTAACAAACAAAACGAATTTGAATTTCATTTTTTTGTTGAAAACGGCTACTGATCGTCCATTTATTCATTCGAGAGCATCTCATACATTCGTTCATCCATTTAAATATATTTTTCATTCATTTATTCATTCGTAATTTTACGTATTTTTACATGTTACGTAATATTGCGCAATATTACGTAATAATACATTTATTATTGTAATGTACATGAAGATTGGCGCGCAAACCAAGCGGAAGAAGCCTTGTATCTATGGTAACCTTGTATCTATGGTAACCTCGTATCTATGGTAACATTCTCTTCTTATTCTTCTTGTTATTGACAGAAATCCATTTTCTACTCAATATTCCTTCTCCAACCATACATACGATTCCTCTTCATTTTCTCGCTTAAATCCCTCTCTTTTTCTTTCTCTAAAGTATCTTGTGACGTTACATTCTTACATTTAATCTGCCTAACTATCGCGCGGTTTTGTGGTTCAATCGAGGTCATATTGTTCTAATTAATAATTGCCGCTAATAACGCTACTCTCGCCGCTGTCTATGACGCTAGACGCGCTGGCTGTCTGTACCCGCGCACCAAGACAAAATTATTTGATTAACATTCCATTTGAAATATATTATTGTGTTATTCTTGCAGCCCTAGGAAGGCAAGAAAACCGCCGCCATCTTACAAATCGGCTGTCATTGCGAATGGGTCAGTGAAGAAAAAGAAAGAAGAAAAGCCGCCAGACTTGTGGATCAACCACACAGAGAATATGGAAATGAAGCCACTGAACTCCGCCAACCCACCACCGGATGTTACAAATATACCAAGGTACCGTAAAGACTATGACTATGAAAAAATTACGGCACGCACCGCGCCCTGCCTTGACCTGGTCAGTGCCGTGCTGTGTATGCAAACATTCGATATTCGGTGGTTTGTCAGCACTGCGCCGTACTTAAGGCGCGATTACACGGTGCAATTTTCTCTGCAACTTGTCCCGCAACGGCGTTGCAGAGAAAATTGCACCGTGTAATCGCGCCTTTACTGTTCCGTGTGCCGTGAAGTTCACACTCATCGAAATCTGTTCTATTGTTGGGACTCATATGACGAGAATGCATATAACGTTATAGCCGCCATACTGGTCGACTTGAATGACGGGTTTATTGTTTTCTTTCATTATGTCATCCAATATGATATCCACGTCTTTTTGTGCCTTTTTTTGCCTCCGGAATTTTCCCCATCGGACTTGACGAGAGATACTGTACAATAAAGAAAGTTAGACCCCTTTCACGTGACATCAAAGCAGCTCAATTTGGGGGACAAACCAAAAGAATTTCATTCTTCTGAGAATTTGAAACCTATTGTTTTGTCCTCCCAATTCATCTGCATTCCGAAGTGCTGCAACGGGTCTATAGTCGTCTGTAGTTGTGGTTGGTGTGGCTAACCAGTTGCGGTTGTAGTGGCAGCCACAGCTAAAGTGTGTAAGGACGTTCCAAGAATTTTTGGCGCTTATACCACAAAATCTCTGGTGTCTGGATTATAGATTATTTCCAGTTGTTATTGAGGTCAAAATTTCTTGATTTTCCAGATGTTAATGGTTTTTCAGCAGACAAGTTGATGGAAAAACAATAGGAATTTGATCTTTTAGGGGGAAATTTATTTTATTCAAAACGTATAATTGTTTCTTCCCTGTGAGAGGGCTACCATAGAGCAGTTTTAAGTATTAGTGGAAAACGTACGGTACTGACTTACAGTATGTACACGGTACGACATGCCGTAACATTGAAATGCCTTCCCATATAAGAATGGTTATCGTTTAAGTGGGAAACGTATAGTACTGACTTACAGCACGTACACGGTACGACGTGCCGTGTACGTACTGTAAGTCAGTACTGTATGTTTTCCGCTAACTTATACAATAACCATTCTTATGGGAAGCTTTCAATGGTATGTAATGTGCCGTGTACGTGCTGTGAGTCAGTACCGTAAGTTTCCCACTCATACCATATTAAATTACCATAATAATCGTTATTTTGGATACAAATGATGCAATAAAAAGTGCGCGTGTGTGCTGTGTACTTTCATAAAGCACGAGCCCTCAACCAATCAGAACGCAAGATTCATAACAGTTATTTTATGATATTAATTATTGATGACTTTTTCAGGAGTTCTAGAGAAATGAAACCACTAGACGACCACCCAATAGACCAGATCAAACTAGACCACGAAAGATGTTCATTCCGTAAAGGCAGTCAGGATATGGAGCCTGATGAACTACCCCCACCCCCTTTACACCTATTGGACGAGGATGATGATGATGTGCCCTCCCCTATAGCTATACCTAACCACGCCCCGTACCGTCCGGTGGTGAATTACCCTCGACCTTTGACCCCTGATAATGGTAAGTCTTGATGTTAGTGCGTTTTTGTTTGATTTGTTAGTATGTTAGGTTTCTCCAATGATTGAGGGTTTTCTACAGGTTCTCCAGTTTTCATCCCTCCGCAAAACCCAATAAACCCACTAAATCCCAATTCGATCTGTTAGTTAACTGTGCCCTGAACGGCCAAGTTCAGACGACGAACTTTTGTGTCATCGAATGTAATTGCCTTTGGAGCCCTCGGGCAAGAAAACACTGACAATTACCATATAAGACATCAGTTCTTTTGCTTAGCGCCAGGAGGAGACGAGTGTTAAGTTTGGTCAATATACTTTTACTAGTTAGTGCTCCGTGGTCAGACATGGTCAGTCGTATGGCGGCTGCCCGAGGCGCCTTCGTATGCCTTCGACTCGACTCGACCACGTTGAGCTGCGTCCTTCGTAATTCAGCTCTTCAGCTGCAAGGAAGGATGATTAGCCCCTCCAAAAACAGCGCTCGACCTCAAAAGACAATTAGATTCGACATGGCAAAAGTCTGAACCGGGCCTTAGTCCGCCTAGAGGTTGGAAATGTGAAAAAGCTACGCCCAAAGAAAAAGAGCCCTAAATTGAATTATATTTATTTCTTTAATTATTTATTTCCACTTTTCAGGGCCCAGGTACCCAGCATATCCCTTAACAAGTACCCCACGGCATGTGAACTCAGTTCCTCGCAGTGAGTCTTTTGACAATTCAAGAGAACCCGACTCCAACACCCCACTATTGAGATCCCACTCTGATGATATTGACCGTGCCCTTAAAGATAAACCCGCACCCATCTACGCAGTACCCAAACCCAAAACAAAGCCTAAGCCTGCGAATGAGCCTACCTATAAGGTCCCCCCACCGCCCATGCCTAAACCAAGCACTGGACCACCTGATGATATACGGCTTCCATCGGTTGGTTATAGTACGCCTACTGGGGTGTATCGAGTTCCTAATGGTATACAGAGTGCACCGCCAGATTATGATGAAAATTATACACCTCAAAGAAAAGACACAGTAAGTTGATAAGCTTTGGTCTTTACCCTATCTTGATTTAATTTGTAAATTATTTTCTAGGGCATGTCTTTCTACCCATACACTACCTATATATTACCTTTTCTACCCATGCGCTGACCTTCCTATCCATGCATATCCTTCTTTTCCATATATACACCTTCGTATGTTGCCCTTTGCTCTTCCAAGCTTCCACTGCCCATGTACTGCGCTTGCTACCCATACATTGCCCTTACTACCCATACATTGCCCCTGCTACCCATACATTGCCCTTGCTACCCATACATTGCCCTTGCTACCCTTACACTGCCCTTGCTACCCATACATTGCCCTGCTACCCATACATTGCCCTTGATACCTATACACTGCCCTTGCTACCCATACATTGCCCTTGCTACCCATACATTGCCCTTGCTACCCATACATTGCCCTTGCTACCCATACATTGCACTTGCTACCCATACATTGCCCTTGCTAAACACCCATCTCCCTGCTACGCATACATTACCTATAATACCAATACTTCATACTCGTACGCCCATTCATGTGTTCTTACTTCGTTCTCTTTAGAGGGCTGTTGCAGCCGAATTGGACCACGAGTTAGCAGGCCTTGAAGGGCTTATGAAAGACTTGAATGAAATAACCAGCAATGACAATCTAACATAACATCAACCGTAACATTATGATCACTGAGGTGAGGTGTGCACCTGACCAAAATTGTGTGCAGGACCATGGTATTGCAGGCTGGTACCATGATAACGACCTACTGCGTATTGTGTACTACAACCTAACACGACCATAATATGTGAAATTAGCATGCTCTTTAACCTGTTTAAAACGACCGCTTCTTTTTATCAACCACCCACCGACCATCACAATATTGTATTGAAACTATTTTAGACATTGGTGATAGATCTCCTAGAAATTCTACCTTGATACCACTACCACAAGAATCCTCTTCGAATTATTTTTCTTATTCAAATGTTTGAACTCCTTTGGGAGTCGCAAGATTATGGTGTTAACTAGGCCAACAAAAGGAACTACAGAAAGGATTCTGGTAGTAGAGGTATCAAGCTTAATAAGGGAAATCGAGAGTTACACTCTCTATCGTACCTATTTACGACGATCGATTATTTCATCAAAGACATTTTCTGAGTTCGATAAACAGGATGCATTCTGGTCTAGCTTGGGTACAGACAACACCATATAAGGCATGATTAACAAAATATGTTTGTACTCAAGCTAGACCACAATGCACCATCTTCGCTATCTCAGAAGAGGTCTATATACATAATTTTGATGATGGCTACTGACCCAATGATTTTCAAGACTTCGCGCTTTTCGCTCCTCAAAACCCATGGCTATGCTACCCATGCCCTGACTTTCATCAGTAGAAAGGTTGTTTTAGGTTTCAGTCATATTACAGTCAAAACGGCTCAAGCGTACCCCCCTAGAATCCATTAATGAATTTATTATTCGAATATTGAGTACATTATTCACTCTGACTCCAAACTTGAAAATAAATTATCTACTTGAGTTTTGATTTGATTGTTCAACAATTGCCATCCAAGGTCACCAGATTTTTAGTTTTGAAATGAATATAAAGTTTGGAGTCTTCAAAGTGAATAATCAACTCAATATTTGAATAATGAAATCATGAATGGAGATTAGGGGGTAGGCTTGAGCCGTTTTGACTGTAATGTTTGATTAGACGAAGAACTTTGCAAAAAATTAAAATTCTTTTTTTCTTTTCTTCAGGATATCAGTTCTCCTGAGGGTATATCATGGGAAGAACGCACAGGGCCAAATAACGAGGTAGTACAGCACACAAAAATGTGAATTAGCAATGGTGAGCTATCCAAATTCTCTTCAAAATCGTACAAGGCTGGAGAAAAATTTCGAATAATTTTATAATCCCACAGTATTTCTTAGCGAATAAGAAAGAAGCCTATGTAACCATACTCATGGGAGGGTTCGAGCGGAGGGGACTGGGGAGAGGGTTGCTCTTCATACTCTTCCCCAGTCCCTGCGCCTCTGTTTTCCTTCCCCGTCTTTCCTTGAGCCGCTACATAGGCTAACGAAAAAGATATATTAGTTTTGTAGCCAATTAAAATTATTTTTACTCAGTTCCGGTTGTAGTATTAAACAAGACCGGAAGTACATTATCTCTTCCGGTTGCCATTTAAAGGCTATTTATGAGCGAATCAATGAACCAAATTTTTATCCACATAGCATAAGCATTTACACATGGTTATTCACAAACCTAGACATGAAATAAGATGGTAAAATATTGCCATCATTTCCGGTTTGTCATAAAAATTATGGATTGAGCGTTTCAACTTTTATGGCACATTTTGCCTTAAATTTTATCTTTTTGACCCAGAATGCATAGCGCTCTCAAAGTCATGAACACACGCTCAAAGTAATTGCCAATTGCTTTTAGAGTCAATCCATCAATATAAAATTCGTAACATTTTCAAATATTTCCATAATCAAAAGATATATATTATATATTTGTAGTCACGTGGGTTTATGGATGGTTTTTGATATTTTTATTTCCCGCTTTTGACCTTGTACGTCTTTTAGAAATTTTTACAGAGTTTAGTTCGATTAGAGCTCTTAGCTTTAAGAAGTCCTGTGCGATAAGACAGAAAAATAAAGGAAAACGGTAGAAACCGAGAGGGACTAAGTAGAGTCATTCGGTTGATTTAAGTTATGACCTCATCACCGCCATTTTGGGTTTCTCGTTAGCTTCTCTTGTTATGTACACCAACATGGCCGCCATGTCTTTGTCATTCGAATCATTCAGTTAGTTTCCATGTAACGTCATCACCGCCATGTTGGTGTACGTTAACACACGATTTCTCGTTAGCTTCTCTTGTTATGTATACCAACATGGCTGCCATGTCTTTGTCATTTGAATCATTCAATTTGTTTCCATGTGACGTCATCACCGCCATGTTGGTGTACGTTAACAAAAGATTTCTCGTTAGCTTCTCTTGTTATATAGACCCCTTTCACGTGACATCAAAGCAGCTCAAGTTGAAGGACAAAACAAAAGAATTTTTATCTCCTGAAATTTGGAAACCTATTGTTTTGTCCTTCAAATTGAGCTGCATTCCGACGTGCTACAAGGGGGCTATTCACCAAAATGGCTTCGACGATTCACCACTTTCCATACATCAGTTTACTGGTCAAACACAAAGCATTCAGTCGAGGCTCCATGGTCTAAATTTCAATAAACCTTTGACACCCTCACACCCTTTGTCTGTGACCAGTGAACCAATGTATGAAAAATGGTGAATGTCGTCGTTACGTCAACGCCGCCATCTTGGTTAACATATGAATGCCAACATTGGCTGCTTTGCATTGATATTAGTCAAGGCCTTCTTCGTAATATAGAGTAAATCCATAATATATAATTCCTTTAGAGGATGAGCTGCATTAAGCCTTATCATTGGATCCCAAAATATCTAGTTATTAATATTTTAGATAAAAAATAATATAAGCAATGAAATAAAAAAAAGAAAATATTCTATTTTTAGATATTTAATCATATGGGATCGGCCTTGAAGTATGGGATGTAGACTAACGGGTCACGTGATGGTCCTGTTGCACAGTCATCAGTTATGGCGGGAAATAGTCACGTGATTATGTTGGGAGGAAACTGTTCTATTCGCTTGTTTTTTGGACTCAAGAGAGGCTTAGTTGTAGCGCATTAGTTTTTCTCTCCTCTGGGGTCTCGGGTCCGATTCCTGGACTCACTTGCATCACGTGAGTAGAGATTTTTGACTTCCATTGCTTTAGAGGTTGTTTCAGGGTTCTATCTATGAGTTAGCCATGCCCTGACTTAGATCAGCCCAGAGGTTGTTTCAGGGTTCTATCTGTGAGTTAGCCATGCCCTGAGTTAGATAAGCCCAGAGGTTGTTTCAGGGTTCGACAAAATTGGGTGTGTTCTATCTTTAGTTTAGGGTGCTTCTGGCATTCCCAAGCTAACTTACGCTTTCCATATTTACCATCCAACATGGCGGAAGAGAGCACGTGACCTGTTAGTATGTATTCTTTTTTTTTATTTTTTTTTATTTTTTTTTTTTTTTTTTTTATAATCTTTAATAAATTAATCACTATACAAATTTACAACAATTAATATTCAATAACAAAAAAGAAAAAAGTAATATTAACAAGGCTAATAACAGATTACTAGTTTTTACAGGTGTCAGAGCATATTAGTTTTTCCCATTTACTTAAGTGATTTACAAGTTTTCCCCTCTTCAAAGCAATTTTATATTCTATTGTTTGTGTCAGCCTTAGGTGGTTAAGAAACAGATGTAGTGTTGGTATTTTCCCTTGTGATCTATATTTATATAATAGTAGTTTGTATATAATAAGTATCTGATTGATCAAAGCTTCACACTTTTTCGACTCTACGCCCAATATAATGTTAGCAATATTTAGTTCTGGCAAGATTATATCAAATTGATAAAGCCAAGTTTTAATTTGGAAATAAAAATTTTTGGATTCCATGCACTCTATGAAAAGATGATCAACCGATTCGGTATGAGTGGAGCAGAACGAGCAATTTGGCAGTGGTATTAATTTAAAACGAAATAAATCTTTGTTTAGATACAAACAATTATTTAATATTTTGAACTGAAAGCATCTTGTGTATGTGTCTATTACTGAACTATATATGCGCAAGTATATGTTTTCCCAGTTTGTAATAACATTCCCAATTCTTTTTTCTATATTGCTTTGTGCGGTGGGCTTTTGGAATTTTTTCCCAATCATTTCCCTGTATATAAGGTTATTTTGCTTTTTCTTTGCTGCCGATGCAAGTATTTCCATTAGTGACCTTTTTTGACCGTTTTCTGTGCGATCTTTTAACATCACCTTCCACTGAGGAGGAATTGCCGAAACTAAACACACCCAATAAAAATAATAGTCAGCTTCTACACCCTTGGTCTCCATAGTCTGCCAATGAAAAAGGAGAGAATCGTCACACAGGTCACTCAAGTGCCATATCCCCTTAGAAGCTAGTTGATGGTAATAACACGATGTTCCTCCAATAGTAATACACCTATTATTCCATAGTGGTTGCTCTAAGATATCCTTATAATTATCAACACGTCCTCTAGTATCAAAAACTTTTGCCCAGTTTGTTAGCAAGTTTTTATAAAACATCGTAGCTATTGTAGGGATTTTTTTTGGATCGAAGTTATACCCAATTGATTTAACTCCACCTATTCTATTTAACCATAAAGAAGGTATTATTTTCCAGGGTCTTTCCTCACCATTAAACAGTTTAAAAGCCCACTTTAAGCGATTTGTTTTAATGTAAGACTCGAAATCAGGTAGTCTTAGTCCTCCTTCTTTGTAGTCACCAATCAAAGTATTGTATTTGATTTTTGGTTTCCTACCATGCCAAATAAAATCACTTATTTCTTTTTTTACCCTTGCTATAAATTTATCAGAGACATCAATTTTTGAGCATATATAATAGAGTTTTGATAGTGCCAAAGACTTTACCACCAATATTCTGCCATAAAGTGTTAAACTACGCATTCTCCATATAGATAACACTGTTTTAAAATTTTCAAAAACCTTATCAAAGTTATTTGCATCCCTAATATTTCTATTATAAGAAAAGTGAATCCCTAAAATTTTAACACTCTGCTGATAAAGGTCAACCCATTTAATCGAATCAGTCCTCGGGTTCTCTGGATTATCTTTGCCTAGCCATGCGGCTTCTGATTTCGAATTATTCACTTTAAGTGATGAGTGCTGGTAAAAGGTGTTTAATGCCCCGAGAGCCATATCCAAGGAATTTAAATCTTTAAGAAAAAGAGTGGTGTCATCAGCAAAGAGTGTTATCTTTTTATGATTACCATCAGGTCTAAACCCGTGAATCTCTTCGTTTTTCCTAATGAGAGTGGCAAGCGTTTCAATTACAAGGATAAAGATGTACGGGGAAATAGGGTCTCCCTGTCTGGTGCCCCTCTTGATCTCAAAGAAATTTGTAGCAGTTCCGTTATTTAAAACACAAGCCATATTCTCCTTCAGAAGCACTCTAATCCATTTTATAAATTGTGGACCAAATCCAAAATGTTTTAAAGTAGCAAAAATATAATTTCTTTCTATACTGTCAAAGGCCTTCTGGAAATCTACTGCTAATAAATCAACGATTGGTTCACTTGAACTAAGTAATCCATAATATCTTCTATTAGACGGATTGGTTCTTCAATATTCCTATCTTTTACAAAGGCTGCCTGGTCGGGGTGAGTTAATTTATCCATGTATTTAGACATTCTATTACTTAAGGCTTTACTGCATATTTTGGAATCAACATTAATCAAGCTAATAGGTCGCCACGAGTCTAATGACCTATTATCCTTATTTGGCTTTTCTATTAGGGTTATTACTGCTTGTTTTTGTGAAGTTGTTAACTCTCCTTCGTCAAAACTATTGTTTAAACAGCTAACTAGGTCTTTGCTTATACAATCCCAGAAGGCTATATAAAACTCTTTAGTAAGACCATCATTTCCCGGAGTTTTAGAAGTTCCCAATTGTTTCAAACTAGTAAAGCATTCTGCTATTGTCAAATACCCTTCACACGATAGCATTTCATCTTGTGACAATGCCGGATTATCAATATGCTTTAGAAAATCGCAACAATCAGCCTCAGTCCCCGTGCCTTTAACATCGTACAAATCTTTATAAAAACTTTCAATAACCTTTAAGATTTCTCTACTTGCTGTTATTTCAATTCCTTCATCAATAAGAAGTTTCCTAACGTGGGTTTTATTTTTGTTTCTTCTTTCCAAAGACAAGAAATATTTATTACTTTTTTCTCCTAGCTCTGCCCACTTAATTTTAGATCTAAGAATCAATCCATCTGTAATATAATCATTCATTACTTCAAGATCTTTTTTCAAACTGTCATGTTCTGCAACATAACTCGGCATCTTTTCCCAATCGGGTACTTTTTCGATGTCCTTAATTTTTGTTTCGAGATCTTGATACTTTTTTCGGAGTTTCTTAGCTCTAGCTTTTGCATACTTCATCGTAAATTTCCGTACCTCATATTTAATCAACTCCCAACGGCTCCGTGGGCACAATATATTCATATTTGACAATTCATTTTTAACTTCCTGAATTTTGATTTTCATTTGCTCTATATAAATTGAGTCTTCTAAAAGTGAATTATTAAATTTCCAAAACGAAGAACCCCTTGGACTGTCTTCACAAAACGACTTAATTTTTAACGTTACAGCAGAGTGATCCGTTGAAGGAGATGGTAGAATATCCGTCATTTCAATAAAGGGTTGTATCATTAGCTCTCCCTAAGTTGTACAAAGTGTAGAACATTATGGGGCTTTTTACCTTTTGTTAACTGGTAAATTTTGGTATTGCAGTCTGAAATGACATTGTAAAATTATTGAATAGTAAAAAGTATGAATTAATCTAAGTTTTCTGGTGATTTTCTTAGCGAAAAATGAACCTCAATACAACAAAGCACTTACAACACTTGTCAAATACAAAGCATTCAACCGAGGCTCCAAGGTAGTTTCAAAGGATTATTCAACTTTGAACCTTGAAGCCTCGACTGAATGTTTTGTGTTTGGTCAGTGAACCGATGTATCGAAAGTGATTAATAATCCAGTTTTTCAAACTTAAGAATAAGTTTAATCACGAGAACTGAGACAAAAACGTCATATGTACGACGTTTCGACCGATACCATGCATCGGCCTTCATCAGGTTTTAGTGATTATCACGAAACGGAGTGTTACGTGACAACCGGCGTAAAACGCATTGTAACGCTTGATCCAAAACGTATGATAGGTGGAATCTGAGGCCACCTTACACGCTAGTGGGGAACTGATATGGTACTGACTACAGCACGTACACGGTACGACGTGCCGTAGCAGTGAAATGGTTTCCCATTATCTTGTCCCATTCATCCAGTGACAACGCGTATTTAACGTTGCGGTTACGGTAAGATACAGTACGTCTAAGAATTCGACATCGTTTCCGACTCATACGAAAACCGCTCTAACGGACAAGGTCAAAACAAATTGTTACCGTTATGGTCCTTAGGTGTAGGGTTCTGGCAAATACCTCCTTTCCCTACCAGGTGTCCGGAGCACGCACGAACCGTCCAATCACAGCACGCTTCGATGCTTAGCCAAGCGGCCCTTGCTCCAAGTCTCTTCCCAATACAAAAACACGCGTTTCAAAGAATTTAGAGAAAAAAAGTTGAAGTATACACGTTGTTTAAAAAATTAAAGTAAATCTTTGCGATCCATCTCAAATTCTGTGAGATATATGACTTTTAAGACTCGGGCGAGGGCCGCTTGATTACAACAACAATCCTTTTCGCGCTTAGTTTTTCATACAGCTGGTAAAACCTGTTGAAATGCTCGACACTGGGAGTGATAATTATTCCCATACAAAATTTTATACAGCTATTTCAAAAAGGGCTGGTGAATGTGTCGTTGCATGTTTCATGCTGCATACCAAGCCCGAAATGCATTATGGGTGATGCAAATCTAATATGCGAAAGGTCACAACGATGTGGAATCTCACCAGACTTTGTCTTCACGTCTTTTACATTTGAATATGATACGTTTCGAGCTTGGTAAACAGCCTACATCATGTAACCAAATCTTTACCATCTTTTTTTGAAATAGCTGTATAAATCATTTAAAAAATAATATCATATATTTTAATAGTAAAACTCGCTAAAAAGTTGAAATTAAATCCACATACAAGCAAGACAAATCTGTCGTTTTTGAATTATTGATAACATCTTGAAAGCAAGGGCGGATCCAGGAATTTGTTAAAGGGGGGGGGGGGGGGTCCAAAGGTTGAAAAAAGTCGTCGAAGCAAAAAGAAAACAAAACAAAAAAAAAAAAACAAAGATGTGACGTGTGCGACGACATAATTTTTACTACGGGCCTGGAGAGGGGGGATCCAAATGTGTCATTCGTACTAAATTTACTTAAATACAGTGCAACCCACGTATCACAGGGGGGGTCCTGACCCCCCGGACCCTCCCCCTGGATCCGCCCTTGGAAAGATTTAAAAATTATACATCCCCTTACATTTATTTTAGAAGGTCGCCACTACCAGAGCGTGGGCTACCTGTGGTCCTTCGTCTATGCTCTCCGACCAGCTCCGACCAGCTCCGACCAGCTCCGACCAGCTCCGACCAGCTCCGACCAGAACCAACAATCACAGGAACGTCAGCAATGCAATTGAATTATGATTGATGAGGTTTGATAAGATGTATGTCACGTCATGTTGGAGCACATTCCATAAATGATCTCATCCAGACTTCCGACTTGATACCCTCAAGGCTGAGCGATCATATTTGATTACAATACATTCCAATGTCATCACGCAAAACCTTTAAAAAACTTACTGATGTGTTAATGTGATAGAGTGTAAACACCATATCCATAAAACAGTACTTTAAAACTTGTACTAAATTGTACTAAACAAGACTTCCAATTTTATATCCGTTTGTTTTTTTCCTTTGTTGTTTCATCTTTTTCTTTTCTTTTCTTTTCTTTTCTTTTCTTTTCTTTTCTTTTCTTTTCCTTTCCTTATTTTTTTCCTTTTGTCCTATCGTTTTCTCCGTTTTCTTTTTCACTCTCAATTTCATTTTCTCTACTTCTACCCTCCCTGAATTTAATTTAAATTTTTCTAAATTTGAGGGTGACACCGAAAAAAAAAAAAAAAAAAAAAAAACCAGAAAATTTGAAAACAAAAGAAATAGCGGAATTTTTTTTTGAAGGAACTACGTGAGTGTAGGAACCACATGAAGATTACCGTTTGATCTAGACTTATTTATGTCAACAAATATTGTATAAATAATGATGATGTAATTTGCATAAACAGTTATCAAACTGTGTCTAATATTCAATTGTTTTGGTTTACAATTTTGCCAAGAGGGGAAGGGTGGTGGTAAATTTATTATGGCCTACGTTGTGTCATAGCAAAACATAGGAAGTGTGCATTTTAAAAATTCATATATTGAATTTGTGGATAAAAATTATTTAAGAGCTTATACATCGTTATTAATACACTCAAATATTTCTTCTTCTTTTTTTTTTTTTTTTTTTTTTTTTTTAATAAAAATGTGAAATAAAAGAATAAAGCCCAATAAAGAATTAAAACTATAAAACTATAAGATTACCATGGGTGTTAGGCTGGCCTTTAATTGTTTGGAGTTCCTCAGGGTTGGCTTTGGACCTCTTGCTTCCAATTTAAAATATAGATGTATTTGCTCAGTATCAAAAATTTGTATAATGTATTAAACATCAAAAGCTGAGGTAGTGTGGAGTACCTCAGGTGTAATCTTGGGACCTTTGGATCTTCCAAACTTATCATAGGTATGCATTTGCATGGTGCGTTTCTTATTATGTTTTAAATGGAAAAATAAATAAATCCTTAAAAATAAAATAATGTGCATATTAAACATTCGCGTCCATTAATTAGATTAAAAGCCTAGAAGTTGTTTGGCCTTTGGAGTGCCTCAGGTTTTGTCTTGGGACCTCTGGATCTTCCAAATTATAGCGCATTTGTTCAAAGTTTTGAATGAAACTATTCCTGTGTCATTTCACACTCTTGACTAGCAAAAAAACAAAAAAAACTCTTGACGAGTTGTAACTTATCCAAACTGACAAGGTCAATCTTGACATGAACCACGCTTGATATAATCATTGTTAAAATCACTTTGGTTCCGTATAGTATTGCTCTCATTTCTTGGTCCCCTACGATATGCAGCTAAGCATCGTACCCGTGATCGTGGGGGCAGGGCAGTCGGAAATGAAGCGCAAGGCAAAACATTAAACTCATAGTACAAAATCCAAACCAAACATAAGATTACACGGTACTGATCAATCTGTTACGAAATATTTAACACAAGAACGACAAAGTGAAGTAAGAGTGAAAGAATTTGTTAATTAAGAGACTAATGAGAAAGAAATACCATAAAGGGTCGAAAATGTTTTCAAAATTGTCATAATAAAGATCACTTATACTCAAATTGGATTTGGTAAAACAGTCGACAAATCTTAAAAAGTTTTGAAGCGTTTTATGTAAATAATATCACTGAAATAATAAGGAAAAACTTTCAAATCCAAACACAATTTTGTGCCAAAAAATGTGAATAAAGACTGCAATTTTTCCTGATATGTGAGAAGTTTAATTTTGGGAAGAAAAATATCAGAAAATCGTAGTAATTTGATTTTTGAATACAGGATTAAGTTTAGTTTATTCATGTCATGTAAAAGGGTGCTTTATAACTTCGAGAACTCGAAGGTGTATTGTCAATGAAGTTCAAACATATTTCCAAGTTTTAACGGAAAAAATCCTAACGGCTTTGATTTAAATCTATGGGTTAATACTCTCATGAATGAACTATTCAAAAGCAATCATAAACACAAAAGATTTGATTCGTAAGGGTATAGAAATTCCGTGATTCATGTGCGATTTGCATGACTAAACTTAAGGCATTTTTCCCAACTACACTTGAGTTGAAAATCTTAGCAAAATTTTAAGATTTTTAGCCATGAGAAATAAAGCCAAAGGCTCTAGGCTCTTCAAAGGTAAGAGAGCTCAGAAATTTCGTTATTTATTATACTTGGGGCATTTTTCGTGAAGAAAATACCGCAAAAAAGATTTTATCATGGAAGCCATTTCACTGCTATGTTGTTTGTCGATTGCATTGTTGATCAATTCGGCGTGCTGTGATTGGTTGATTTATCGGTCCCAAATAGATTGATTGACAGGTAAGCCACTTCGGAACTGACGCCGTTTAGAACTTGGAGAAAAATGGCCGGAGTGCATCCATATCAAAGAGTTCTGCTAGAAAATCGCGATATCTTGCTCAATGATTTAAACACAGACGATGTCATCCCTCTGCTATTCTTAGGCAAGGTTCTCAGTAATAAAGAGATCGATGACATTGAAATCGGACGAACTAGGAGAGAGAAAACTGAAAGTTTATTGGACGTTCTGCATTACAAGGGAGAACGAGGATTTGACGAGTTCTGCAAGGCTTTGGAAGAAACGTTTCCACATTTAGCCTCTAGAATGAATAGAAGAGACTTGCAGACTGAACGCACAGGTACCCTTTAATTGTAAATTCACTGTATCATTAATGTTGTTTGCCCTAGATTTAAAATTCTGTCTTATGACAAAGTTTTCAAAGTGAAAGATTTCAGTCGTGACGATCGATTTTTTGGCGTTTGTATTTTTGGAATATTTTTACGATTCGAAGATCGAAACGTAATTATATGTCCTAGTGTTTATTCAATTCGAAAAGCTCTTAGAAAATTACCATTGTATTCGTATGCAGAACTGGTGTAGAATATATTACTAATTGTAAACTAAATTCGGTTTTTTATTGGTCTAAAAGTGACGTTTCTAAAGAACTTTGCTCAAATTCAAATGAGTCGCTAAGCAAAGCAAAGCGACGCTACGCCCACCCCTACTCGCTGCAAAACCACAATATTAAACCCGTCTCGTACTCCACAGAAAAATACCACAACGAGCAAAACTTGAGCTCAAGGTATTCCTCTTCACATACGGAATACGAGAGAAGCTACAGAGAAACGAACGGGGAAGATTTTCATCGTTATACGGAGCGTTCTTCGGAAAGAATTAGCGGTCCTAGCAAAGAAAGACCTTCGGAGACTATGAGAGGCGATCCGGAACCTCAGTATGCTCAGGTGAATAAAAGACCTAAAGATTCCTCACAGATGGATAGCAGTAGAAGAGGAGAAGATAACAGGTCTGTAAGCTCGTATCATAGCCAGAGACATGATCGAGACAGAGATACACGTTCTCTTGATGGAGATCGAAGAAGAACTCCTCGAAGAACTATGGACGAAGTAAACGTAAGTTGTACTACAATCTACTTTAATGACACCTAAGACACAACTACAAGCGCTTTTGAGGCCTTTTATTCGCATTATTTATCACTCTAACAAACTATTCCCTCCAAGACATTTTGAATTGAGGTCTGTAGGGTTAGAAAGTTTGTTTTTTGTGTGTTTTGGGTTCGTAATTTGAGCGCGAATTTATCTCTTGTAGCGTGTAACAAAATCGCGTATTTTTTTTGTATGGAATGTTAGCTATGCAACGGGTAATGCAGATAAAATCATCGCTAGAATTAACTTTCCTACCCAAACCAATACACGTAGGAGTCTAATAATTATTCCGTAAACTATGAAACTTCATACTTTCGAAATTACTCACTATGATTTATTAAAAAGTTAAAAAATTTTCTTTAGAAAATTTGAGTGAGTCTGAAGGTTCGATATTATTTTTTTTCCGTTTCAAATTGACTCGCGCTTCTGAATTTCTTGTAATAAAAAATAATATTTTTTCTTTTTACCTTCAGAAAAACTAAACAGTCTTATATAATACTTTAAGCGAGTTTTACGGGTAAATTTTAGTTCAAAATCATAATAAAAAAGAAATCGTGGCTCGCTATATATTACGGTTTTATTTCACTAACGATTTTCCTCTAAATATTGAAAATTATATTGTGCGTCGGTTGTGAACAAAAGTATTCTTCAGTAATAATTTGTAGCCATTCTTCCTTTTCCTATCACCTTTCAACCTTTTCCCGCTCAATTTTGTTCATTTGTTGAATTCTTTATATATTTTTGGCCTCAAAAATGAAAGCTGTCCACATTTATCTCTTATCATTGTCCTTTAGCGCGCTTAGTTAACGTCAACTTGTCTTTTAGCGGATGTTTTCCCCCCAAATTCTTTTTATCACACTTATTTTATTTTCTAACCTTTTCCTAAAAAAATATTTTTCATATTTTTAAAGCAAAATGTTTTGAAGTTAAAAACTTCATTGATTTATTTCGATTTCATTTTAAGAAATTTGCACAATTTTAAATTTTGTTTCAAAATCCATGAAAATGTTTTTAGAAAGCTTTATTTTTTGCTCAGTATATTTCAGCACAGAAAAGAGGAGCATTTATATCCATCATAAAAATTTCATGAAAATCTCAAAAATTATAACTAAAATTGTGTTGTCACAATGCTTTTTATATGCAACAAAATTTCCTCCAAATTTTGTCAATTATTATCATAGAATAAATATTTTAGAAGAACTACTACAATAGGTGTGCAAATGTTTTAATTCTTTTCCTTATCCCATAAAATTTTAACTTAGCTTTTGTTAGATCGAGTCTTAGTGTTCAGTGATAATAACTGTACTTGGGTTTGTACTATTAATGATAGATTTTACTATCTGCGAGAATGTAACAACTTCAAGTCGTGTGCAAAACTTAAATTGTTCCATATTCCTAGATACAGCTATCTCAACATTAAAGATCTTTTCTCAATTTCTTTATCAAATCATTGCACAAAAAACATTGAGCTAAAAGTTATTTTATGAAATCTTTTCAAAAATTCTTGTATAATTTCCTCTCTCTTTTGCTATTTTTAATTTTTTTGGTGCATTATTTTGGAGTAAGAATGATAAGATGCTGTTCTAACTTGAATTTAATGCTTGAAGATATTTTTCATTGAATAGAAAAAAGCTTGGCAAAGTTTCAAAAGTTGGCAGTGTCCTAGCAAACCAGGCAAAATTACTACTGTCATTGTTAAAAATTGTTCATTTTTTCTGAATGTATCCCTTAAGTTCTTATTTAGCTCAGGGTTGGAGTTACTATTTCAATGAAAGTTGATTTTGCTGTAAAGTTGTTTACTGCATTGTATAGTAATGTGTTTGTGTTTCTTATCTTAACCCACTCTTCTGTCAAGGTTTGAATCATTCGATCTCCTAACGTCCCCAACAAGTCTTATCATGTTGGACATTTTGACCCCAAGCCATTTTACAATCAACTCCATAACACTAAACCCTCAGTAGATTACGTTTTTTGTCAGCTATTTTAAATCGGTTAAAAACAAAGATATCCTGCAAGGATGAGTTGACTGTAAATGTAGACTCCCCGGAGTTTATTATTGCTTTAGAAGAATTAAAATTTTGCCCTTGATAGTAGTTCAATGACTACTCATGCAAGCAGAAAAATTCTAAAAATTTAAAGGGTGACCTCTTGAAACTAACTGATATTGGACTGTAGTAAGTGCTGGTGTCACAAGTGTTTGGGCATATTGTAGTTTGATAGTTAGCATCCCTGCATTAATTGACTCTGCTATTGCTTTCTATAGTGACAGACAACACGATAGTTTGTCATGGGAAGTATATATATATATATATGTACGTTCTCATTCTTTTAATAAAGTTTTATAGTTCTTAGGGTTAGAATTTCAATTTTTTAATGACAAGATAAACTTATCTTGTGCATTGAGCAGTTACAATATAAATGGATTGAATGCAAACTTCCACAAGATTTTATTTTTCTTATGTGCTATGCAACCTTTTTATGTCATATACATGTACATACTCCCCAAAAAATGTCTGCTATGACAGACTGCATGTTTGATAGTCTTGTCTGGCTTCTTCAGGAATTTCATAAGAAGCCAGCAACTGGTGAACTCTGCCATCTACTTTCCATATTTGAGCTGCCTAGTGCTTCCTGCTTTTGCCATTGAACGTCTTGATTGTAAGGCCCCTTCGTTGATGCAGCCACCTTGATTGAGTTAACCATTCGCCTACTTGAATTTTTAATGAAATCCTTGCTCGTTAGATTATTAATGTTGAACAAATGTTTACTAGCTATTTCAAACAATTTGAAGTGTCATATTGTAACAATGTTGCTACCTGACAAGGAAATTGAGGAAAGTCAGCCAGTTGATTAGCAAATAATTGAATTTTTGGCATGTAGATTTGATTTATACATATATATATAACACACAGCTCACATGTTTATTCTTATTGAGAGGAAAATTGGAGTACCCTGAGAAAAATACTAGATTCCAGTTTGGCCCATTTTCACTCATTTACACTATGCCATTACATTCTAATGTATGTTTCTAAGGGGCGTATTCACAGGAATCCCACATGACTAATGAAATTTCAGTACCAAGATCAAACTTTGATGAGGGGGCAGTCCCCTTTATCTCCTTCCGCTACGCCACTATATACTTGCAACTCTCAACTCACATGTTGATTTTTATGGAGGGATAAAAACCAGAGAAGTCGAATCTAGAAAAAGTCCTCTTGATAAGCTAAGCTAAGAGAGAGAACAACACATCAAACAAACTCAACTTTTTGTATTGTCGAGAATTGTAACAATGATCCAGGGTTTGAACTGCATGGGCTATAGTGGTGATAGACGGCACCATAGCAGTGTATATATAGCCACTACATACTGTATATGCTATAAATAGTAAATAAGTTGAGATATAAATATAAATAGTGTATGCAAATTACATACAAATTTTTTTTTTTTAAATAAATTATACATTTTATGAACCAATTACATAAGTGGAAAAGGTTAACCTATGGTAGTCCAGCTAAATTTGGATTTTTATTTGTTATGTAAAACTTAACTAAAATAGAAATTTAATGATTGAACAATTTAGCTTTTTATATTTTCACACAAAAATTATTCAAGTTGAAAATGAAAAAATTTGAACAAAATATTTTTTAGTTTTGAAGAAAATTATTGTTTATTTTACAAGAAAAAACTAAAGAAAATTGTTCTGAAATTTAACAAAATATGAGCAGCAGATTATAGTTATAGGAAAGATTGCATCACCGTTTGTTTTCGTGTTTGATGGTAATTTTATTTTTCAATTCCCAATTTATATTAATTTGTTTTTAAGAACTCATTATTCTTTACTATGGTTTTAGTGAGTGCTTTTGTAAATAGTCCCCAAGTTGATTGCTTTTTAAGATCAGACTCAATTCTAGGAAAACATTTCTAAGAGTAGAGTTTAATTGTGATAAATACAATTCACAATGATGCTCTGTGGAGGACTTTTTGCTTTATTCAAATAAGTTTCACTCGCTCACTCACTCTCAATCCATTTTATTATTATTTCCCAATATGACCACCTACCACTCTCGCACAGGATTATTGTTTGAACACACAACACCAAACTTGCAAGCTTTCTTCTTACTGCTGTATAGTTCTGCAAGCTTGCAGTAATCAGTTTTGGTGAATATGTGGAATGAGTTTGTTTCGTATCTACTCTTTTCTCCATTAGCTGGCTGTAATCACAGTTTTCTCTGAATTTTCTGGTTTTCTCCCTCCTTTAAATTCAAAAATGTGAGTTGAGAGTATTTTGTGTGCAAAGAATAATTATTATATATAATGTAGTGGTCGTGTGTTCGAAAGTTGGCCAAATAGGAAACCAGTATTCATTTACTAAATACGTATCCCACAATGAAAAAAGAATATATTTATATATTTTTTTTTTCATAGAGAAAAATAAATATATATTCATAAGATTATAACTCTACTATTTTCTTCCTGTCTCGTTCGACTTCCTCAAAAAAAACATCACAAAATGAGTAGGTTGAATTTTTTGAGAGCTACATGGTTACTTAGCAACTCGACCTACCCAGTTGCTTTGGAACAACACTCTTAATTGTCAAAGGAGGAGTAAAATACTAAATATTATGATTGTGGTTTAAAGTATACTTGTTCAAATAATTGTAAATTGTATAATATTAAATATAATATTATATCGTAGCTAGTTGGATTACGTTGTTGGGGCATGAATATTTTGTCCTTAATTAATTTGTCTCAAAATTTCAGTTTGAATTTTTTAAACATTGGGACTGTCTCCAACAGTTTTTATTAGTAAATGAATCAATTTTTAAAAGTATTTTTGTGAGAATTAAAGAAGCGACTTCAAGTATAGACCATTTTGAGAGTATATAATGTATTTTTGCATCATTTCTTTCTTTATTCAGCCAGATAGCATATTGAGATAATCAATGAATATGGATAACAAGTGTATCTTAAACAAAGAATCTATATGCCCCCTGCAGGCCGAGAGGTTTAAATAAGATAAAACATACATCACATTATTTATGCCCAAAGTAAAATCATTGTTGGCAGTTGTTTTTGTGGAATTTTTTTCTTCTAACTTTAAGGCTAGGTTATATATTCTTTTGTCATTTCTTTTCTTCCTGAAAAGATTCGAAAATATATATAGATGTATCTTAGCCAAGAATCGTATACCTAAAAGGTTTAAAATAGAAAACGTTGCACCTATAATAAAAGAAAATTAAGTTTACAGTTTTTTTATTTGTGGACTAATTTTTACTTGCGTGAAACTTATAAGTAAAGAATCTTTGCCAGCTGTCATTATTTATGCAAAGGACTGGCTAGCAACTTAGAGACCTGGAGCCTGTTGTATGTACGAAGCCTGAATATCACTATCCACTGAATCAATTCTTATCCAGTTGATAAAACCTATACAAATTCTATAACACTGGATAACTCTTATCTGGTGAATAACTTTATCCGAATTATCCAGGTTTCATGTACAACTGTTCCTGAGGTAAGATTTGAAGCGTGAAATATGACACTAATATACAAGATGTCTAAAACATTAGAAAAGCTGTTTTGTTGCATTATCATAATATTTAAGGTTTAAAGGTCCAAGTGCTAGCTCTTAGTTGTCATGAGGTACGTCTACCCTAGGATAGCGTAAACACCAGACAGCTTGGTTTTTATCATTCAGCACCACGTTCATTTGATATCCATTCACTAACGACAGGAAAAAACGTGTCTTTTTGAATGTTGATATCAACGTGGGGAACCGTGCCAATCTGCATGACTATCATTAAAGTTAAACTTTGGCACTTTATAAATATTCATGTAGACTATTATTGTTATTGTTATTAAACTTTGAAGCAATTGGATAATTGTTGAAACAGTGCATTCCATAAAATGCCTTAATGAATTAAATCAGAAATGCTAATAATGACAATTATAGGTGAGTTTAACCTTTGCTATTTACACCACAACGCACAAAAGTAGGACCACATTTAATGTATACGAATACTTCTACGCATGGGATTTTGTACTTCAAACAGACACATTTGATGCTAAGCTGTCTGGTTTTATCAAATAAGGCATTTAAAAACTTGTTTTGCTGCAAAAAGCCTGTGCATAAAACTATGTGAATATATTAAAAGTGTTCACACTTTTGCACAATACTGCGCCGTAATAAATGGCAAGAAAAAATTAAAAAAACATTGAGATGAAGGAATATTATATTGTCAACATAGAATATATGTTTGAGATGTTTAGCATGTATCTTGGCCAACCCTATTCCTGTCTTATATATTGTATATTAGCATAAGAAATAAAACATCCATATCTCCGCAACCCAATCCATTAGAAATCCATTTTAGCCGTGTAGAGTTACACCAAAAAATACACTGTCCATTGGATGACCCTATGCTCTGCATAATCGTCTGTCGCTTTTTGATATTGATTCGAGGAAGAGCTAATCATTCAAGTGCAAAAACCAGACTTTCTGGCAGCATTTAATAATAATATATCCCTTCTGAGCAAACAGTATTTGACTCTTCTTCGAGTTATTATCATTCTCTGGGGCAGGTTTTTTTGGTTTCGTACCATATCAAACAGCTATTTCTGTCTTCAAGCAGCAACGTCTCTATGATATAAAGGCCTAGTTTCTTACCTACAGCTGTCGGCTATAGATATATTTTCTCCAATGGTTATCCTTGGTGTTTCGTCGATAGTAAGTTATAACTCCTTGGAAATTCAATTAATCTTGTGTGAACTTCAATGACATTATAGATTGACAAACTTTGTAGTAATTGTTGAAGTTTATGTTTAATTTTTGGTCTACAATAATGATATTTAACTGTAGTTTTCTCAAATATAGTAGGTTAAAAACCAACTTGATTCTCTATTGAATAGATTGCCTAGCATTTTAGTTTATTGTACACTAACAGTTGACTTTTTTGTGCAACCTGAGTTTTTGTTCTTGCAACAGATTTCATTCATTCATTTAAGAATAAGTTTGTATATATCCTGGGTTTTGTTGTTGTTTTTTTGTTGTTTTTCTTCTTCTTTTTGCTACTAAGTTTTGAAGACGCTTCGCAACCAAACTAAAATTTAATTCTCAGTTTCAAGGCATTTCTTTTCTAGCAATAAATGTCATCATTATTAAATTTCTTTTTTGATAACGTAAGTCTTCTTTCAGCTTTTTGTCCAGCTAATTATATTTGTAATTAAGCTGCAATTTTAACAATATTCACTATGTAATTTTGGCTCTGCATTTCTAGTGTTCTTAAATTCTTGGCAGCATTTCAGGATCATTTATCACACAATAGCTTAAACTTTATATATATTATATGTCATATTCCAGCAATTTTCATGTGCTTTTGTATAAACAAATTATTCAAAGCTTGACCTTAAGTGATCGTTATCTTAAGATAACCAGTTTTCTTTATCATAGTCATAGACAAATTAAACTGGAATCCCTTTATCCATGTCTAGCTTTCATTTGTCATGAAATTTACTTAACTCAGACTGTTGAAGATAAAAAATTAAAAAAAAAAGAAAAAAACTTGTATTTTACAACCATCACTCCCCGTACAGGGCTCTTCCGTGAGGTTCGCTCGACACACACTACCTCTACATTCTCTATTTACAACATACAACATACAACACTGTACACTCAACTCACATGTTGATTTTTATACTCAAGGAAAAGCCAGAGAACACAGAGAAAAGGGATAGGACAACACACAAAACAAACTCAACTCGTATATGATTCAACCCAAGCTGAGGCTCATGCAATCTTCAGGATTCAATCAATCCTGGATTGCTCGCCACTATACTACATGTACCTGTCTTCCCTTGCCTTAATAATGTATAAAAGGAGAATTGTTACTTATTATTTTGGTTGTTTTTCTTACAGCCATCAGAAAACTACATCTATGAGAAGAACACAGTCCTTGTTGAAAAGGTAAGAAATTACTCCATAATATTTAATTGATACTTATCTGTTTATCTCACAATTGACGGTCATTTGTGAAAAGAACTGTGACGTTTCAACTGCAAGCTGCTAGTCTTCATTAGGGCCCGGTTGTACGAAGGGTGGATAGCGCTATCCAATGGATAAATCCTTATCCAGTTGACAAGTCAATGCTGTTATACAATAAATTTATTCATTGGATAGCACTATCCACCCTTCGTACAACCGGGCCCAGGGGATGGTGTAGACTGGATAGTGTGTCTGTTATATACTGCTCGTCACATCATGTGATGAATTGGATAATCTGACAGCTCCAGGGGCAGACCCAGAAATTTACAAAGGGTGTTCAAGATGACAAAAGTGACGATATTATAATAATGACATCATCAATAATCCTGATCTGACTTGTTTTGTACTTACATTACTTTTTGGGGGAGGCACGTCAGGTATAATAATGGGCATCCCCTGGATCTTGTTTTGTGGTTCTCTATTTATTGACATAATGTGTGCATTCTATTCTGCATTTGCTGGTTTTTAAAAGAAGGTAAAATGTTCACATATATTGATTTATATCTCTTGTAGGCTAATACCAATCAAGGGTTTGGTATTGCTGTATCTGGTGGCCGTGACAATCCTCATTACAAAACAGGAGACACCTCCATAGTTGTATCTGATATTGTCAAGGGAAGCCCAGCTGATGGACTGTTAAGGTATGTACACGGTGATGACGACGGTGATGATTTGAAGGAAGAGAATGATAAGCAATGATGGTGGGGATGGTGATGTTATTGTTCATGGTGATGATGATGATGATAGTCATTGGTCATGATTGACTCAAGGTGATGAAGATAATGATGATGATGATGGTCAATGGTCAAGATGTCTCCAGGTGATGAAAATAATGATGATTCTCCAACAGAAGCTTACACAGAAAATAGCATTGATATTAACTCTATCATCATTCTGTCTTTTCACTTTCCAGGGTCAATGATATCATTGTCCAGGTTAATGACGTCAATGTAGAAAATGTCTATCACAGAGACGCTGTCCAGGCCTTGAAAGACAGTGGTGTCAGTGCAAAACTGGTAAGGTTTTGTTGTAGTTGTTTCTTTAGTGGCCAACCTCTATTTAGCAGCCAGTTGTCAAAGTCCCAAAGAGGGTTTTTTGGAGACTAATTGTTAAATAATATTTTTGACAGATAATCAAGAGGCGCAAAGCAATGCCAGCTCTTCCCAAGAAAAATGATTCACTTCCAACAACAGTTCATCTTAGTCGTAAAGCAGGCAAGGGCTTTGGTTTCTCACTTGCAATGCGTCTTTACATCAAGGATATTGATCCAAAGGGCTTGGCCTTCCATGAAGGAGAGTTGGACCCAGGGGATGTCATTCTCAAGGTAAGACAGGGTTCCCAGTGAAGGAATTTGAATAAATTGATGTGGGTGGCAAGGGTTGTAAATATCAATTGATTGAAATATCATTTGGAATGTAGAAGTTGATTTTTGCAAAGGGAGGAACGAGAAGCCAGAGAAAAACCCTTGAAGCACAGGAAAGAACCAACCAGCAATTCTAATCCAGTAGCCAGTTGTTTCGCTACGTGTCAGTTTCGATACAACCAGTTTCGATACACATTAGTAGTGGTTCCGATACACATGGTATAGCTGATTCGGGACATATATTTTTTCAAGTCTGGTATTCTTCTAATTGTATAATAACATAGTACACATATGACAACATATAACTAGTATACTGTACATATTGGTGAGAGGCAGGCATGTACTCTCACCAGTATGCGAACCATGCTTCCCCAAGATAAAATATGGTAAACTTATGAACACATCAAAATCAACCTCAGCTAGGAGGACAAAATGTGGTTTAGTGGTCTTTCAAGCGAATTCAGGAAAAGTCTATTCCAATGGAAACCTAAAATATTTTTTTTTCAATTCCTGTGTATTAATTTTTCATATGATATATATTTATAGATAAATGACAGGAAAGCTGAAGAGCTCAAACTCAGAGAAGCCATTGAACTTGTGCGCAAGTCAGACAACCTTGAGCTCGTTGTGGCCAAACACAAAATGGACAACTTGAACCTGAGCACCCGTTCACTGCCGTTAGCATTGCACAAGAGAGGTTTTAATTCCAAACCAGTTGAGAATGGAGTTGACGACCCACGCAAGTAAGTTGACCATATTTATCTTATTTTAGGAGGTTAGTTCATACTCTGAGTGAGAAAGCCATTCATCATTATTTATAAATCTATCTTCAGTGCCTTCATTCGCTCATTTATGAGGGGCATAACAGGTGATGGTCAATGCCACCTCGGCTCCCCCTTTTTGTGGGAGATCTTCTTTTAAAGAAGAGACGTAAGTTAGTGTGACTTTGACACTGTTTTGTCAAGATGAAACTGCCTTGACACCACTTAGCTTTTGAAATTTCCTATGTCGACCCTAGCTCTTGACAGCCCCTGGTACACCAACATGAGTTCTGGTTTATGAGTTCTATGGTAATAGACCTCTTTAACTTAGGCGTAATGTGTTCTCATTTCTAACCATGTGTGATTCCCTTGAGAATAGGATTCTTTGTTTGAGTTGTATCCATATTCATGCTTCTTCGTTAAACAAAGAAATGTTACTCTAGGGAATAACACGTGGTCTGTAATGGGAAAAAGCTAAGATATGCCTAAGTTTAGGAGGTCTATTTCAGGCATTGCAGTAGCGAACAATTATATAACCAATACTGCCCTTTATCATGCATGATCAACCAATATATTTATCCATACAATAATATATCTAAAAGGTTCAGAGAAAAGTTAATGTGTATTTAGTAGTTAAGGGTGCTTTAATCAATACTTATAAACCTTAAGATAATAATACAAATATATTTTACCATTTAGAACACTCATGAGTGAAATATCTGTGATAGTTTAATTCTTGAGCGTTGTATAAATATAAGATAATTCTAGAGTGATAATAACATTTCTGGTTTCTGATCTTTTCTCTATAATTTGTAAGATATCTTTAAGTAGCTGTCACTGTTTGGACAGTACAGTGTTACTCTTTAATTTGAAATGAGCTGTTACGGTAATACATGTAGTTCCAAAAATATGTTATGTGGGACAACACATGTTTAGCATTAAACGATATTAAGGTAATGGATAAGTTAATCTAATCAAATATTTTAGAAGCTATAATGCAATATTCTGGAAAAGCATTCCTAGATAAGAAAGAAATAATACTCAAGGGAATGAAGTATGGCTTGAAATGGGAAAATGCACAAGGTCTATTTGGGGTATTGCATAGAGCAATTAGCATTAACAATATAGTCAGTTATCAATAACATAGGTCTTAACATTGCTGTTTCCATAAAGTGACAAAGGTGATGCCGGCATTGAAAGACGCCGTGCCAAGTCAATGGATAGGGCATACATTAAAAATCAAAGACGTTTGAGAGGCTCAAGGTATATACATGCATGACGACCACTTATGGTCTGCTGTACTGTTAGTACCACTATACTAATACGGAGTGATTGACTGTTGTTGCATGTTGCTGTTGTCTGTTTCACTCAAACGTGAATGTATTACTAACGCTTTTGATGGAGTTATCTTATATAAGTCAATTACTAATCAGTGCATTTAGAGGTGACCATTCATTGTTTATCGTCTGTGGGGGGTGGGGTGGAGGTGCTAAAGCCAAGAAAACAGTGGGCCTAAGATAGGATTGTGAAGGGATTGGGCTTGAGTTTTTTGTTTTAAGAGGAAAATACTCGAGTTCTTGAGTTCTCTGTTGCTCAGGGTTAGCCTCAATTTTGTGTAAAATATTCACGTGTTCCAGTGAAGTTCCATGGAATTTCAAAGTGTTTGTATTGTTGAAGTTGTGCATTCTTTACTTTACCGTTGGTATTTGTCAATATTCTGATGTTGAAATGAGGCTAACCTTGAGTAAATAAGCCTGTAAACACAACAGGGGTTTATGAATCGGAAAAGAGTATTTAGCAAGTATTTTGCAAGGGTTTGTACATATGGGAGGAAGGTTGAATAGATGACTTTGAAAGAATAATGAATGGATATATCTATAATGCATTATTTTGTTGAAAGTTAAAAGAGAAAAATATAACGATTAACCAATACTATGATTTAGAGAACATATACTGTAACGTTAAAGATTTAAGAAATATTTCTGTGTTTTGCAATGTTTTTGTTGCTAGTATTACTTTCTATAAGTTAAGTCTGCGGGAGATTCCATGTTTGTCATGTTCAGAGGATAAAAATTTATTCAAATTGCTGGGTTTCAATAAGCTGATAAACACCGCCCAGCATATGCTGTCAGCAAGAAAGAATTCTATTAAAAACTTGTGATTCAGCTGATCAGTGGCATAGCAAGAACCCAGGATCTAGGGGGCTCCTAGAATAAAAACTAATTATGGCAAAAATTTGGAGTGCATGTGGCATACCCCTCCCTACGCCAGTTGCTTTGATAACATACATCAAAGGAAAAAAGGCTTGATCCAAAACTTTTAGGGGGCTCACTATGCCACTGCAGTTGATAAAAATTCTACACGAGACAGGAAATGACGTCCAGCGAAACCCAGCAATTTTAATATTCTTTTTTATGAATTTTGCAATCGGCTGTCGTCTAATTTAAATCAGTGTAACCTGCCACGTGAAAGGTCTAAGACACTAACAATTTTGATTTTACTCATTGTTTTAATGTTCGCGTGCTATACTAATGTTGAGGTTGTTATCTAACACTAACAATTTTTTCTCAAGTGACAATGATGACGTACCCAGAGGACGCTCTAGGTCCGTGGACAGAACTGGACATGAAGTCCAAAGGTATATTAACATCTAACACCTTCCTTCCCTTCCTTCGTTCCTTCCTTCGTTCCTTCGTTCCTTCGTTCCTTCCTCCCTTCCTTCGTTCCTTCCTTCCTTCGTTCGTTTCTTCCTTCCTTCCTTTCATTCATTCTTTGCTTCCTTCCTTCTTTGCTTTGCTAGCTGTGCTGTGTTAGAGCATTGCAAGTCCTTCTTTCTTCTTCCCTCTCTGAACCCTCCTCTTCCTATCTCTTGAATATTCTATCTTAAACCTTTCTAGTTCTATAAACCTATTATTCAATCCTGATCCTTTCATTCTTCCTTCCATTCTTTCCTTCCTTCTTCCCTTCCTTCTTCCCTTCCTTCTTCCCTTTCTTTCTTCCTTCCTTCCTCCCTAGCTTCCTTCTTTCTTTCTTCCTTTACTTTCTCAATTCCTTTCTCCCTTTCTCCCTCCCCCCTCATGCCTTCCATTTCTCCAACCATCCCTTCCATACTCCCCGATTTCCTTTTCTTATTTTATTATTCATATGATTGACATTCATTCACAGACTTAATCAATCACAAAGTAACCACGAAATAACAAAATACTTAAAACTAAAACTATTCACATTTCTCCGCTGACATTAATGATCTTGACTTTAATTTAACAAGCAAACATAGATATATTAAAGTAGGTATGTGATGAATGACCATAAGAAATAAGATAATTATTAATAGTTGCAACTGATCCAAAGATTGCAAATTAAACTAAACCAACCAAACAATTGCTTGTCCAAATTTTTTTGATCAGGAAAAAAAAATGAATATGATACATAATCTCATAGGAATTAATTCAAATTAGCTTTAGTTGAAAGTCTGTTTTATTTAGTATTTGTTATAAAGAAATACATAGATATATTTAAATTTATTAATTTAAATTTATTTTCGATGATAAAAGGTATATTTAAATTTATTGTTTTTTTCATAAAATATTTATTTTCAATAAATGCACACTTATTATAGAAGATATTAACTTCAATATGATCGGCAAGATAGCAATGAATATAGTGATAATATTGTAAAATATTGTAAAATATTACCACTGGTAAATATGGGTGATTGTATTTAAAGGGTAGAGCTAACGGCATTAAACTTCTGACCATGACTAACGTACATCAATAAAATAACTAACTAAACTAGTTTTCACAGCTATTTTCATCATTTTTTAATTGAACTATAACAATCTAAGTCAAAAATAGGATGCAAAAAATTTTGTTCAAAACAAAATTAAAAACAAAATGTGTTTCCAATAAATTTAGTACCAGTAAATTGAAAGTATCTCTATTTCTTTGCACCTCAAAGGATTTTAACATCTTTAAATATCAGGAAGAATAAACACATGTGCCACAGAAAAACTTTTTTGTAGCAAAAATGGTCTGAATTGAAATAATGTTGAAAATTATTTTTTGCTATTTTATTCCAGTTTTTATTTTTTCATTGTGATACCTTTTTTATTTTTATTATTTGAATGTGAAAGCAGTTTTGTAAAACATGAGGAAATAGTTGTAAAAACTGACGAAACTACTAACTTGGATCCTGAAGGGACCCAGAGGTATTATTGAGACTATTAATATTATTAATATATTACTAATACATTATTGATATACTGATGATAATGGACCCTGATGGCTCAAAAACATACTAATATATTTTTATGATTCATTTTAATGTATTAATATTATTAATATATTATTAATTTATTAATTACTAATATATTAATGGGACCCAAGGATATCAACAATAGTTAGCTTTTCATTAGTTTAAGAAGGAAGTAAGGCATACTTTCTTAATTGCAGCTAGCATTTTCAAATTTGAGAAATAGTGAATTTCCTTTATGGAAGAGGGGGGAGGGAAGGGGGAGTAATTTGTCCAAGGAAATAAATATTAATGTTAATAATGATAATGCTTGATTCAAGCTGGGAAATCTATCAGTATTGAGAAACACTAGTCTTAACAAGGTGTACACTGAGACACAATCCTTGGTAAGGTTGTGTGTCAGATTTTACAATTTTTTGCTCATTTCTTTCAAGTGAGAAACCAGTCATTGAGCAGGCTGTCGTCAAACAAGAAGTTAAAACAGAGGAATCCGTGCCAGATTTGCCACCCAGGTAAACAGTGTGGCCATGGCAACCAAAATGATTGACAGTTGAAATTATCCATTCATCATTCTTTGCATGTTTTGTGAGATTTCTCTGGAATTTTTCAGGAATTTTTCTCAACTCTTGTTCTGCATGTTTTTTGAGTATTTGTGTTTTACTTAAAACAGAACTTTAGAAGCTATATGTAGTTAACTGTCAAGTTCCAAAAGATATCCATATTTCTCCCATGGAGGGAAATATCCATACCTACCCCATGGAGGGGGATTGGAGTTTCCAAGGAGTGGGGAGGGTCTGAGGAGGGTATATTGTGTAGTACCAGAAAATATCCATACCTCCCTCATGGAGGGGGATTGAAATTTCCAAGGGGTGTTTTGGATCTGAGGAGGGTATATTGTGTAGTCCTTGAAAATCTCCATACCTCCCTCATGGAGGGGGTTGCACCCTTCTCAAAATTATCTTGAATGCAAGGCTAACATGGAACACAAAAGAAATGCCACAAATTCCATTGAGCCTTGTATACAAAATAATTTTGAGAAGGGTGCACTGGAGTTTCCAAGAACTAAGGAGGGTCTAAAAAGGCTATGTAGTTGTTTAGCTCCTAGGGATAGGGGTTAAAGTTAAGACGATGTACCTCCTAAGTAGAGATAAGGGTTTTTTCTGGAACTTGCATTTTAAGAATTTAGTTGCATGGGAATCATGCATGCATCTCTTTTTAAGCACAGTTAAATTTGTTTTGTAATGCACCATAATGTTATTGTAGCTTACTAATCATTCATAATTATGATCATATATTTTATAAAAAAAACTAATATCTGGGTAATACTATTAGTTAAGTTTAAAAAATATACACTCTTCTTTACTATATATTAATATTCATAGCTGATAATTAATGTTAAACTAACTCATTTTTGTGCTGAAAACATTTTACTTTCAGAAAAAAAATTTCTTTTAATATAAGTCAATAGTTCCCTTCACAGTTCCCTGCACCATCTTCAAAGGTAGCTGTGCCTTTGCATTGAAGCAAGACGATCAGTCACTTTGCAATATGATAGAGACATGTGAATAATTGTCCAAGGTGTTAAAAGAGGTCTCTATCATTGCAATGTCATTGTTCGTCTCACTTTGATGCAAAGGCACATCAACTTCTTAAGATGGCGCAGGGAACTGTGAAGGGGACTATTCCTTTAAGCACTACAATATAATTTCTGTCCTGCACTGTTTTGCATGATGTTATTGCACTACGAACATTATTTTGTAATGTCCTTGCTTCAAGTGTTGCATTACAATGGTTACAATGCATGGTAACCATGACTCAGGTGACAATGTCTGGTGTTGCCATTGGTAACCAAATAATTTTCACTTTTTGGAGTTGCCAATGGTAACTGTCACTGTCAACGCAAGTTGCTAATAGCAACAGCCTCACTGTCATGTGACCTGAATTCAAGTACAATGTCAATACTGTAGCTACTTCATGTAGCACCAATTATAGTGGATCACAATGTAAAACAAAATAGTTAATCCACGATATGATGCTACATGAAGTAGTTACCAAAATGTCTCAAGAGAAACTCAAAAACTCCAAAAATATTGATTAAAAATTTAAAAGGTTTAAAAATACTTTCTCTTTTTCAGGCGTTACAGTGACACAGAAGCCCCAAAACGACCTCAACCAACAGATGAAGAAGACAGGGGAGGTGCTCCATTTTCTTCATCGTCATGGAAACGACTCGACAATGAACGTCCTAGAGAAGAAGAACAGAGATCAAGAGAGCCTGACAGGCGAGATTATGTCCCACAGCCTGCTGATGGTAATATCTTATTTCCTACTTAAACATATAATATTTACACCATTTTAGTTTTGAGCGAGAACCATGAAAATTTTTTGATTCCGTTCGAGTTTGAAAAAGTTCCATTTCTAATGGCCTAATGTTGCTTTTCGTGGTGCGCTTGAGACAATCCCACAGGGAAAAAATATGACCTGTCAAAACAGGTTTAATAGACAACACCTTCTCAAGCTTTGTTTTGTTTCTATGTTGCTTGTTGCATGCTGCTTGTTGCATGCTGCTTGTTGCATGCTGCTTGTTGCATGCTGCTTGTTGCATGCTGCTTGTTGCATGCTGCTTGTTGCATGCTGCTTGTTGCATGCTGCTTGTTGCATGCTGCTTGTTGCATGCTGCTTGTTGCATGCTGCTTGTTGCATGCTGCATGTTGCATGCTGCTTGTTGCATGCTGTTTGTTGCATGCTGCTTGTTGCATGTTGCATGCTGCATGTTGCTTGTTGCATGCTGCTTGTTGCTTGTTGCATGCTGCTTGTTGCATGCTGCTTGTTGCATGCTGCATGTTGCTTGTTGCATGCTGCTTGTTGCTTGTTGCATGCTGCTTGTTGCATGCTGCTTGTTGCTTGTTGCATGCTGCTTGTTGCATGCTGCATGTTGCTTGTTGCATGCTGCTTGTTGCTTGTTGCATGTTGCTTGTTGCATGCTGCTTGTTGCTTGTTGCATGCTGCTTGTTGCATGCTGCTTGTTGCATGTTGCATGCTGCATGTTGCTTGTTGCATGCTGCTTGTTGCTTGTTGCTTGTTGCATGCTGCTTGTTGCATGTTGCTTACCAAGCTTAAAATATATTATAGTCATATGCAAATAATGTCAGCACAGAAAAAAATATGCTGAAAAACCTGGAAAGTCTGGGAAAATTCCATATTTTTATGACCTTTTGGGCTGCTTAATTTCAAGTCACACATACTACATTAAAGGCTTGGTATGCTTTTTTGAAATAGTTGTATGTTTTAACCTTTCAAAATTTGTGTAATCTTTCAGTGACTCGAAATGAGGCAACAATGGACCTGAGCATGAAGACCTGGGATTCTCTTTCACCAGGCAGGAGGGCGGGTCGTGAGTCACCTGACAGCTCCCCACACAGCCAAAGAAAGGAAGAGAGACCAAGAGATTACTTGGCGTATGTACCAGATAAAAAATAATAGTGTTGATAACAACTTTTGGTGGTAGTCAGTGATTATGACTCAAATCCTAGCCATAACTTACTTATCCTCACTTTCCTTATGCTTTTCAGTGAAAAAGACACAAAGGTTATTTCATTCCGTAAAGAAGGCAGTCTCGGCATTCAGATCCAGGGAGGTAACAAGACTGGAATCTTTGTGGCAGCAGTGCGTGAAAGTAACCCTGCACATCGACAGGGATTGAGACGAGGGGATCAGGTTCTAATGGTAAGTAATGGATATCAAGGGGACACGCGTGAGAAACGTCTGCGCATGCTCCGTATTCAAATTAGTCAAAAACGTCTTCGTGCTATTGTAAAAATATGCAAATCTGACTTTCACACTTGCCTGAAGAATAGTCTTTACAAAATGCCAAAACTTAAAGTCAGTTCTTGAAACTTAAGGCTAATTTTTTCATATTGTCTTTATTAATACAGTATCTTGGTCTCACAAAAGTATACCCGCGAAATGTTTTGTATACTTGGAAAAAACAAGCATTTACTTTCTCACTAAAACTCTTGTAAATTCTTGGAAAGCGTGCTGAAAGGCATGCATGCGCAAACGTTTTTCTCTAGTGACTATCAAGGGTGCTAACTGCACTCTTCTCTCATTTCTGGGGTCTTGTTTGTTTGTTTGTTTGTTTGTTTCATTAAATATACAGTAAAACTGAAGACTAAGGAAACTCTTTCCTATCAGGCAAATGACATTGACTTCAAAGACATCACGCGCGAAGAAGCAGTCCTGTTGCTACTGTCTCTTGGAGATGACGTCCGCCTTCTTGCACAGCCAAAGGCTACAAGTAAGTGAACAACATGACGAAGTAACCCATTTCGTCATCTCATTTTAGTGGCCTTTTTATTAAGCAGCTAATTCTCACTCAAAGTGAGAGTTTTTGCTCTTTTATACTAAGTCCCAAAGAAGATGTTTGCACTAATGCATGCCTCTATTGAGTGACCAATGTATATTAGCAACCAGTTATCAAAGTCCCAAAGAGGATTTCTACACTTTTTTTTCACCTATATAAGGTATTTATTTATTGGTCACTTTTCTTTTTACAGCTTTTGAAAGAATTAAAAACACTCCTGGAGACTCCTTTTACATCAAGTAAGCAAAACTTTTTCTGTTTTTTTTTTTTTTACGGGACATGATTTTCTGTTTAAATGCGATAGATTTTTTGAGCTGGACAATGTTTTCCCATTTTAGACCACGTGTCATTCTCTTGAGAATAAGTTTCTTTGCTTGAGTTTATTTCATATTTATTTGTCTTTTCATGTGCAATCGTTAAACAAAGAAATGATACTCTAGGGAATTACACGTGGTCTGAAATAGGGAAACGTTACACCATAGCTGAAAAGCATTCCTAGTAAAGAAAGAAATGATACTCTAGGGAATGACACATGAACTGAAATGGGAAAACATTGCACCATAGCTGAAAAGCATTCCTAGTAAAGAAAGAAATAATACTCAAGGGAATAACACATGGTCTGAAATGGGAAAACATTGCACCATAGCTGAAAAGCATTCCTAGTAAAAAAAGAAAAGATACTCTAGGGAATGACATATGGTCTGAAATAGGAATTCAAGAATACCAATAAAAGAAAAGAACAGTTCACAAGGAGTTTCATGTGGTAGAGCACTAGTACTAATATAAGATTTTACAAAATAAAGTTACAACCACAAAATAAATCTAAAACTTTATTTCGTAACATGGATAAACCCACGTGCAATTATTAATATTAATTATTAATATGCGATTTTTTTTAGGGCTCATTTCGATTATGGCAAGATGAAGGACGATGAGCTTGATATCAACAGAGAGGAGGTCTTTCACGTGTGGGATACAATGTTTGGTGGTATGATTGGTTCTTGGCATGCGCAGAGAGTGACACTGAATAACGAGGAAACTGATACTGGTATTATCCCTAACAAGTGCAGGTAATTGACTTTAATGAGTGTTTTAGTGCTGTTGCCGATTCTTTTTTGACTGTCATGGAGATTATTGTTTTTGCATGTCTTGTCGTTCCTTGCTCTTGATGCTTTCTAAAAATAATATTTATGTAATGACACATTCTCGCAGTTGTTACATGAAAGTAATTTTCTGCTGCTGCTCTTTGTGATGGTGCTCTTATCAATGGCAATGTTAAATGTCAATTTCAACGCTGCCATCAATGCTCTTGTTGTTGCTGCTGCTTGTGTTGCTGGAGTTGTTTGTTGTGCTAGTGCAGATGGTGTTTTGGTCGTTGCTGCTGCTGTTACTGGGTAGGGATGATGGTGCTGTTGTTGTTGCTGCTGTTATGTTAGGTGATACTAATATTATTTCCATCGTACAGAGCTGAACAGCTGGGACAAGTCCGTCAAGTTGAAGAAGATAAAACTCCTTCAAAGAAAGCAAGCCGTACCAACTCGCTCAAGAGGAAAGACTCCCGTGGAGGGACATTGAAAAAGAACTACTTGTTCGTGTCCACTGATAAACTAGATAAAGACTCCTTCAGTAAGTACTTTGAGTCACGAATTTTTTTTATTTCATACGATAATAACATTCTTAGTAATATTTACACTCGAACCTTGAACACTTGATATTTATATATTTTTTATTTTGTGAACTTTCTATTGCTTCAAACCTTCTGAAAATGAAGCACTGAACTCAAATAATCTTATTGTTCAAAATAAATCATATTTCCAATCGATTCACACAAGGGATAAAGGAGAAAAAAGTATGAAAAAACAACAAAGTGTCCTCACTGTAAACAATCCGGCACCTTTTCATCTAATGTCAAGCTAACTTGGATATGATCTTTTTTAGTTAACACTGCAAGAGAGTTCAAACTACCAGCCTACGAACGTGTTTCCCTCAGACACCCTGGCTTTGTTAGACCTGTTGTTCTCCTGGGTCCTATTGCTGACATCACAAGAGATAAGCTCCTACAGGACCTGCCTCAGTACTTTGCCATTCCAAGTAAGTAACGCCATCTTAATGTAATGCAATTTAAATGTAACGCAATCTAAATGCAATGATGTCAAGAAGTTTCATAAAAGGTACCAACGTAATCAAGTAAATGTAACAAACAACTGATGTCAATCAGAAATGCACTGAAACACATAAAGGTAAAGGTAAAGAAACTATATATAACGTCAGTAGTTCCTTCAGCTACATGGCTGGTATCAATGGAAGCCGACCCTGCGCACTTTACCCCCTCTCTCCATCAGTGCTCTGTTTTAAGAGCATTCAAAGCTGAAGCTACACGGATTAGAAAGAAATCGAAGCAGACGTGGAGATCCTGAGGATCGAACCATGGACCTCTAGCTCCGAAGGCCGCGCACTAACCAACTGAGCTACGTCTGCTCGTGAAAAGTCGGACAAGGAATTAGTGGCTCCAGGACTGACCTTGAGGAACACCTTAATTCATTCCAATTTGTATCTCATTTTGGTTGCTGTGGTAACTAAGTGTCATATATTTTTGTTTCAGCTGCATATGGAGGGATGACCCCAGCTGGCCATGACAGTCCTACCAAGTCTTCACGACGAACCCTCAATTATTCCACCATTAAAACTGTCATCGATAGTGTAAGACTAATGAACCTAGTACCTCTGCTCTACAGTATTTCATACATGTTTGGTTGGATTTCCTGTGGTAATAGGGAACGAGAGTAGACTGAGGCCCACTCACAAAAGACCACCACAGGAAACCCAACTAATTTTCAAGTGCCCTTATTTTTAAAGTTTTGTGTGCAAGTTTTTGTATTGATTATATGTTTTATGCTCTCTTCTTCTCAGAGCAAGCATTGTCTACTGGATATAGGACCAGATGAGGTGGAGAGACTCAACTATTGTCAGCTTTATCCCATTGTAATCTTCCTCAAACCACCAAACAAGAATGTTGTCAAGTAAGTGACGTCATTGCCACAGGAAGCCCGCACTTTTGTAATCAATTTACTTTGACTCCCTCAAAAAGGCAATGTGCATCAGAGCTCACAAAGCACACTGGAAAACTGAGTACTGCAAAACTGGAACAGCGAAATCAAAGGAACTATCAAAAAATTACATCTGTAGAAATACCTACGTATCCATAAAAATAGTGAAAGGAAAAAAACTGTCAGATAAAATTTTAAAGAAGCTCAAAAATGTTACGACTGTGTTTCCCATAATGCTTTGTGCTAGAAATTCTTGCTCATGCTCATTGCCTATTCTAATATGAAGACTATGGTTTGTGGTCCCAGTACTATGTCTGTGGCACTCCACAGGCAATCTGGTATCAGTAGTGAAATAAATGCTTATACTAGAATAGTACTACTTTGAGCAAAAACAGAAAGAATAATTAGTAAAGATTTTCATGGTCTTTTTTTAACTTTTCAAATCTTGCTCATCTTGTTTTCCAGGGAGATGCGAGCGCAGCACGGGTCAGGAAAAGAATCAGCCAAACACATCAAGAAACTGTACGACAATTCAGTCAAACTTGAACAATTCTTCTTCAACATGTTCTCAGGTAAACATTTATGAACATTAATATAGTGTATATTTTTTATTATGACAGAGTTGCCGTCTCTACTATTGTTGCTATGGTAACTGTTGTCATAGTAACAACAATGACCCTTTATTCCATATATACCCCTTGCAGCACCTTTTGTTGTCATAGTAACGATGAGTTTATGTCGTCATTGTAACAATACATTGCCCTTTTATTTGTGCAGCTACGATACCCGCGGGTCCTGGGGATGACTGGTATGGCCGCGTCAAGGATGAGGTCAAGAAACAACAAGACAGACGAGTATGGATGTCAGAAGACAAGGTAAGTCTGCCATAAAATTTTGATTATAGACCCCTTGCAGCACGCTGGAATGCAGCCCAATTTGGAGGACAAAACAATAGGTTCCAATTCTCAGGAGATTTTGGACTTCTAGCTCTGTAAGCCCGGCCGCGCACTAACCAGCTAAGCTACGCCTGCTCCTAATTGGGGTCCGGTCTTATTCAGAGACATTGAACACAGAGGGCCGCAAGTTTATCAGTAGCCTGTCACGTGTCACCCTCTTAAAAATTCATTTTTCATTTGTAGTTTGAACACGACGAACATGACGTGGAATTCAATGTCCCTAACCGCTACTCGATGGGCTTTGAATATGATTCCCATGCCGACTCACCTACAGCCCGATCAAGTGTGTCCCACCCACCAGACGAGGAAATCCAACCAAGTTCTGAACAAGCAGTGGAGAGTGCTCCAAGATACTATAACGGACCGGAAGTCGAATACCGGGATGAACGTGGTCGCTATGACGACGATCGTGACCGTGACCATGACCGTGACCGCGACCGTAGTCGCTATGACGATGAACGTGATCGTGACCGTAGTCGCTATGATGACGAGCGTGATCGTGACCGAAGTCGCTATGACGACGACCGTGATCGTGACCGTGGTCGCTATGACGACAGACGTGATCGCTATGACGACGACCGAGATCGTAGGCCATATGATGATGAACAGCGCTATGACAGCGACATCGACCGTGCTAGTAAACCCGGCTACAAACCACACGGAAACGTAGTGAAGTGAGTAAACAATCCAGATTTTCTTGTTATTTGTATCTAACCGTCTAGAGAAGTATGTTAGGGGGAAACATTCATCATCATTAGCGTTCAGAAGCACTCGTCATTTCTATTTAGAAACAAATGAAATCATGGAAAGGAAATAAACCATCGTTATAATTTATCACGACAACCAGAATCAACACCACCACCACCACCATCATCATCATAATCATCATGTATCATCATCATCCTCATCGTCATCATCATCATCATCATGTATCATCAACATCATCATCATCATGTATCATCATCATCATCATGTATCATCATCACCATCGTCATCATCACAATGGTCATCATCACCATCGTTATCACCATCACGAATTGAAATGGAAAATAGGTTAGTTTTTTTCCAAGCTGTCTATCTATAAATTAATTTATATAAATGTGTACTTTCCCAGAGTTCTTCCATCCTCACAAGAACCTGTAGAACTGCGGGCATCACTTAGAAAAACCCGTCCTCTATCAGACGACTTCTCCAACAGACCACCAGACAGCAAAGATGGTGACGAACTGAGACTACGAGACAGCCTTAGAAGAACTGAGCCCGATTCCCGACCACAAGAAGGTGTGAACCCCACAGAACTGGAACTCAAGTACAAAGCTGAATCACTGCGCAAGGTTGAACCGGAGTCAGATCTTTTGAAGAAGTAAGTGGTTTAGTTTTTTAAGTTCATCTTTTACCATCAGACTCCGTTGAATCGGGATCGTTGGAGAGCTCTTCCATTCACAAGAATGGCGACGCCGGGAGGATGACGCGAGCACGTTTTTAAAACCGTTTTTCGTGCGCGTGTTGTCGTCCCTTCTCTATAGGACGTGGAAAAGCACCGACTTGTAGCAAGGACGGTAAAGTCAAGCATGAAGGGCGCTTTCGCATTAAACGGGATTCGATCGTATTGTATTATAAGCGTAACATAAAATTAAAAAAATAAATCTTGTTATTTATACACGGCTACCTTGGTAGCGTAGACCACCCATGTTACCTATTAACACTACACATTTTTCCTTTACAGGTATGACGAAAGAGTTGGAGTAAAAGTATCTGATCTGTGGGCCATTGACAACGAGGTGAAACGTGACCGTATCCAACCACAAGAAGTGATCAAAGTTGAAAGTCAACCTGATGACCTTGATCGAAAGCTGGAGGAACTTGAACGTGCGATACCCCCTCACCAGCCCAAAGAGGAACCAAAGAAAGTTATCCCAGCACCCTACAGATTTGAGCCTAAGCCTCGTAATGTTGTCGTTGATTATCGCTCGAAGGACCGTCCGGAATCTGTTGCTCGAACCTCTTACTACCCAGCACGCTCGTACGCTACAGTTACTCACGTCGAGAGCAAATCCGAACCGGAAGTTCGCGCGACTGTCATGGATCGTGTCGAAAGCGCGCCTATGATGGAGAACGGCTACAGCAGTCTACCACGTGACTACAGAAGAGGCCCCGCTGAACCAGAACGAAACGAAATCTACCGCGCAGAAGTTACAATCCCAAGGAAGGAAAATAAGCCTGAAAGACCAAAGTCTGCCTATGGGTACTCCTCACAGGCTTATGCTCCTAGGCCTTATGGTAGTGATCGTTGCTCTGAACCTCCACCACGTCCGGCACAGCCGATGAATTATGATTTCAAGCTCTCCTCGAGACCTCAGCATGAAATACTACGTGAACCCGAACCTCGTCCGGGGACTTATCGATCAGAGTATCGACCAAAGATTGCGGATTTTGAAGCGCCAAGAGACGAATCACAGATCATAACCAGGTGAGTATTAGATGCTTCAAGTGATGGCGTATCTATTTGTTTGGCTACCTCTGATTGGTAGAATGATGAGCGTGGGATACTGAGTGCATACTTCCTGATGAAGGGTCTTTTGTTAGTGACCATGATGATGGTAATATGATGGTATTAGGGATGGTGATGATGATGCTGATGATGGTGATGATGATGATGATGATGATGATGATGATATGATGATGATGATGGTATTGGTGATGATGATGCTGATCATGATGATGCTGATGATCATGATGGTGATGAGTGATGATGGAAATAGTAATGATGATGATGATGATGGAAACGTCAGTGATGATGATGGTTATGGTAGTGATGATGAGGATGATGGGTGGTGCTCGTGCTAGTGATGGTAATGTTAGTATCAGTAGCTAACAATAATGATCATGGCGATGGCATAACGCTTGTGATACTGGCAATGTTTTTCTACTGGATGATAATCTCTCAACGATGTAATCAATACATTTCCCTTCCTAGTGACTTCGAATCCCTGGATGACGACACTCAAGTGGTAGCCACAGCACGAGGTACCTTCACCTCTGAGGGTGGCGTCCTCTCCTCGCCAGAATCCGGGGTCAGCATCCATATCCCTGAGGGTGCAATCCCTTGTGGTATTGAACAAGAAATTTACTTCAAAGTTTGCAAAGATAACAACATAATGCCTCCATTGGACACAGATAAAGGTAATGCTAGGATATATGTACTCTATTTATCAACAACAACAACATGATGACTAGTCAAGACATATTAGTGTTAGCTTGGTTGTACCCATTTCTGACTCAAACTTATTGGGCAATTATTAAATATTCTGCTAACGCCAAGCAACAGAATGAAAAACTAGAAAAAATAACAGAGTATTTTATCGATTTTTAGGTGAGACACTTCTGAGTCCATTGGTCATGTGCGGACCCCACGGAACACAATTTATCAAACCTGTTGAGCTTAGACTACCGCACTGTGCTTCTATGACCCCCGATGGCTGGTCATTCGCCCTGAAATCTAGTGAAACACCGACAGGTAGGTGAACTTGTACAATCAGCTTGATTCATTTTTTAGAGCATGGGTACCCTGTGTGTCTCTCGCACTTTGCTTCTCTCCCTCTCTCCCTCTCTCCCTCTCTTCCCTTATCCTTCTCTTTCCTCCCTCCCTCCCTCGCTTGCTCGCTCGCTCCAGTACACAAAGAACAGTCGTAGTACGGCTTTGCACCGGTTCTGCAAAGGTCATGGGTTCAAATCCGTTGAAGTCCCGAAATTTTTTTCGGCCTTCTATACTTGCAATTACTTAAATTGCTTAATACTCCGCGACGATCATATTCATACACAAGTCGCAGTACTGTTTTCATTTCGTTTTTCTTTCGCCTTCCCGTTTCCATTCAATTTCATTTTCTCTATCTCGAACTTTTCGTCAATGTTGTTGAATTAATATTTTTGAATCTTCACAGGAATGCCAACACAATGGCGGAATGTCTCTATTCCAGGCCAAGAACAAGAAAAGAAAGGCGACCCAAACAGTGTATCCGTATTAGTTGATCATTTCTAAATTCTCCTTACATACCCCTAATTATCTAACCAAGCAATCTCTACACAGTCCCAGGATCTACTCGGACATTTTCGACAGAGTGTTTACATGTGACCTGGTAACGAGTGACTTAAAGGCTGTAAAGTAGAGCATGTCTATCAATCAAACATAGTGTATATTTTTATAGTCTCGACGACACTACGACACAGGAAGACCAAGCCAGTGATTTTTTTAATATTACCAGCTGTCACGTGACATCCAAGTTAAATTTTACTGGTTGGGTTACCTGTGTTATCCCTTGAATTTTGTGTGAACTATAGATTTTAGTCGCTATGGTGATTTCGAAATATATTTTCAATTTTCCAATCAGATTTTATATAAGTTGAACTAAAACGGGTTGGATGATCACGTGAACTCATATGAGTCACACAACAACATACTGCATGGGTCACGCAATCTTGTTGTCCAACCTTTCGATTTCGTTCATAAGTTTTTCCTAAAATCCGACAAAATCGTAAGAAACAAACAAGTACCAAAAAAACTTTAAAGCATCGCCAAAAATTCCATTTTTTTAGTTAAGGATTTAAGATAACATTTTGCTTTTGAAGTTTAGTTCGCTTTTTGCGGCCCTAAGATTTTTTTTTTTAGAATATTTTGCCTTTTAACGTCGGCAGCATTTTCATTAAAAAAAAAAATAATTTCTTTTTTTCGTCGTTTTATTTGCAAACTTTCAAGTGAATAATATCTAGGGATAGAATATGCCGTAGACGGCAATGGAGAAAATAGTAATAGGCTTTTTAAGTTTCAATTTTTCACATCAAATCATATCAAGTTATGTACACTCAAGAAACAAGCACTTTGTCCAAGGTACTTAGTTTTAAAGGAAATCATATTCATTACCAATGTACTGAATACACACTAACGAATACCTCGTAATCTTATAACATTTAAAAATGCTTGATTTTGATTGTAATCATTAAAAATTAATAATTGTATAAAAAAATGTTGTGGTGAGTTTTCGCGCCATTTTGTTGAAAACCTCGTTTTTAGGCGCGCGCGCGTGGTTGAAGACCACGTGACTTCTAAACAAAAATGGCGGGAACTACAAACTTATTCATTTCTAGATTTTTTTTTCTTTTTTAAAGTATTAATTGCGCTCGATTAAAAAAATGGTGAAAGTAAAGGAAGAACCAAACGAGGATTCGTGGCATGTAGGAATGCCAGTTCTAGAGCAAGACAAAAATGTCTATCATATTCTAAAGTTCACCAGTAAACGACGTTTTTCCAGCCTTGAATATCTAGACTACAATGACTACCAAAAGAATATCTAAGTCAATGCTCCATTATCCTATAAAATTCTGCAAAATCTGGAGCGACTTTGTCGACAAATGCTAATTAAAACCTTTATGGTGAACTCAACTTAGTTCCCCTAGACGAGGTCGTCTGGAATATCGTGACAATTACCAAAAATAGTAGCTACAAAGTCAATGCTCCGTCTAGTGTTTCTGGAAATCATGATCAATTCCTATGTCTATTTGGCAGGGTCTGACAGATGCTTGACGTCTCCGGTAAAGATCAACTTTGTTTTGCTCCTTCGGAGAAGGTCTTGAATACCGAGACAAACTTGACTACAAAAATATCAAAATCGATGCTTTAGCATGTAAATGTCTTCTAATTCTGGAAATAATCATTTCCTATGTCGACTTTGTCTGATGGATGCTAAAGTTCTCCTCTAGCTGTATTTTGTTCCTCCAAACGAGGTCTTGAATACCTTACACATTCATGAATGACTGCCAAAAAATATCAAAATTGATGCTTCGTGTGTCTTCTAAAGATGAGGATCAGATGGGAATTTTTCCACTGTCGACTTACAGTGAGGACACTCGAACCTTGAACACTTGATATTTTTATATTTTTTATTTTGTGAACTTTCTATTGCTTCAAACCTTCTGAAAATGAAGCACTGAACTCAAATAATCTTATTGTTCAAAATAAATCATATTTCCAATCGATTCACACAAGGGATAAAGGAGAAAAAAGTATGAAAAAACAACAAAGTGTCCTCACTGTAAACAATCCGGCACCTTTTCATCTAATGGTCAAGCTAACTTGGATATGATCTTTTTTAGTTAACACTGCAAGAGAGTTCAAACTACCAGCCTATGAACGTGTTTCCCTCAGACACCCTGGCTCTGTTAGACCTGTTGTTCTCCAATCGAGGGATAAAGGAGAACAAAAGTATGATAAAACCTCAAAGTGTTCACGGTTGTAATTGGTGGGAGACTTTCGGGGAACACCAACGACGACACGAATGTCATCTTTATAGTAACTGTTTCGATGCAGGCGAAGACATGTCTGCCTACAAATTAGGCTCTAGTTCAACTGAGTTAGCAGGCCCAACTTTTCTCTTTCGTATCATGGATGCCATAAGCGAGGTCAAGGGCTTCGGCAACGCAATGTCCCGTTTACGTTGAGGATACACGAAAAAGGACAAGTAAATCCAAGGATTTATTGCTGCATTGCTCTGTGACATGAACACGGAGACAAAATGGAATGCAGCATAGGAACAAGTGTCAGTACGGAACTTGTACATATCAAATGTGTACAACCAAACGGCGGTACCCAGTGGAAACCAGCAAATGCTGAACACGAGGATCATCAGGACAATCATTATTTGATTTCGTTTCTGCTTCTTATAATTATTTTGTTGCCATTGTGGATACATTCTGGCGGAGATCTTGAGTTGTTTGCGAACTTTGTATGCGACGAAGGAGTTGAGGATGGTTATCAGGACAAAAGGGATTATGATGAAGACAATGCACGTAGCAACAAGGTAACTATGGTGGGTTTTCGAATTCTCAAAGAAAGGGCCATCACAATAATTATCCTCTCCAATCCGGTAAACTTTGTAAGTGTGGAAGTAGTGAGCTTTGAAACTGATCGCTACTAACCAGGTGATGCTAATCACTACACAACTAGCAACTCTTTCCCCATGTGAACTGTGTTGCATCGCGTTTGGCTTCGTAATGGCGAAGGTTACAAAGATGAACTGATAAACAGTGATGCAACACATGCTCAGAATAGAAATAATAGGTGAGATATCTGTCAAAAAGGAGCAAATCTTGCACAGGACATCACCAAAGGTCCCTTCAACCTGCCATACATCTGACTTCAGAATCAAACTATTCAGCTCGCGAACCCCGGCAAAGAATGGTACAAGTAGATCAGACACAGCAATGCTTATGATAAAAGGGTCAAGTTTCTTCTGTTTCCTTCCTCTTGCAAAAAGACCAACGATGATTGTATTGCCAGTAAACGACAACACCATGATTACCACGAAGCCAATGATTTTAAAGATGTCGGCAGTGTCGGTATAAATAGGACATACCTCATGGGTTGTTGTTGAGCTCAAATTTGTCGTGTTTACCATCGTTGCATTATTTTCCATGCTTTCAACTCCTCGCTTTATTGTAAACTTTCAATTGCAAACGTGCTTCAATGGCAACTGAATGCAAACTCTCGTCTTCGCTGTTCGGCTACAGTGTACAAATGCCACAACTATGTGGTGTTTTTTTTCGTTTGAAGGCATTCAAGAATGAAAGGCAGTTTTCCTTAGTCAGATAACCTGCTGAACATTTAACTGGAGAAGTCAAGTAAGCATTGTATTTTTGTTTTGTCGTCACACAGGAGTGCTTGGCTCAATGCAAGCAAAGTTCAATGGAAAAAAAACGTAGAAAAAAGATACTTTTGAGTAAGAACTTCGCAACTGAGTTTATTATAAGTGGTATTGACAAGCAGGAAGATTTTTCAGAACTAGTAAAAACAGAATCGAAAATATCTAGTAGTAGATAAAATAGGACTTATTTTTAATTTGTGTTGGTGATGAGAAGGTTTGCAAAAGTTAAAGTGAAGTGTAGGAAAACGATGAAAACGTACTCATGTCTGCCGTTTGCGTTAAAAGAAAACGTGACGCATGCTTTAAGGTGCAGACACACGATGCGATTTTTTATGCGACGTTTCATGCGACGTCGCAAAAAACCTAGATTGCACCGCGTCACCCCCCGTGGCAAGTTGTGTTCACACGGTGAGGTTCGTCGCGCGTCGCAAAAGTAGGACTCGTTTCTACTTTTTGCGACGTCACATTCAACATCGCACGGGTGGTCACGCAGTGCGATCTCTAACTTTTGCGACGTCGCATGAAACGTCACATGGGTGGTCACGCAGTGCGATTTCTAACTTTTGCGACGTCGCATGAAACGTCACACGGGTTGTCACGCAGTGCGATCTCTAGCTTTTGCGACGTCGCATGAAACGTCACACGGGTGGTCACGCAGTGCGATCTCTAAATTTTGCGAAGTCGCATGAAACGTTGCATAAAAAATCGCCTATCTAAATAATCTCATGTTTACTAAAGTATAGACTTCTTCTCAGTCTCTGGTTCTCCGGGTGACTAAGTTTGACCCCTTTGCAGCACGTCGGAATGCAGCTCAATTTTGAGGACAAAACAATAGGTTCCAATTCTCAGGAGATTGAAATTCTTTTATTTTGTCCTCCAAATTGAGCGTCTCTGTCGCACGTAAAAGGAATCTATTGTTTTTGTCCTCATGAATTATTCGCAATTTGATAAACGTATTGCATTAAAAGCTCTGACACTGAGGTCAATCCAGAGAGACAGTTTGGGAATATGTTTAACAACTGATAAGACCAGACGTAATTTATAGTTTATGATAACAACAGCTCGGGCCAGACAAAAGTCTTTCAGTCGATCTGATCAAACACACAGAACTCAAATTCTTCATTAGAAAACTTCCTTCACTTGAGTTGTATTATTTCTTTCTTTACTAGGAATACTTTTTATGGTGCAATGTTTTCCCATTTCAGACCATGTGTCATTCCCTTGAGTATTATTTCTTTCTTTACTAGGAATGCTTTTCAGCTATGGTGCAATGTTTTACCATTTTAGACCATGTGTCATTCCCTTGAGTATTATCTATTTCCTTGCTAGGAAAATTTTTCAGCTATGGTACAATGTTTTACCATTTTAGACCATGTGTCATTTCCTTGAGTATTATTTATTTCTTTGCTAGGAAAATTTTTCAGCTATGGTACAATGTTTTACCATTTTAGACCATGTGTCATTCCCTTGAGTATTATTTCTTTCTTTACTATGAATGCTTTTCAGCTATGGTACAATGTTTTCCCATTTTAGACCATGTGTCATTCCCTTGAGTATTATTTCTTTCTTTACTAGGAATGCTTTTCAGCTAGGGTGCAATGTTGAAAACAAAACTGAAACATAACAATAGCTACTTCATCTTGGCGCCACTAGATAAGACTAAAACGGAAGCGAATTTCAATATTCTTGACACGATGTTTACAGTATTTCACAACTTTTTTTTTGAAATAACATTCTTTGTTTGAGTAATAAACGTGTTGATTTATCTTCTCAAGTGCGGCTGAAGAACGGAAAAAATACTCGAAAAAATCATGACTGAAAATCACATAGGGAAACACGGGTGGCGTAGCGGTGAGAGCGCTTGCCTCTCACCAAGGCGACCCGAGTTCGAGCCCCGCTGGGCTCGGTTTCGTATGTGAGTAGAGTTGTTTGTTGGTTCTCTCCTGTGCTTCGAGGGTTTTTCCGGGTTCTCCAGGTTTCTTCCCTCCTCAAAAATCAACTTCTAAATTCCAATTTGAATGCAATGGAGTAAGAGCCACTCTGTGGATTCCACTGTTAATTCTCATTATTTCTCATTATTTCTTATTCATGACATGCCGTCCTAAAGTAACTGTCTTGATGGCATCGAAGAAAATGCTAGCCATGTTGGATGATGTTCACTATAGGTGGTTTGGAATCATTCCTAAGGGAATAAAAGTGGCAGCCATGTTGGATGATGTTCACTATAGGTGGTTTGGAATCATTCCTAAGGGAATAAAAGTGCCAGCCATGTTGGGTGATGTTCACTATAGGTGGTTTGGAATCATTCCTAAGGGAATAAAAGTGGCAGCCATGTTGGATGATGTTCACTATAGGTGGTTTATCTTGGATGGATGATTGGATGGATGGATGGATGGATGGATGGGTGGATGCATGCATGCATGCATGAATGGATGAATTTGAAATAAATGAGTTATTTTAAGGTACGTCAATCATAATCATTCCCTGAGTTAGTGGTTGGACTCCTATAAATCCTCGATGCCTTTTCACAAGCAAAATATAATCTCTCAATTAAGACCCACCCAAAACAATTCGAAAAACCTCTCAAAGAAATTGTCTATTTTCCAAGAAAGAAATATAATATTGCAGTTGGAAAGGAACAAACTCATATTCCTAAACTTGACTCAAACTCTTTATGTTCCAGGTCTTTTGAGGGAGGAATTCAAATTACTTTTAAAAACAAAATATAATAAATTATTCAAGTTAAAATTGCACTGTTCTTGCAGGTAATTCTTTTAGCTTTTCGGCCAAATAACTTGACTTTAATTAAGCTAAACAACAATCCGTCTGCTTTTCTAGAAAAAGTAATTCAATACTAATACATTTTGTAGAAAATAAGAACCAAAATATGTTTACTAAATTGCTTAATTTCTCTTAAAAATAAAGTCTTTAACCGCTCACAAAATAAGCTTTTATCACCTTCATATGAAAGTTAACTCTTCATTCCCAAAGCTTAATTTCACACATTACTTTGTAATTTGTCTTGAGAATAATCCTTCAACGCCTTCAGTGTCGTTAGGAGATCTTATATATTTAATGATTTGTCAAAATTTTTCTCTTTTTGATGAAGTTAGGCTAATTGCTTGTCATTTTTGAGCATTGTTATTGTTGCTGTTTGTGCGTGCTACCTGCAAAATTTCAATGTATTTGCAGGTAAAGTATAAATAAGATTTCAGCGAATTTTCTTTCAAATTTGCACCCTGTTTATCGTTCAAATACAAATGTTCATGAAGGCGTATTAATATTAGGTTCAAACTTAATTTTTTAGCTCTTTATTGCCATTTGTGGTTCGATATTTCAACTCGTTAAAAATTAAATATGATTATGAAGCTACTCGCTGCTCGCGTAAGCGGCTTGTGAAAGAACAGCATAGATAATTTTCTTGTGGTTTCGTTCGTTTTTTCTCATCAAAATTTTATTACTACATAATGAATAGAAGTCATATTAATCTTCCACATACTATAAAAACATCGTTTGTCTGAATTAAGCATTTTTTTCTTCGGTAAACGCAAACAGGATGAAGATTTCTGTCGTTTTTGCTGCGTTATTCACAACTCTTGGCGTTTCCAACTCAGGTAAGTCGGAAAAGACTTGATAAACTTTTTTATTTTGCTTTTAGGGACAGGTATTTCTCACTTAAAACAACAATTAACTCAGAAAGTCACTTTATATTTTTACACTTCTATGACAATAAAAACAGCCAAAATTAGATAACAGGATATTTCTTTTAAGTTACGAGAATTGTTTTTGGCTCTTTTGGCCAAGAAAGTCAAGAATGAGAACGAAATTCGAGTAGATTTAAGACAATAATATCTCGCTCCAAAAAGCTTGGCGTGGTTATAACTTAAGACTAAAACCTTATTTCATTCGTAGTACTGTAAAGTATACAAACCTTTCAATGCTTATCCATCGTAAAATTTTTAGTATTTGAAAATGTTAAAGAAAATATAGTGAAAAGCTGTGAAGTTTTTGCTCGCGAAAAATCAACATTTCCCACAGCGTCTAAAAATTTCATCTCTAATTTCGATCTATTTTTGCAAAATATAAACCTTTTTTGAATACTTGTATCAATCTCTTCAATCTTTTTTAAATGACAGGAAATATTTTTTTAAATTGTTCGAGGTAAAGTGTTCGTGACAGGAAAAGAAAAATGTTTTTATAAGACATTTTTATCATTTTTTTATCAGATTCTGGTAAGGATTATGAATTTCTTGTTTTCAAATTCGAAAAAACGATTTCGTATCAATATATGAGCTAGATTATTTCGGGTTTTTTTACCCTATACTATAATATAAAGCTCTGTACTTGTAAACAAAGCTGTTAAAAGACAATATTTTGTTCGAGTTAGTAGGATAATTTGTAAATTATAGAGTTAATGAAGATGAAACGAAAAGAAATTGAGACGCACAAATTTATAGGAGGAAACAAATGTGCCTAAAATCTAATACGAGTAATCTTATCTCCTCTCTTTCAAATTAATACATCCTAAGAGAAGAACGTAGTAAGATTTTAATCTTGAATGTAGCTAGAAAAATAGATGTTTTTTGACTCTAGTGTAATTTTTTTCCCGATTTTAAAAAAGCTTACTTTTTCAAGCCACTAGAAGGAGTACATATCTTAGTAATTTCAATGAGTTATCCTTGCGGTTGAGTGATCGTATTATTTATACTTTCCTAGGAATAAAGATTGATTAAATGTACTTATCTTTATCAATTATTGTTAATAATTTATAACTTCTGGTTTCCTTACATAAGCTTTAAATTCTCCAAATAGACTCGTTCCATTCTCTTTCGGCTAAAAAAAGTGAAAATTAGATAATTAGAAAATATAGTGAAAAATGGGATGAAAGGGAATAGAATGGGATAAAGAATTTCCATTAAAATAACTTTTTTTTTTTTTAAATAATAATAATTTTAAAAAAATATTGACAAAAAATATTCCTCTCAAGAGGAAGGAAAATTGACAATACATTGCCGTTATGAGCAAACACTGTTCAACTAACAACCACTGGGAAGTATAAAGTTCTGCATTACATACGACACATACACGGTACGAGATGCCATAACATTGAAATGGCTTCCCATAAGAATGGTTATCGTATGAGTGGGACACGTACGGTATTGACACACAGCACGTACACGGTACAAGATGCCATAACATTGAAATGGCTTTCCATAAGAATGGTTATCGTATGAGTGGGACACGTACGGTACTGACTTGCAGCACGTACACGGTACGACATGCCGTAACATTGAAATGGCTTCCCATAAGAATGGTTATGTTATGAGTGGGACACGTACAGTACTGACTTACAGCACGTACAAGGTACATGCCATAACATTGAAATGGCTTCCCTTTGTCTTCCAGTAATTCCTCCAATCACAAAGCGTAGTTACGGCTACGGTAATCTTCAGTACGGCTACGAATTTGAACGGTCGTATCTTTTCCCACTCACACGAAAAATCTATTATAGATCTATTATTACTTTTCTTCATTTTTTCATTTTTTTGAATTTCTTCTCTTTTTTTTTATTTTTATTTTATTTTATTTTTTTAATTAATTTATTTCTTTAATTGTTAATATTTTCCTTTTTTTTTTTTTTTTACTTTTTAATTCATATTTTCACGTTATTTTAGTATTAGCCTTGAAGTGCTATCAGTGGACCGAAGATGACGACCCAACCAAAGCGAAGGCAATGACGTGTGAGCCTGGGTCTAGTGACAGCCAAACCTGTGTTCTGATTGGTCTAGAAGGTTTTAACCGAATAACGAGACAAAAACTAAAGCTAACGAAAGGAATGTGTGACAGTGGCGCATGTAGCGCAACGCGACTTTGTAATATGGCCTTGAAGACTATTAGGAATTTCGATGTGACAAAATGTAACGCAAAGTGCTGTGACAGTGACATGTGTAACGCAATACCCGTCTCATCAACTCCCACAGAAGGAATGCAGACTATTCCTATCCCAAGAGCAGCAAGAAGCACAAAGAGAGTCTACCGAACTATCGGTGTTCCCATGACGACCGAAGACGAAGTGGAGGAGTACGACTTTACGCCGGCGATGGGAATAAACTGTTTTTCTTGCCAAGAGGGTAGTGAACTTGACGTTTGTCATCTTCTTCCGTCAGTGTCGCGATGTGGGCTGGAATACGACTCATGTGTCAGTATCACCGGCACCTTAGCCGACAGTGAAAATATACAGGTCGCTTATCGAGGCTGCGGATTGGCTGAAACCAACTGCAACATCACCCAACTTTGTATCGATGTACGAAACAAACTGTTCGTCAACGAAGGCAAAGAGCTGGCAACCTGCAATGGATATTGCTGTAGGAATAACTTCTGTAATAATTTTAATCCAACTCGGCCGGTACAGGTCAGCGGTCGATTGAAAACGACGAAGGCTCGGAGGACAGCACCAGCAAAAAAGACTCCGTCCAAGTCCCCCCCGATCAAATGCTACGAGTGTAGACCCGAAGCGTTTGGTGCTATGTGTAACAAGAACACAACTAGCAGAATGTGTGAGACTGGTTACCATGGATACGATAGTTGCATGACGATGACGGCTGTCATTGTTAATTCTACGACAAACGAGGTATTTCAAAACATTATTCTTTTCTAAAACCATTTCCTTATTACAACCCTTTTTTACAGCGCTTTTCATTATTTTGCGACCTAACCGACTCCAGACGTCTACCGTTTAGCCTTCCGTCGATCAATCTACGACGGGCCGAAGTCTTTCCGATCACAAGCGATGAACAAATTCTCATATGAAAATAGTTCTTCAGTCACGAAACTTCCTTATTGCTTGATCGGAATGAACTCGGCTCTTTTAAAGGGGCGCTTGGATGAAAACGCCCCATATTTTGAAAGTCCGAACAGTTCAAGTATTTAAGAATAATATGACTCAGGCATGATTATGAAAACCAGATTGGCAAAAGTTTTAGCCTAGAAGCCACTCGCAGTTGAGAAATTTTGGTTTGAAAACTAAACGAACAATAGGGTTGCGTAAATGATGTCATTTACTCACAATTTAGATGCTGAAAAAATATATATAATTTTTATCCGCAAATTTTGACTGTGAAGAAAATATGTTGCTTGGCTACTATCGGGGCCATATAGATAAGTTTAACCGAGTTTTGAGTCATTTCCAATTTTCATCGATTTTCATCCAAGTGCCCTTTAAGCTTGGTTGACGGAAACAAAAACGCCAAACGTCTTCGGTTTGTTAGGTCAAAAAAATATCAAAAAAATGTAAATACCTTTTTAGAATCTCAAATGCAAAGTATTCAAAATGGGTCGTTTTCGAAGATTTCTGACCTTTTTCACACCTCTCCAAACAATTTTTGGACCATTTTCACACCTCTCCAAAAAATATGCATTTTTTTCCAATAATGCAAAATGGGTCATTTTTGACAAATAGCATGGGCTATAGTCCATGGTTTTGGTCGATTTTGGACCATTTTCACACCTCTCCAAAAAATATGCATTTTTTTCCAATAATGCAAAATGGGTCATTTTTGACAAATAGCATGGGCTATAGCCCATGGTTTTGGTCGATTTTGGACCATTTTCACACCTCTCCAAAAAATATGCATTTTTTTCCAATAATGCAAAATAGGTCATTTTTGACAAAAAGCATGGGCTATAGCCCATGGTTTTGGTCGATTTTGGACCATTTTCACACCTCTCCAAAAAATATGCATTTTTTTCCAATAATGCAAAATAGGTCATTTTTGACAAAAAGCATGGGCTATAGCCCATGGTTTTGGTCGATTTTGGACCATTTTCACACCTCTCCAAAAAATATGCATTTTTTTCCAATAATGCAAAATAGGTCATTTTTGACAAAAAGCATGGGCTATAGCCCATGGTTTTGGTCGATTTTGGACCATTTTCACACCTCTCCAAAAAATATGCATTTTTTTCCAATAATGCAAAATAGGTCATTTTTGACAAAAAGCATGGGCTATAGCCCATGGTTTTGGTCGATTTTGGACCATTTTCACACCTCTCCAAAAAATATGCATTTTTTTCCAATAATGCAAAATAGGTCATTTTTGACAAAAAGCATGGGCTATAGCCCATGGTTTTGGTCGATTTTGGACCATTTTCACACCTCTCCAAAAAATATGCATTTTTTTCCAATAATGCAAAATAGGTCATTTTTGACAAAAAGCATGGGCTATAGCCCATGGTTTTGGTCGATTTTGGACCATTTTCACACCTCTCCAAAAAATATGCATTTTTTTCCAATAATGCAAAATAGGTCATTTTTGACAAAAAGCATGGGCTATAGCCCATGGTTTTGGTCGATTTTGGACCATTTTCACACCTCTCCAAAAAATATGCATTTTTTTCCAATAATGCAAAATAGGTCATTTTTGACAAAAAGCATGGGCTATAGCCCATGGTTTTGGTCGATTTTGGACCATTTTCACACCTCTCCAAAAAATATGCATTTTTTTCCAATAATGCAAAATAGGTCATTTTTGACAAAAAGCATGGGCTATAGCCCATGGTTTTGGTCGATTTTGGACCATTTTCACACCTCTCCAAAAAATATGCATTTTTTTCCAATAATGCAAAATAGGTCATTTTTGACAAAAAGCATGGGCTATAGCCCATGGTTTTGGTCGATTTTGGACCATTTTCACACCTCTCCAAAAAATATGCATTTTTTTCCAATAATGCAAAATAGGTCATTTTTCACAAAAAGCATGGGCTATAGCCCATGGTTTTGGTCGATTTTGGACCATTTTCACACCTCTCCAAAAAATATGCATTTTTTTCCAATAATGCAAAATAGGTCATTTTTCACAAAAAGCATGGGCTATAGCCCATGGTTTTGGTCGATTTTGGACCATTTTCACACCTCTCCAAAAAATATGCATTTTTTTCCAATAATGCAAAATAGGTCATTTTTGACAAAAAGCATGGGCTATAGCCCATGGTTTTGGTCGATTTTGGACCATTTTCACACCTCTCCAAAAAATATGCATTTTTTTCCAATAATGCAAAATAGGTCATTTTTGACAAAAAGCATGGGCTATAGCCCATGGTTTTGGTCGATTTTGGACCATTTTCACACCTCTCCAAAAAATATGCATTTTTTTCCAATAATGCAAAATAGGTCATTTTTGACAAAAAGCATGGGCTATAGCCCATGGTTTTGGTCGATTTTGGACCATTTTCACACCTCTCCAAAAAATATGCATTTTTTTCCAATAATGCAAAATAGGTCATTTTTCACAAAAAGCATGGGCTATAGCCCATGGTTTTGGTCGATTTTGGACCATTTTCACACCTCTCCAAAAAATATGCATTTTTTTCCAATAATGCAAAATAGGTCATTTTTGACAAAAAGCATGGGCTATAGCCCATGGTTTTGGTCGATTTTGGACCATTTTCACACCTCTCCAAAAAATATGCATTTTTTTCCAATAATGCAAAATAGGTCATTTTTGACAAAAAGCATGGGCTATAGCCCATGGTTTTGGTCGATTTTGGACCATTTTCACACCTCTCCAAAAAATATGCATTTTTTTCCAATAATGCAAAATAGGTCATTTTTGACAAAAAGCATGGGCTATAGCCCATGGTTTTGGTCGATTTTGGACCATTTTCACACCTCTCCAAAAAATATGCATTTTTTTCCAATAATGCAAAAAAGGTCATTTTTGACAAAAAGCATGGGCTATAGCCCATGGTTTTGGTCGATTTTGGACCATTTTCACACCTCTCCAAAAAATATGCATTTTTTTTGAATAATGCAAAATAGGTCATTTTTCACAAAAAGCATGGGCTATAGCCCATGGTTTTGGTCGATTTTGGACCATTTTCACACCTCTCCAAAAAATATGCATTTTTTTCCAATAATGCAAAATAGGTCATTTTTCACAAAAAGCATGGGCTATAGCCCATGGTTTTCGTCGATTTTGAACCATTTTCACACCTCTCCAAAAAATATGCATTTTTTTTGCAATAATGCAAAATAGGTCATTTTTGACAAAAAGCATGGGCTATAGCCCATGGTTTTGGTCGATTCTGGACCATTTTCACACCTCTCCAAAAAATATGCATTTTTTTTTGAATAATGCAAAACAGGTCATTTTTGACAAAAAGCATGGGCTATAGCCCATGGTTTTGGTCGATTTTGGACCATTTTCACACCTTTCCAAAAAATATGCATTTTTTTTGAATAATGCAAAATAGGTCATTTTTCACAAAAAGCATGGGCTATAGCCCATGGTTTTGGTCGATTTTCGACCATTTTCACACCTCTCCAAAAAATATGCATTTTTTTTGAATAATGCAAAATAGGTCATTTTTGACAAAAAGCATGGGCTATAGCCCATGGTTTTGGTCGATTTTGGACCATTTTCACACCTCTCCAAAAAATATGCATTTTTTTCCAATAATGCAAAATAGGTCATTTTTGACAAAAAGCATGGGCTATAGCCCATGGTTTTGGTCGATTTTGGACCATTTTCACACCTCTCCAAAAAATATGCATTTTTTTTGAATAATGCAAAATAGGTCATTTTTGACAAAAAGCATGGGCTATAGCCCATGGTTTTGGTCGATTTTGGACCATTTTCACACCTTTCCAAAAAATATGCATTTTTTTTGAATAATGCAAAATAGGTCATTTTTGACAAAAAGCATGGGCTATAGCCCATGGTTTTGGTCGATTTTGAACCATTTTCACACCTCTCCAAAAAATATGCATTTTTTTTGAATAATGCAAAATAGGTCATTTTTGACAAAAAGCATGGGCTATAGCCCATGGTTTTGGTCGATTCTGGACCATTTTCACACCTCTCCAAAAAATATGCATTTTTTTTTGAATAATGCAAAATAGGTCATTTTTGACAAAAAGCATGGGCTATAGCCCATGGTTTTGGTCGATTTTGGACCATTTTCACACCTATCCAAAAAATATGCATTTTTTTTCAATAATGCAAAATAGGTCATTTTTGACAAAAAGCATGGGCTATAGCCCATGGTTTTGGTCGATTTTGGACCATTTTCACACCTTTCCAAAAAATATGCATTTTTTTTGACTAATGCAAAATAGGTCATTTTTCACAAAAAGCATGGGCTATAGCCCATGGTTTTGGTCGATTTTGGACCATTTTCACACCTCTCCAAAAAATATGCATTTTTTTCCAATAATGCAAAATAGGTCATTTTTCACAAAAAGCATGGGCTATAGCCCATGGTTTTGGTCGATTTTGGACCATTTTCACACCTCTCCAGAAAATATGCATTTTTTTCCAATAATGCAAAATAGGTCATTTTTGACAAAAAGCATGGGCTATAGCCCATGGTTTTGGTCGATTTTGGACCATTTTCACACCTCTCCAAAAAATATGCATTTTTTTCCAATAATGCAAAATAGGTCATTTTTGACAAAAAGCATGGGCTATAGCCCATGGTTTTGGTCGATTTTGGACCATTTTCACACCTCTCCAAAAAATATGCATTTTTTTTGAATAATGCAAAATAGGTCATTTTTGACAAAAAGCATGGGCTATAGCCCATGGTTTTGGTCGATTTTGGACCATTTTCACACCTTTCCAAAAAATATGCATTTATTTTTGAATAATGCAAAATAGGTCATTTTTGACAAAAAGCATGGGCTATAGCCCATGGTTTTGGTCGATTTTGGACCATTTTCACACCTTTCCAAAAAATATGCATTTTTTTTGAATAATGCAAAATAGGTCATTTTTGACAAAAAGCATGGGCTATAGCCCATGGTTTTGGTCGATTTTGAACCATTTTCACACCTCTCCAAAAAATATGCATTTTTTTTGAATAATGCAAAATAGGTCATTTTTGACAAAAAGCATGGGCTATAGCCCATGGTTTTGGTCGATTCTGGACCATTTTCACACCTCTCCAAAAAATATGCATTTTTTTTTGAATAATGCAAAATAGGTCATTTTTGACAAAAAGCATGGGCTATAGCCCATGGTTTTGGTCGATTTTGGACCATTTTCACACCTATCCAAAAAATATGATTTTTTTTCAATAATGCAAAATAGGTCATTTTTGACAAAAAGCATGGGCTATAGCCCATGGTTTTGGTCGATTTTGGACCATTTTCACACCTTTCCAAAAAATATGCATTTTTTTTGACTAATGCAAAATAGGTCATTTTTCACAAAAAGCATGGGCTATAGCCCATGGTTTTGGTCGATTTTGGACCATTTTCACACCTCTCCAAAAAATATGCATTTTTTTCCAATAATGCAAAATAGGTCATTTTTCACAAAAAGCATGGGCTATAGCCCATGGTTTTGGTCGATTTTGGACCATTTTCACACCTCTCCAGAAAATATGCATTTTTTTCCAATAATGCAAAATAGGTCATTTTTGACAAAAAGCATGGGCTATAGCCCATGGTTTTGGTCGATTTTGGACCATTTTCACACCTCTCCAAAAAATATGCATTTTTTTCCAATAATGCAAAATAGGTCATTTTTGACAAAAAGCATGGGCTATAGCCCATGGTTTTGGTCGATTTCGGACCATTTTCACACCTCTCCAAAAAATATGCATTTTTTTCCAATAATGCAAAATAGGTCATTTTTGACAAAAAGCATGGGCTATAGCCCATGGTTTTGGTCGATTTTGGACCATTTTCACACCTCTCCAAAAAATATGCATTTTTTTCCAATAATGCAAAATAGGTCATTTTTGACAAAAAGCATGGGCTATAGTCCATGGTTTTGGTCGATTTTGGACCATTTTCACACCTCTCCAAAAAATATGCATTTTTTTCCAATAATGCAAAATAGGTCATTTTTGGACAAAAAGCATGGGCTATAGCCCATGGTTTTGGTCGATTTTGGACCATTTTCACACCTCTCCAAAAAATATGCATTTTTTTCCAATAATGCAAAATAGGTCATTTTTTGACAAAAAGCATGGGCTATAGCCCATGGTTTTGGTCGATTTTGGACCATTTTCACACCTCTCCAAAAAATATCAATTTTTTATGTAAAATGCAAATTAAGACTTGACACGTGACGTCAGAGGAGCTCAATTTTGAGTACAAAAGAAAATAATTTCTATGTCATGAGAAATTGATTCTAAATATGGTTTAATCGTCTAAATTGAGGTGCATTCCGACATGCTGGAAGGGGTCTTTAGGTATATTTTCATAAATTTGATGACTTTGTTTTATTTTTACAGGTGATAGACACTGGGGAATGGACGGACTGTGCTGTGCGTGACATGGACTGTAACGCAAACTCGTCACGCTGTGACACCCTTTCCGACATCCTCAAAACAAGAGGTCTGGGAGTAAAGAACTGCCTTGTGAATTGTTGTCAAGGAGATTTGTGTAACAACTTTGCGCCGACCGCTGGACCAGGCATCTCAGCAAAAGCGATGTCGAAAGCTCAAAGTTCCTTAGTAGGAAACCCTTCGGTGTTGATTGGAGTTTTCATAACCAACTTCTTTGCATGGAGGATGCTGAGCTGAAACTTTTGAAACTGATATCATGTCTAAAACTGTTATAACAAGGTTTTTGTTCATTATGGGATGTCTTGAGTGGATAAGTGTGACGTCAGCTTACGCGTGACGATTAACATGATCATACTTCGAAAAATAGGATTTAGATAAAAATGGTAAAAAGGAAGAGTAAAGAAAAGACATTGTGGAAAGAAGAACGAGAAGGATGAAAGAAAGAACGAGTAACAAAGTGAACTTCACCGGCTCGATGGAGGAATGTTGATAAATTCTGTTTCAATGGACTGCTTTGACGATACGGCGGCCATCTTGAATTGCAATGCATTATTGGACATTATAGGGACAAAGTAAAACAAAGATGGTGGAAATATATAGATATTCGTTTTTTTTTTGTCCATATTCTTAATTCATCTCTTGTCAAATTGTCGTGGTGAACTGTTAATATTATTCGAAGCCATTAACTGTAACATAGTTTTGTATATTTGCCCCCTTCCAAGATGGCCGTCGTATGGCCGAAGTTGTTCATTAGCTGGTGCAGACGTGCACATGTGTTTTAGAAATGTAAGTGAAAAAAGAGAGAAATAGCCAAAAAAAAAAAAAGTTTAATGAGCACTACTAGCTCTTGCTTGAGTGGACTATGTAAAATGTGTGTCTTAATCACTGTGCAGATACACTCACCTGGACCACATGAATAAAACTGACCAATCAGATTACAGTAAACTAGACAGAGATAGGACTGATTACAATGTTAGCCAATCAGATTATCACGTTCTCACGCTCTTTTTAGATCTATGTGCTATCTGATTGGCTGGTTTAAAATATTGACCTACATATTGCAATGTGATTGGTTAATGACACTAGTTTCTCGAGGTGGTCTCGGTTGGAGTATCTGCACACTAAAAAAAATAAGCTGAAGGATAGGGAATTTCTGACAACTTTCGTTGTCTCTTAGTCAACAGCTCAAAATGTAGAAAACAAATAATCAACTCAATATCTTAAGTCTAATACTGAAGTAAGCTAACCAAAATCAAGCGAAAATAAACGAAATCAAGTGTCACGTGATCTGTACCACGTGACTGGCACGTGGTTATTATTAGTCATATCACGTGTCTAATGATCCAAGTCGTATTACTCAAGTTATTTAAGACTGTAGGTAAACCATAATTTAGTAATTATCACGTGTTGATCACCTGTTGATCACGTGCATGACTCGTGATACGTCGTTGAAAATATTTAAGAGAGAAATATATCCGAAACTAGTTAGTAATTTATCCCTTTCCATACATCGGTTCACTGGTTCAGTACAAAGAATTCAGTCCTTTCAAGGTTCAAATTTGAATAATCTTTTTAAACTACCTGGCAGCCTTGCTGAATGCTTTGTGCATGTGTGACCAGTGAACCGATGTATGGAAAATAGTGATAACTATTAAAATTTATATTCATTTACTGAAAAAAAAACTTACCATTGAACTTCAATATTTTTATGTCGTGGTATTTTGTGCTAATAAATCTATTCGGCTTGGGCGTAATGTTTTCCCATTTCAGACCACGTGTCATTCTCTTGAGAATAAGATTCTTTGTTTGAGTTGTGTCCATATTCATGTGTCTTCTCATGCACAACCGTTAAACAGAAAATGATACTGTAGGGAATGACACATGGTCTGAAATGGGAAAACATTGCACCATAGCTGAAAAGCATTTCTAGGAAAGAAAGAAATAATACTCAAGGGAATGACACATGGTCTGAAATGAGAAAACATTGCACCATAGCTGAAAAGCATTCCTAGTAAATAAAGAAATAATACTCAAGGGAATGACACATGGTCTGAAATGGGAAAACACTGCACCATAGCTGAAAAGCATTCCTAGTAAAGAAAGAAATAATACTTAAGGGAATGACACATGGTCTGAAATGGGAAAACACTGCACCATAGCTGAAAAGCATTCCTAGTAAAGAAAGAAATAATACTCAAGGGAATGACACATGGTCTGAAATGGGAAAACATTGTGCCATAGCTGAAAAGCATTCCTAGTAAAGAAAGAAATAATACTTAAGGGAATGACACATGGTCTGAAATGGGAAAACATTGTGCCATAGCTGAAAAGCATTCCTAGTAAAGAAAGAAATAATACTCAAGGGAATGACACATGGTCTGAAATGGGAAAATACTGCACCATAGCTGAAAAGCATTCCTAGTAAAGAAAGAAATAATACTTAAGGGAATGACACATGGTCTGAAATGGGAAAACATTGTGCCATAGCTGAAAAGCATTCCTAGTAAAGAAAGAAATAATACTCAAGGGAATGACACATGGTCTGAAATGGGAAAACATTGGCTGTGCCATGTCTTCGGTTTTCTATTTTCTTGGGAATTATTGAAAACAATAGAAATAATGCTACGTAAAATAATACTTGTAAAGGTTTTGCCTCAGTAAAAACGCATAAATTTAACGTGAAATTAGTCATGTTATATTATAAAGGTACTAAAATTTAGCATATAAGCAAGCTTTGAACACTTGTATTACAGGAGGAAATCTGGAAGGATTTTGTTCAAGGTCTTTCCCTGTTCCAGCCTCCACCCTCCCCTCATCCTGTAAGAGGCAATGAATAAAGAGCAGAAAACTTTGAATATAAAATATCATGGTAGGATTACTATAAAGTTATTTTTAGCTAGCTTTTATACGTTAGCGTCCTTCGCAGGTGTTTCTCTCACGCGGGCTACCTGTGTTGTGGATATCAATAGCCCACTTTCAATAATCTGGTTGATTGATCACGCATAAAACAATCCAAGGTGAGGCTCCGGGGAAAGAATGGAGTAATCCTAATATATTCTTTTGTTTCCCCGGAGCCTCGCCTTGAATTACTTTGTTCGTGATCAATCAACTAGAATATCGAAAGCGGGCTATTGATATCCACAACACAGGTAGCCCGCGTGAGCTATTCGCCATTTTTCATGCCTCGGTTCCTGGTCACAGACAAAACATTCAATCGAGGTAGTTTCAAAAGATTATTCAAATTTGAACCTTACAGCCTCGACTGAATGCTTCGTCTGTGACCAGTGAACCGATATATGGAAAATGGTGAATGTGATCGTGAAAGACCTTGTAACACAGGGATCCCAACCCTGGAGAAAAGTAAAAGAAGAGAAACGCCTGCGAGAGAGGCCAACTTCAGTAATCTTAATTGTAATCTTTTTTATAAAAAACGTTTTAATCGAGAAAATCTACATAGCTTGTCTCAGTCTTTTGGACTCCCCGGTCAAATATTACCACAGGAAGACCACAGCATGAAAAACGTTTCTGTCTTAGGAGATCACCATGATAATGATTCCAAGAGCTACCCCCAGCATCGAAGAACAACAATCTACTCTCCCTACCCCTCCTCGTGCACCTTTTGCAGGACCTCCAACGTCATTTCCGTTCTCATCCTTAGACGGTGGGCGCAAGGTGGTGATGTTAGGACTGTAAGGACATAGGTTGTCTTGACAACAGGATATGAGGCATTTCTGGTAGTTTTGAATTCCCATATGAATACCGAAGTGACGGGCACACTTCTGCTCTTGGCACTCGGTTTGTTTGGCGCAGTCCAGTTGGTAGCCCACGATCGCTTCGTTCATGAAGCCAGCGTAGATTTCCACGGTGGTGTTGCTACAGCTATCGAAGCCCTCATCGCACGTCATCGAGCCCATTCGCTCCTTGCAGTCTTGGGTTGACTTGTAGGAGAAGCATTTGAGGCACTTGAGAGCTGACGCTGTTTGAAAGAATATATTGTAAAATATGTGTAGATGGAATGGATGGATGGAAACGATGGAATGGATGGATAGGATAGGATGGGATAAGATGGATGGATGGATAGATGGATGGAAGGATGGATGGATGGATGGAAGGATGGAAGGATGGATGGATGGATGGAAGGATGGATGGATGGATGGATGGATGGATGGATGGATGGATGGATGGATGGATGGATGGATGGATGGATGGATGGATGGATGGATGGATGGATGGATGGATGGATGGATGGATGGATGGATGGATGGATGGATGGATGGATGGATGGATGGATGGATGGATGGATGGATGGATGGATGGATGGATGGATGGATGGATGGATGGATGGATGGATGGATGGATGGATGGATGGATGGATGGATGGATGGATGGATGGATGGATGGATGGATGGATGGATGGATGGACACCCTAACCACTAAAAATATAACGTGACGTTAAAGCAGCTCATTTTGGAACAAAAAAATTTCAATCTCCTGAGAATTAGAACCTATTGTTTTACCCTCCAAACTGAGCTTCATTCCGACGTACTGCAAGGGGTCTATAAAACGTAACCTTATATCATCTTCAGACCGCGTGGCGTAGATATAAATATACCACATACTCCAAATCATCAAGACTCACCCCGTCTGACTCACAAACACCAGGGACACTTCAAATACCACTTAATACACCATCGTCGTAATAAGATATATAAATCGCCCTTTCTATAGGGCTGAAATCACAAACCCACCCTCTCTTATCAACACCAATATAAACGTGAATTGATAGATATCGTGACCTTTGAAATTTGGATTTGATTAACAACAGGCAAGATCTCGTAAGCTCTTACCAGGGGTTATGAACGCTAGGTTTATCATACTATTCAGACCTATTTATAGTAGAAAAGAAATTTAACACGAAAAAAAAAAAAAACTGAATGTTAAAATAATTTCAAAAAAATTATGAAAAAAGCTGTCAAAACATCGGTAGAAAATTCAAATGACAATGAGCTTTCTTATTTTTCCTTTGAAAACGATTGAACTGGTTAAAAATTAACTTTGAATAATTAGAATAAAACTGAATACATTGTACTTATTAGACGAAGCTTGAAAAACCTTTTCCTCCAACATTTGTTTCTTAGATTCCTTGTTTACAATTTCAAAATGCTTTAGGAAATATTTACCAACCTTAACGACTAAATAATGAGTTCTAGATTTGCTATCTTGTGGATTTTCTGAGTCGCAGATTCTACAATTTTATCATGTTACGAAAATCATTTCCTTCAGTATTTCGAGCCGAACTCCTTGAAAATGCTCTCAAGATTTTGGCAAATAAAATCGACAAACAGTCTTGTATTTGTAGACGAACAATACAGGTCTGTTTCTATAATTGTCTAATTCAAGAAAACATATAATTTCAGAGCGGGAAGCCATTGTAACGTCAAATTGTTTACAAATAAATTATCTTCATGAAAATGGTTTTTGCTTACCTCGATAAAGAACTGCCAGAAAAAAGAGAAAGACCAAAGCAGACTGCAAGAGACTCTTCATAATGGTTGGCAGAGTAAGATCTTTAACCGTTGAAAGGCAAGCACTTCCCTATGTCTCTTGTTTGAGGGTAATTTCGTCGATAAATGCACCAAGGCCACTGTTTATTCTCGATTTGTACGATCTTTTGTCGACTCTCTTTTGTCCCTGTAATAGCAATCTGAAAAAATATCTTGAAATATTTTTAACCAATTTGCTAGGATTCTAGAGGTATATTTTAGTTTTATCAGGCGTTTCGAGTGAGAGATTTTCTGTCTTTCAATACAAGGGATTAATAATCTGACTCGTGTCTTTGCAATAACAGACAAAAAGCACGCGTCGCTGTCTGTGATCAATATATCACATGGTACAGTAACTTAGCAACCGTAAGTACTTATTTTTGTCATCTGGTTCTCTGAATAGAATATTTATTCATAAACCATATGTTTTGGAGTTTGGTTTTTCAGAGGCAAAAATGGAAGTGAGATCGTTTAGTATGCTGCAACAGTAACAGATTTGATAGTAGATTGGTTTGTATCGCTTTTAATTAACACCCAGTGAAAGATAAGCTTGTATGCGTGTCATTCTACACCGAGGGCACTAAGTTGAGTGTTGAGTATCCTTTTCACAGGAAACCCAAAAACGACCATAAAAACTTAACTGCATGGAAGGAATTATGAATATTTGGGCTTCCTTTTTTTTTTTATTTATGGAATTTCTGTATTTTCTTTCTTTCTTTCTTCCTTTTTTCTTTCGTTCTTTCTTTCGTTCTTTCTTTCCTTCTTTCTTTCTTGCTTGCTTGCTCTCTCTCTCTTTCTTTCTTTCTTTCTTTTTCTCTCTCTCTCTCTTTCTTTCTTTCTTTCTTTCCTTCTTTCTTTCCTTCTTTCTTTCCTTCTTTCTTGCTTGCTTGCTCTCTCTCTCTCTTTCTTTCTTTCTTTCTTTCTTTCTTTCTTTCTTTTTTCTTTCATTCTTTCTTTCTTTCTTTCTCTCTCTCTCTCTCTCTTTCTTTCTTTCTTTTTTCTTTTTTCTTTCTTTAATTTTTTTTTGTTTTCTTTTTCTTTTTCATTTCGGCTTGGATGATAAAATGAAGTCATTTTATCATCCAGGATTTCAGTTATCGATTGGCTAATTCATAAATAAATGTATTACGAATTTTCTGGGAACATGTTTATTATAGTTTATTTATCAAAATATACATAAAAAAACTACAAAACTTATTCTATGAAAGATTCTGACTTTATGTATAAAGCATTAAGAAAATTCTCACGCGCCTTGCGGAGTTAAGCTGACTAGAAAAATGCACTGCGCATGATCAAATATTGATATGCAAAAATAATAGATCTAGAACACTACCCTGTTTACATGACGGGCAATGAACTTAATGATTAGGGTGGTGAAGGGTGGATATTTATCACAATTCACGGAAAATATATTTTTTCATAAATTCACCAATCAAAAAATTACGATAATAATTTTGATACAAAGATTCATGCAGGCAAATTAATGCAAATTCACGAATCACGGTCTCAGGGCCGTAGCAAGTGAGGGTCCGGGGGGAGGGGGGGTGGGTAAGGGAAGGACCGCCTCCAATAATTTCGGATGTACTAGGGCCCCCAATATGTTTGGTCTTGCTAAGGCCCTGGGTCTTCAAAATAAGGAGATCACGCATCACGAAAGGAAAGGCCGAATCAAGGATCATGAAAAATCCCTTCACCACCCTGAATGATATAAACAAGAAATGTGTTAAACAAAAATGAGAAACGTACGACGTAGGAACGAATGGATTTCTGGCTCAAACCCCAAATTAAATATAACATTTCAATAATAATCTACTTTAGCATGACATGCATTTAGCCCGGGCGTAGGCAAAATTTCCCTTGGGGAGGGGGGCTGGGTTAAACTACCACACGATCACCTTAAAAAATTATCGCTTTCTCTCTCCTACAAAACATATGCAAAAGCGGAGAAAAACTGAGAAATTAGAGGTGCAAGAAGTTGAGTTGCCCGAACCAACTGTCTAAGCCCGTGATATAACAAAGCTGATTCGTACTACTATGAGGAAATTAAATTACCAGGCAGTATGGTATGCGTAACCATGACTACATGCTACGGTTGCCATGACTACATATCATGTGCATAACGACGCGTCGACACGTGACCATCATGCCGTGTGCCAACATCACGACGTTTCGTATGTAACCATGACGACCTGTCATGTTGAACCTTGACGTCATGCTATTTGTAACTATGGTCACGGGTAACCGTGACGACGAATTGTTTGTAAACATGACAATGTATCTTAACACTCCTATAGACTGAACTGTGTTACATGATTGGTTAGCGCTGATGACGTCATTACTGTAATGGCCATCACCATGACAACGAGCAGCAATTTCTCACAATCAAACGACGTCTGCCTTTAAAAATCCCAAAATTACTGAACTCTAAATTTCTGAAATTAATTTTGCTTTCTTGGCGTTATTTTATAACACTTTGAACGTTATAGATCATTATATAGCTCACGAGGTTTCTACGTGTATCCCGCGGGTCATCCCGCTGTTTAGAAGGGCCTAATACCCAGGAATCTAAGCCCCTTACTAATTTTCATTTCATAACATTACTTGTACTTTTGGTTCCTTTTGGTGTTAAGTCCTCACACAAACATCCAGATAAGTGCCCCAGTCATGAAAAGGAGCCAAATTGTAGCTGTTAGATCAGCACCACGACCACCTGGGGCACCTTTCTCAACTGTTTGGTTTGTTGTTAGGATGTTGGTTGAGCCCCCGTCTCCAGGGTAATGCGGTGTCTCGTGGCACTTGCTCGTAATGTCGTCGCTACAACACGTTATGTTACATGCCTTCACTTCTCCGTCATGTCGAAATGTATGGCGACAAACTTGAGGATCTAGTTCAGAAAACAAAAAGATAGAAATTAAAGTTACTTTGGTAAAAGAGTAGAAATCTTTCAAAAAATTAATAGAGCTGCTAAGTTGTGACGTATTTCCGGGTCCAACTTTTCACAAAAGCCCCTAAAGTAAAGCAAAAATATTCTTCCCGATATAATTTCCACCTGAAACAATTATAACTTTGGACAACAAATCCTGTCATGAAGAAAAAGTAAGATAAATCTTTTTAAGACTGCTTTTCGTTTTGGACCCGGAAGTCGTTTTTTTTTCTTCATTGACTTAAAAGCTCTCTAAGATATAAGGTTCTTATTTTGAATGGTTGTTCTTGATATCGTTATATCAGTCTACGCCTACTAATCTGCTAATCATCTATCACAAATCCTGCGCTCTGATTGGCTGAACATCAGACCTTTTTAGCTTCGTTGTTTGTCGTGCCCATTTCAGACCATGTGATGCCACACTTGGGAGCTGCTTCTTTCATGTGTAAATATTTTAATAAAAGAACATTTCTCAAGGGAATGTCATGTGGACTGAAATGGGCAATTTGTATGCATACGAAGCTGAAAAGTTATATTAGATTTCTGACTATTAGTGATAGCGAAGTGCCGATTCTGAAAACCAAAACAGTGGCGGCTAACTCGCGTTTTTAACCTAATAGACCTTTTCAGCTTCGTTGTTTGTTGTGCCCATTTCAGACCATGTGATGCCACACTTGGGAGTTGATTCTTTCATGTGTAAATATTTTAACAAAAGAACATTTCTCAAGGGAATGTCATGTGGTCTGAAATGGGCAATTTGCATACGAAGCTAAATAGGTCTATTCAAAAAACAGACCTGCTGTTATCAATGTTAATTGAAATAGGTGTATAAATTTTTAAAAAAATATAATAAAATAAATAAGATATAAGAAATATGACTTACAAGAATTGCAGTCTTCTTTTCTCCCACAATACCTTGCGAACCCCGGGTTCAGGACGTAACGGGCTGAACCATTGATAGCCTCAACGATTCGAATTTTCATCTCGTACTTCAAACAGGTATCGTAATGTCCATGACAGGTGATTTTCTTCAGATTGTACTGACTTTCACATTCCACATTCGATTCGTAAGAGAAACAAGAATAACAGTCCAGGGATGAAACTGTATGACAAAAAAAGAAAAACTGGGTTACCTGTGGTGGTTTTCAAGGCTCATGACACGTGATTGGTGCTTGTCTTTTATGATTTCCTGAGCATGCGCAATAAGTTTTCTTATGACCGTACGTGACGTCAGAGCGGCCATATTGGTGTACCTGAACAATGTATTTTCTATCTTCTGGGGATTGTACTCAATTTTTATGTTAGGAGATTTAACCTTTTCGATTTTTGAATTTCATATGGTGGCTTTCACCTACGTCATTATCAATCTCAAAAGCGTAATTTTGCATAATAATGAAATAAAGGTTTCATAATATTGTACAGCATTCAAAACTACATACACTAGCAAGACTTCAAGGCTGTAGAGTATTTCGTTTCGGAATTATAGACAAACTAACACGACGCGATTTTTGGTAAAAATGTGTGGAGCGGCCAGTGGCGGATCCAGAGGGGGTTCCATGGGTTCCACGGAACCCCCCTTTGGGCATCAGACCCTTTGAAAAGAGGTATATGAAATAATGAGAACGTATCCTGCAATGAAGTTTTACGCATCAGTTGTTGAAAGAGTGAAGACGAAATGGAACCCCCCTTTGTGAAATTCTGGATCTGCCACTGGCGGCCATCTTTGTGCTCCACTGAAGGACATGTACACAAACATGGCAGACGAAGCTTCAAAGGCTTGAGATGATGGAATATTCACTATTTTTGATCATATTTCACTGAAATATACTTCAAATAGAGATTTTAGAGATAGAGTGTCTTATGCAGAATCTTTCAATTTGGGTAAATTATTCTTGACTTTTATCGTTATTCAGATACACGTGACGGTATTGCGTGACACAAATTCAACCTTCATAACTCGGGAACCAAACATCAAAATGACTCGAAACTTTTTCCTGTGACTTATATCACTGATTTCTAAAACATATTTTAGAAATGTTATTATACGATGTATAGTTTAGATTTGGAATTTTTGATGACGTCACATGAAAGCCAGCATACCGTCTGCTGATTTCAGTCACTTTTCCAGTGTCGGCGCTGCAGGGGAAATGATTGCTGAAGACCACAAAAAAACAGCTAAACAATAGTTTAATACAAAGGAACCCAACCAAGGTACAATATCATCAACTGGACATCAAATGTTTAAACATTTGCTTGTAGGTATTTATGTAATTGAATCAGTAATGGTGGCATAGTCATGTGAAAGCCAGCAATATGGTGTGTACTGTCTACTGATTTCAGTCACTTTTCCAGTGCCGGCGCTGCAGGGGAAATGATTGCTGAAGACCACAAAAACAGCTAAACAATAGTTTAATACAAAGGAACCCAACCAAGGTACAATATCATCAACTGGACATCAAATGTTTAAACATTTGCTTGTAGTATATATGTAATTGAATAATGGTGGCATAGTATACGTAGAGAAGTGGAATGAATTAATAATATGGTATGTGAGGTGTGGTGGGAAAAATAAAGGTATACTGATGACTTAGCTTGCTTTCTCGAGTGTGTTATTTGCGCAAAATCGTTCAAACGCGATGAACCACGCGGTTTCGAAAAATAATCGCAGTCGCCTTGAGTGAAACATTAAGTTATCCGTGAAAACCCTGACATTTTACTAAATACAAGTACGATAGTGTCTATGTATTCGTTGAACGAAAATTTTTGAAAAAAATTACAATTTTTAAATATTTTCAAACATTGAAAAATTTTTAATGAAATTTAGTTGTTATGGTTGGGTTATAATTAATCCTATGATAAGCTCTTAGACTGACGACTCTGTTTACAGCGCGACGCTCAAAAGTATGACCACATTTAATGCATTCGCATACTTCTATGCACGGTATTTTGTACTTTAAACCGACACAATTGATGCAAAGCTGTCTGGTTTTACCAAATTAGGCGTGTAAAAGCTCGTTTGGAGCAAAAAGCCCGTGCATAGAAGTATGCGAATACATTAAAAGTGGTCATACTTTTGCGCGTCGCGCTGTAAGAGGTCATGGTCTAAGTCTTTTTCCCACAGTTATCGAGAACATTTTAAGAATGAAGTTGTTTTGGTTCAATTTTTGAGAAGAGTAGTTCTCATGTTAGTTAAGGACCGTAAAAGGAAGATTCATTCATTAAAAAGCAAAACAAAACGCTTCTGTACAGTTTAGAAAGATAATGACGACTTTTCTTTCGTAATTTTAGATAACAAAAACACAATAAAGCACCTGAAAGGATAAAAAAAGCAATATACTAATTATCATCCTTCTTATTGAAAGCATATTTTGTCAGTTAAACTTCGAGTGACTTCGTGTGAATATTTTTCTATTACACGTAAAGTTTATGAAATCAAATTTAATCTAGATTCCGTTAGATAGCTTCAGACTCCCAGACGTTACGAAGACATAATATTTTTTTATATATTTATTGTTTACTTATCAAGCGTGACTTTTTTTAACCGACAACTTCTTGCGACGTTTTCTCGGCAAAATTTTACTCAGTTTCCAACTCATGAATTGCAGTTTTAACTTAAAAGTTTTAACTTAAAAGTATTTCAATGATATTCAAAATATTTCGGGATAGAAAAGTTCTGAAACTTTTGGAAGGTTTCTTTTGGGGTTTGTCCATAAATTAGTTGTGTTTTGTTTATATAACGAAAAACATTCTGCACAAGAAGTCAAAATATAAAACCAAACTTTGATAAAGTCGACGCCATTTTGAACCTTGTCTTTCTTCGCTTCCGTCTGTCGTGTTAAAATCTCTTCAGGAGCTATTAAGCCTTGCTGAAGTATTCAAGACATCCTTACGAAGCATCAAATTTTGGATCATTCACTATCGTTTTAAGATCAGTTTAATGGGTCTATAAACAGACGTACGGGCTGATATATTTAATGAAGGAATGCAATCAGAAACCCAATCGAATGTCATAAAAGACGCTTAAAAAGATCCAGAAAAATTAAGAAACTTCTGCGAAATAAAAACCATATGTAAAATTCAGCAATCAAAAGTACTTTTCCTATCATATTTTTTTATAATCAAAAGAATAAAGTATGCTTTTATCCAACCAAATTCTTTCACAAGTCATGTTAGAACAGAGTTCTCTCGGTTAAGGGAGCACTGTAATATTTTGAATTAAAAATTTAAATTGTATACATATTATTCTACTTTACAAATGAAAAGAAAGATATTTGTTCAATATTATTTACCAAAGTAAGACAAAGCTACCAAAGTTTGGAATGGCAGAGTGCTTTGATATTGTACAAATTTGTACATATTTTTGCACTCGCTAACTACTTCTACCAACAGATTTGCCCCAAATCATCCATATATATTCGCGAGTAGCGAAATTCTGGCGTCAAGTTTACATGTCAACAATATTTTGAAAACTGTATATGAATAATTTCTTTGGAAGCTTGGAGAGCGATTCCTAACTTCAATACCAATTTGGCACCAAGATTTCTAGAATAACTCATAGAAAATAAGGTAAACATATTCTAGTAAAAGTGTATTGCAAGGGAAGATAGCTTTGAAGTGAGTATTTGCATCAATTTTTAAAAACTTACCAACTGGAAAACAGACTCCTAACAGAGCAAGAAATAGAGTAACATGACAAGCCATTCTCATATCCATTTTGTGAATCCAAAATATCGTAGTTTTGGCTAATTTCCAAGATTTTGGCAGCGAATTTGGACCTCTATCTCACAGACTAACAGGTACATCAGATTAGTATGCGTTTGCTAAAATAATATTAGCACATTAATAGCGTGTGACGTCATTCACCTCATTATGAAATCCTAAAGTGAAAATTTTTGAATGATAATCATCCCGAGCTTTTGCACTAAATAGAAATCCAGTTGTACAAAATTTCGCATTCTCTCAGATGTGTATAAAAATGGATATTTTAGTACTAAGTTTTCTTGTTGAAAAGAGATGTGAGAAATTTTAGCTAGGTTTGTTTGTAGAACAATAGGACAGAATAAACATCTTCGATCCAGTTGAAGGCTTTTCTAAAGACTCGGCCTTTGTTCCATGGGTCAATACGAATGATCTGGTCTTTCTAGCCCACCCCTATTGAGCGTCACAAGAACAGACTGGAACTTGTCGCATAAGTCAATTGAATCAATAAAACCGAGAACTAAGTTTTTTCAAGTTTAATCGCGAGATTTCAGATTCATTTTGCAGCATTTTTCAGTTTCCCAGTTTGTTTATTCTTTTTATGCGAAAGAAAATTTATTCCGTGAACCCCTAAAGGTTTGCTTTCATGCAGAAACATCTGGATCTATGCATAACAATGTCACGGTAGCACAAACCTGTCACGTAAAAATAACCACAAGTACAAGCGATAAAGTTATTTGTAAAAGAAAAAGTACAAGATTAGGATGTTGTGATTTCGTCGTCAGTGGGTGCCTATTCCATATACCGGACTGTGAAATGGCTTCCGTATCGTGACTGCTAAAGGGCTTCCAGTTTAGACCAATCATAATTATGCACGAAAGTATTCAATAAAAGCCACTTCAGAGCCACGAAATAATTTTTCTAATATAGATTTGTTGTACGAAAAGAAATATTTAATTTCGGAAATCAGTTTTCCTATTTCAAACGATCTTCCATTTCCTTTAGCATTATTTCTTGATTTATTAGTCATTATTTTAGATGGATCATAATATTCAAATAGAAGGGAAAATATTATTCGTCGTGGAATTGTAGTAGAGAAATGATTCGTTTGCCTCACGATTGAGGGTCATTTGTAGAGGACCGCGACGTTTCGACTGCAAGCTGCGAGTCTTCATCAGGAGATACTCAAATATTCAATCAAAGAATATCCTTTATTTCCAAGAAGTTTGAAATGTAAAAACCCTTGAAAATCCGGACTGTCTTTTTTCCCCTATTAATGTCGCTTATGCTCGATACACTTAGATACGCATCCTGCTAAGTGACCGGTATTACATAAGGAACTCAAGCTGAGAAAAGAACAAAGACATATGAAAATACAGCAGTTTTGATAAACCCGGCATGTTTCGAGAATATTCAATATCGCTAGATAATTCTCTACTTGAGTCACTTCCGGTTACACAGATAATTTGCGGTTAATAAGATGGATATCATTCACCTCACTTAAAGAGCAATCAATCTATCACAAGGTCTAACAAGTGTTGAAATATAGGTCACGTGACCCCATCCTCCTTAAATCGAGCAGTCGAACACCAGTCGTTAAAAGAGCATCTTGATATTACTACAAAGGCGAAGTTTCAGCTCATGTTGACTTTAAGACAAATGGCATTAAATATATTATCAAATGACCTAAGAAATTTCTGCAATATGATTGGCTGAGAGGAGTGTGATTTCATCGTAGTGTGATTTCAAGCTCTCGGGAGTGTGATTTCAAGATTGCCATGGCAACCGCCAAAACAGTATAAAAATGCAAGAATATATTCAAGCAAGTGAATGTACAAGAATATATTCAAGCAAAAACAGGTATTCGGACCCAAGCTAAGGAATGAGGGAGGGTTGTAGGGGAGGGGGAGAGAGGGTGTTTAAGAGATGTGTAGTTTTTTAACGACTGTATAACGAATGGTATGATACATACAGAATGGAGAAAAGATTGATTGTGAGTGAAGGCAACGTTTCGAAATGAGGTGATTATTTGGGCCTACAAGCAAAAACATAAATCGATGCATCATTGGTGTTTCAAGCAGCAGAACGAGCCAGCAAGCTTCGTGGTCACCGGAAGTGGAATGTTTACCGTTTTACAGTGAAATTAAGAATTGTTTTAATTTCATTTTTAGTTTTACTAAAAAAGGTTCATCTTTAATGAATATTTACACATCACTTAATGTAAACTTTCTTACACTTAAATTTATTAGCTATAGTGGCAGCAAAGTTGTGGGGCAAAAGTAAGATTTTCTAATTTGAAAAAAGAAACTACTATTGTCCCTGCCCCACAACATGGCTGCCATGACAACCATTTATTCATCGCTACAGTTAGGGTAGCGTTGCAGAGGGGAAACGAGAGCCACTTACCGGGCTAGCTTTTCGGGTTGTTCGATAAGGAAAACGAATAATTACAATCCAAGTTAAATAGTATTTAGCATAGGGTAGTAAAGTCGGATCTAATAATTAAATAGTATTATTATTTCATCTCAGTGTCTCTATGTTTTTGGTGCATTGACCTCTTTACTGCAACGGTATTGATAGCGTTACAGTACACGGTCTGACATTCCGTAACATTGAAATGGCTTCCCATAAGAATGGTTATCGTATGAATGGGAAGCGTACGGTACTGACTTACAGCACGTACATGGTAAGACTTATCCGTAACATTGAAATGGCTTCCTATTGCTTTCCAGGAATTCCTCCAATCACAACGCGTAGGTACGGCTAGGGTACGGTTAGAATTTGCCGTAGTGTTCCCCACTTATACGAAATCTACTCTAATATAGATGTTGTGTTGGTCAAGTAAATTCATTTACTTTTAGCGACTGATATACGAAATACTACAATCACGTGACAAAACGAGCTTACGTATATCCCGTACAAGGAATATTACGGTTAACATTCACACTAGGTTTAGAGGGGAGGGGTGGGGTGTTCTTCAAGGAGGGATCACGTGATTTATCAACTCTCCTATTGGGTAAGATAGTTTCTTCCCCAGGTCCTCGTGGCTTCGAGCCGCGCAAAATCGGTTTTAGTTCGCTATTCCTTGCTAAGGCGCGTGCCTTGACGTCATCTAGAGTAGACTTTGATGACGTCATTCCTGATGACGTCACCGGTTTACTGAGAGGTCCCTTTTTAGGGCTTGCGTGGATTACAGTCGGTAGATCAGAGTATTGTTCTGATTCAAGTGACGTAATTGACATAGAAGGTGAGCCTGCGAACATTCGTTGTACAGACGGCGGTCTATTTGAAGGCGCATGCTCAGAGATTCTTGTATTTCCTCCTACTGAATCTCTCTCAGGTAACGCCATAACGTCTTTTGTTTTATCCCTTGTTACGGGAGAATTGAATCTTAGAAAGTCTTGGGATTCCTTTGGTTTATCACTCGGAGAGGGCTTGGGTGAATCACTGGCACCTTCGGGGCCATATTCCCCAGGTCGACAGTGTACATTCTTGGGTAACAATATGTAGGTGGTTTGAGGACTGTCGCGGTAAGGGACCTTGTGTATCGGAAGTATACGGTTAAACTGTTGTTTATTGGGTTTTGATTGGCTGTCACCTTGGAGATATATGGAGTAAGAAAAGAATCATCAAAAAGAGCAAGACTGTAGAGCAAAAATAAGTTGAACGAACAAAGTGCATTCTGGTCTTGCTTGGGTGCGAACACCTTCAATGCTTATATAGTGTTTACGCAACTACCCAAGCTATACCAGAATGCAACTTGCTCCTGAAACTCAAAACAGTGTTATCGTAATGCGCATTACAGTTTTCTTATCCAGGGACTTTCCTCTTCCTGCATTCATTTTTCGTATTCACCACTTTCCATACATCGGTTCACTGGTCAAACACAAGGAATTCAATCGAGACTGCAAGGTTCAAATTTGAATAATTCTTTGAAACTGCCTTGCAGCCTCGCTTGAATGCTTTGTCTGTGACCAGTGAACTGATGTATGGAAGGTTATGATTCATCATATTTGCAAGAGAAGAAACCTTCCCCTTCCCTCCCCTCCCTCAATATCATTATCAGTCCTGGAAATAACGGTCCATCAGTCGCCAGTCATGATGACCAGCCAAATTAGTTTCTGGCTCAATGTTACTGGTCAAAATGACCAGCAATTCAAATATTTGACTGGACAAGTTCCAATTCTAGCAGGACATTGTCCAATGACCGGACGTTATTCTCTACCTTTTGTGGGTGGTGGTTCAGGACTAACTGCCTCTAATGCTTTAGCCATTCTTTCCATCTTTGATTCTACAGTCAACGGAGGCTTTTTAGAATCTGCGCATGATTTATCCTCCTCGAGTAACTGCTTCAGGCATTGTAAATAGTATCGTCGAAGCTTCTTAGCTGTAGAATGACGTTCCTTTAACACTTCAGACCTACGCAGAAAAAAATTGGCAATACGTCCAGTTTTAAAATGCGGGTTAAGACTTTCTCAGGTAAGATGGATTTTCTTCAAAAAATAACTGTAGGAAAATTGAAAAAGTTACAACGATAAAATCATGTTACCTTATTTTCCTTGCAGCGTTAGACTTTGTCTGGTTCACGTGAGCAAGTACGTCATCGCGTATCTTAGCAACGGTTTCAAGGTAATGCTCACGAAGTTCGTTCATGGTCTTGGCTGCTGTAAGTTGGTCGATACTGCCGAAACTGGAGTCACAAGGACTATGACTGTCCTGGTTGGGCGGGGTCTAGCAAAACAAGTAGGTAAAGTTAGTATGATTCTCAAAATGACCTTAATGGTTTCTTTGAGTGCAGAATAGTTGCCTCAGTTAGTTGAGTGTTGGTCTGTTGCACGGAAGGTGGTGGGGTCAAGCATCGGCCAGTACAACACTCAGGGTCTTACGATAACTGAAATCTCTCCTACCTGTGTCCCAGATTCCTTTCTTTTATTCATCCCATTCTGTATTTTCTTCATTTCCTCTAAGTGATCCTTATGCATCTTTTGAAGAGCAGTTACATGTTCTTGTTTCAATGACGTCAGTCCACTTTTGGATTTCTCGAGTGCTGATTGGTAGGATTTTCTCTCGACATCCCATAATTGTTGCTGTCTTTTCTCTGCCATTTCGGTAGCAGCAGCGATGGCCTTTTCTTGGTCCTTGAGAAACTGTTCCCGCGCGGTTTCCAACACTGATTTGAGTTTCTGCTGGTGTTGGTCTTCGACTTGTATTCTGGAATGGGAGAAAAGGAATAATGAGAGTAGAAGAAAAGAAAAAAAGAGGAGAGAAAAAAACAAAAAAAGATCTCTGGGCGGTGTCGTATGTAAGTAGAGGGATTTGTTTGGTTCTCTTTTGTGCTTCGAGGGTTTTTCTCCGGGTTCTCCGGTTTTCATCAATCCGCGAAAATTAACTTCTTAAGAAGGGCCGAGATGAAAATTTGTGCTTCGTAATTCTAGTAACCCTACTAAATTAAGTAGGGTTTTTTGTTTTGAGATGAAGGAAGGACGGAAAAGTAGGAAAAGGGAGACAAGAAAGGAAACAAAAGAAAGAAAATAAAAAAATAGAAGAAAGATACCTTTCCTCTTCTTGTTCCTCTTCCCACATCTGCTTAGCTTCATGCAGCACAGCCACAAGTTTTTGATCGAATTCTTCTTCGACTAATTCTCGTGCAATTCTCGTGTTGTCTTCGTGTTCTTCTCGAAGTCGGTCGAGCTCTCGCTGATGTTCCTCCCTTAGTTTTGACAGATCGTTTTCGTGTTGTTTGCGCAAAGACTGAGGTGATCCCGTAACCTGGAAAGAAAAATAGTAAAATGCGAAAAGGGTTCATAAATAAAAGGTGTGAAGCAAAGTAGAACCCGTTTGACGTCGGTGAGCAGCACGAGTGATTGTTATTTTTGACACCAATGACGAAATAGAAAGTGTGCGCACGTGCAGTGTGCTCTCATAATACACGCGCACGCTCTCAGCCATGGCCAATCAGAACGCGAGATTTTTAACAGTTTTTTTATAACGCAATTTAGAGGTTGATTTCTGTGGAGGGAGGAAACCGGAGAATCATTGTTTCTGGCTCAATTTTACTGTTCACTTTCTGGCTCAACGCTACTGGTCTAAATGACCGGCAAGGCAAAGATTTGACTGGACAAGTTCCAATTCTGGCTGGACATTTAGCACTTAATGATTGGTCCCGAGGGAAACATTGAGATTCGAGGGAAACGAAACTGATTTCCCGAGGGATCAGTCATTAAGTGTTTTATTATATACTCTAGTCAAACGAAGAAAAATTTTCTCTCCATTTTGAAAATTTTTTATTTACAAAAAAAAATTATTCCCCTCTCACTCTTTGATCATTTATTACCCGCGCGGGAGTTATTGAGTTTTATTTCCCTCCACGTGATGTACTCTCGACCAGTAAGAAAACGAGTTTGACTAGGATATATAATAATGTCAGATGTGCTGGATCACCCGTTACAGGTTGTAAACGTATGATAAACATGATCAATCAAGGGTAATAAATAATATTTACAAACCTTCAACCGGCTGATCTCTTCTTTTAATCGTCTCTCGTCAACTTCAAATTTCTTTTTCCGTTCTGCTATGGCTTCTTCAATTTCTCTATTCTTTTCATTTTCCATTTCGTTTCGTATTTCGTCGCGTGCTCGGTCAACCTCAGCGTTCACTCGGTCGTCCAATTCGTCTTCGTATTCAGCTGCCCAGGCTTCTCGTGCTGTGGCAAGGGCGCGGTCAATTTCGGAGCGAGAGGAATGGTCAAGTGTTTTAACCCATTCTTCGCGAGCTGTAGCGATTTTTTTCTGAAATGATAATAAAGAAATGTTATGAGAGTGAACAAGGAGTAAGAAGAATGGAAGCAAGGGAAGGCGGTTTAAGTTATGTGAGGGAAGAAGGAAGAAGGAAGGGAGAAAGGAAGGGAGGGAGGAACAGAAGAGAAGAAGGGAGGGAGGTAGAGAAGAAGGGAGGGAGGGAAAAAGGAATGAAATGATAATAAAGCAAATTTATGAGAGTGAACAAGGAATAAGAAAAATGTAAGCAAGGGGAGGCTGTTTAAGTTATGTGAGGGAAGAAGGAAGAAGGAAGGAAGGGAGAAAGGAAGGGAGGGAGGAAGGAAGAGAAGAAGGGAGGGAGGGTAGAAGGGAGGTAGGGAGGGAGGGTGGAAAGATGAAATTAAAGTAAAGATCAAAAACTAAGCAAAGAAAAAACAAGAAATATTCAAGAAGACCTCAAAAATCAAATCACCTTTAAAAATTCTTCTCGTTCCAACTCCTGTTCTTTCTCCCACTCCGCGCGCGCCTCAGCAAGAGCATTCCTCAACTCTTTATGCTTAAATTCCTCCAGCTCCTTCGAATACTTCGACTCGAGGTATACCATCGCTTTATTCAATTCTTGCTGCCTTTGTTCTTCCTTCTCATCCAGTATTCTATTCGTCTCATCTTCGATAATTCTCTGCAGCTCTTCTTGCTTCGTTTCTTCGAACTCTGACCACAGCTTACTACGAATGGATTCGATATTCGCAGGATTGTTATTATGGTCGTAGTTTCGTTGCCATAACGTCTAATAAGAAAAGTAAAGATATATAGTTTAGTTAGAGGGGGTAAATTATATATTGCCATGTAATGCAATAAATACTGAGATTAAAATACACGCAGAACATTTTTCTATTTGACACTCTAAAAATATGGCGGTTATGACTGATGATGGTGGAGATGATGATGATGATGGTGACTGATGATGGAGATGATGGTGGAGATGATGTTGATGATGATGATGTTGGTGATGATGGTGGCGACGATGACAATGGTGATGATGGTGACTGATGATGGAAATGATGGTGGAGATGATGATGATGATGGTGACTGATGATGGAGACGATGGTGGAGATGATGGTGGTGATGATGATGGTGATGGTGGTGATGATGATGTTGATGATGATGATGTTGGTGATGATGGTGGCGACGATGACAATGGTGATGATGATATTGAAGACGATGACGGTAGTGGTGATGATGACGGTGATGATGATGATGGTGGTTACTAATGATAATGATAATGATGATGAAAAAAAATCAGATATACCTTAGCTTCTCTTAGCGCCATTTCAACCGCTTCTCTTTTCTGTTCTTCAAATCTCTCCACCAACAGCGCACTGGCTTCCTCCAGAGCCTGGCTCATTTCGTCCTCTTGATTGGTTTTCCATTGATGTTGAGCGTCTTCCACAGCTCTTGCTGCCAGACAAACCATAAACAACTGGTCAGAAATTAGTAGAGAAAAGAAGTAGGGGGGGGGGGGGGATTTGATAAATCTGATCCATGGTTCCGACTCCCTTAGTTACCGTTGCTATGTCCCGCAATTTTAAAAAAGAATCTCATAATGATGTATTTTTTTCAGCATCTAAATTGTGAGTAAATGACGTCAATTACTCAACCCTATTGTTCTTTTAGTTTTTAAACCAAAATTTCTCAACTGCAAGTGGCTCCCAGGCTAAAATTTTTGCCAATCTGCTTTTTAAAATCATAATTGAGTCATATTATTCCTAAATACGTGAACTATTCTGACTTTCAAAATATGGGCGTTTTCATCCAAGTGCCCCTTTAAGAGTATTCAAAGCTGAAGCTACACGGATTAGATAGAAGTCACGTGTACAGACGTGAAGATCCTGAGGATCGAACCATGGACCTCTAGCTCTGAAGGCCGCGCACTAACCAACTCCAATTGTTTTTGCACCTACAATGTGATTGCTTCGCTATTGCCATGAATTTATCCTTTAATTTTGAAAACCGTTAAGGTCAACATACCAATATCTTGAGCTTTCTCGTGAGCCCACGTTGTCCTGACTGCTTGGACAGCGGTATCAACAGCATGCGCAATCTTTTTCTGTTCATTTTCTATCCATTTGACTTCAGCTATTGCTATGGCTGCCTCGATAGCTCTCTCCGTTTCTTCCCTTTCCTTTTCTCTCCACTGATGCTTTTCTTTCGCTAGAAGTGTACGATAGGTCGTCTCCTGTTGTAAAAATATCCATTTAAGTTTAAGGTGTTTTAGAAGTTGTTTTTTTATTTCTTAAAGCAATTTTTTCTCGTCACCTCTTGCTAGTTGCTAGCGTTACTTATCGCCCAGTTTTTGGTACTAGGCACCTACCCTCTATCCTTTTTGAAGTGAAAAGTTAATGGTCCTAATTTTATGGCTAACAAAAGGAATTAAAAAACGAATTATGGTGGTAGTAGTATCAAGGAGTGATAAGGAGAACAGAAAACTCTAAGCCGATTAGGTCAAAAAATGTCATCTTATACGTGACCCGATTAAGAGGGGAGGGGTAGGGTTACTTGGTACCCACCACCTCTGGAAGTGAAATCCTGGATTTTGTGCTCAAATATCTCCAGAACTAAACTTGAATCACAGAAATGAATGTCTGTCTGTCTGTCTGCCTGTTTGCATGTATGTTAATCAAATCAAAATGAGACAACATTACATTTTTGATGTTGTTTTCTTTCTCCCATTGCTGTCTTGCTTCAGCCACGGCATTAGTAACAGCAACCTCGACTGCATGTTCTATCTCTCCTTGTCTAGTCTCTTCCTCTTCTCTCTGCCACTCGGTGCGTGCTTCGGAGAGGGCCTGGGCAAGATTTTGGTCGCGAGACTCAGCGATGGATTTCTGTTGAGTGTATAAAACAATCTTGAAATGTTATATATTTCTTTTTGCGTAAAAATGGTTTCAATGTAGATTTCGTATGATTTTGAAAGAAAGCAACAAAAAAAAATTGGGTAGGGCCCGGAGCAAGATACAGGATTTTGTTCAGGGAGGTATGCAGCCTATGAAGATGCTGAACCAAAGAAAAAAGATTGAACCTTGTGTCGGATATCATTTATAGAAGCACAAAGTCGATCCAGGGGATGCGCACCCCCTGCACCCATCCCCTGGACCCGCCCCTGTAGGGTCACGATATTTTTTTCAGTTGAAGAGAATGAGGTAGTGGATTCTTCTATGGTATTCCATGTAGATTCCTCTGGCCACCCCTCTATGAAAGAACAGATACTCCTTTCTTAATCTTACTAACCTTTACTTCATCCACTTTCCCATTTATCTCTTTCTTTTCTCTTTCCTCCCATTCTCGTTTGGCCTCGTTCACAGCATCTAACATTCGTTTCTTAACCGTCTGTTCTTGTTCTCCCATCCATTCCAACCTGGCTTCAGATATCCTTTTTTCTAATGATTCTTCAGACAACTGCTGATTCCAAAGTGTGCGGGCTTCTTCGATTGCTTTCTTGATTTCTTGGGCTTTTTCCTAAAGAGTAAGAAATACAATTCAAAACGTCTATGATACGATCACCGAAGGCAGGGGAGCACAAGTGGCGTAGCAGTGATAGTACTCGCCTCTCGTCAATGCGACCTGAGTCCTGCAATGCGAGGTCTATTTAAACCGTCCTTGTTTTTACGAGGGTAGCACTTAATAGCCAGCGGCTAACAAACCTGTGGCCCTCGTTCCATAAACGAATTGGAATTTAGAAGTTGATTTTTGCGGAGGGAGGAAAACCGGAGAACCCGAAGAAAAACTCTCGAAGCACAGGAGAGAACCAACGAACAACTCTACTCACATATGACCGAGCCCAGTGGGACTCGAACCTGGGTCACATTGGTGAGAGGCGAGAGAGTTACAAGTATATTAGTAATCAAACATATGTCTGCACCAAGACGTTCTGCTGACAGTCTGATCTTTTCCCCTCACAAGGCTAGGTGGGGTGGGGTGGGGTAGCTGCATGATGGAAGGGAGCAGTACATCAGCTGACAATCTTAGGGATATAATACTACCTTGTTGGCTTGTTCTTTAGCCTTCTTAGTCTCTTCTTTCACGATTCTTTCCACTTCCAGATCTTTCTCCTGTTTCCATTTTTCACGTGCTTTTTCCATATCATCGTGGTACTTCTTCTCAAGGGTGTTCCTCAAGGCTTCAATGGCTTCTGGTTCAGTCTGTGATAACAAGTACAAAAATTTAGCAAAGGTGGAATGACATCAAGACGACGACGTAAATAGGTTCTTCAGAAATTATTTAAGCCTCCTGTAGCAGTAGTGCAATCATCTCTCATCCCTGGTGTCTCAAGCTCGATTCCTTGAATCGCCATCACATATGAGTAGATTCGAGGGTACAGGCATCAAAAGTACAGTATTTACTCGATTAACCGCCGCGGCGGTCTTTAAATTTTAGCGTATCAGTTGCGGCGCTTATTCGGGGGAGGCGCTCTTTAAAACGGTCATTGCAAATAGATTATTTTTGAGATGTGCAGGCGCAGACATGAAAAAGAGGCAATTTCGGGCAAGATCATGCGCGCTTTTGACGCTGCCCGAAAATACCTCGAGATCATGTCTGCGCCTGCTATATTTTTGAAAGCGCTCGCGCAACTCGAAAATTGTCTATTGCAAAATTTCTGTAGACTGCTAAATAGGGGCGCAATGAAATATACCCACTTTGAACTAAAATACATTGTAATTCAGTTGAATAAGTTTCTAAGGCTTGTTTAGCCTGAGTGTTACCATATTTATTTCTTAGTTCGTCTCTTTGAATAATTTTAATGATGCTTAACGATTCAGCGCCGTGTTATTGTAAATGAATGCGGCGCTTATTTGAGGGTGGCACTCTTAATATTTTTGCTCTCATATGGTGCTTAATCAAGGGTGGTGCTTAAACGAGTAAATACAGTATATCATTTAGTATTATACCTTGTCTTGTTTCATTTCTTGCATGACCTCATCCCTGATTCTCTTTTCGATGATTCGATTTTCTTCACTGAGTTCCAGGTAACACTCCTTGACACGTACTAGTTCATCGTTCACTTCTTCTAATGCGTCCCTGGATTATTAACAAAGTTGTTGTTACCATATATCATCATCATGTATCATCATCATGTACGATTATCAGCATGTATCATCATCATCATATATCATCATTATCATCATGTACTGTAGCATCATCATGTATCACCATCATCATCATGTATCAACATTATCAGGTATCATCATCATCATCATGTAGCATCATCAGCATGTATCACCATCATCATCCTGTATCAACATTATCATGTATCATCATCATCATGTAGCATCATCAGCATGTATCACCATCATCATCATGTATCAACATTATCATGTCTCAACATCATGTATTATCATCATCATGTAGCATCATCAGCATGTATCATCACTATCATCAGCATTATAAACGTCATAATGTACCATCATGTGTCATTATTATCATTAGTCATCAACAATCATCATCATCATTTACATCATCACCATCATGATCTCTAGTACACGCTTTCTTACCTCAATACTTTGGCACCTTTTTCCTTCTCTTCTTCCATTTCATTTCTAATCTGTTCCTTGGCATCTTCATGAAGCTGCAGACAAGCATCTCTACACCTATAACAATATACATGTGTTATCCAAGCAAATTTGTGAAAAGCCTATTTTACAAAAAACGTATACTATATTTTTTAATACACACATACTTTTCTAGGCTGACTCTTTTGTCTTCATCATATTCTGCCACCATCTGAAATAGATCATATTTAAAAACATACATGTTGTTAGTCTGGTTTCATGATGGAAATCCAAATATACTGTATGTAACTGGAATTAGTTGGCATAAAGATGCATTCCCATGGCAGTGGGTGTAGCTTATTTAGGGAAAGAGTCAGGCAGTGATTGGTCTGGGAATCAAGGGTGGAGTACACACTAGTTTTCCTCCCTCCACAAAAACATGATAAATTCCAATAAAATCTGTGAGTTAGCCGTGCCCTGACTGAGATCAGCCCAGAGGTTGTTTCAGGGTTTGATCTGTGAGTTAGCCATGCCCTGACTTAGATCAGCCCAGAGGTTGTTTCAGGGTTTGATCTGTGAGTTAGCCATGCCCTGACTTAGATCAGCCCAGTGGTTCAATAAAAATTTGCTTTTTTTAAATAATACCTCAGCCATTTGGTTCTTTAGGCTGATGTTATCTTCTGTCAGCTGTTGATTACTAGCTTGAAGTTCATTGATCTTTTCAAGTAATTCCTAAAAAAAAATTTGAATTTCAGTAGATGAAGAGCCACTCTGTGGAAATGCCACTGCTAAATCCTATCAGGAACATCAGGGTGTGAACGCGCTAATTCATTCAGTTTCATGTCCATCTCCCTCCCATCTCCCTGATCCTATTTATTTATTTTATTTGTTTATATATTGAGACTAATAGAAGATACCTTATTTTTATTTTCAAGATTGTCTAGTTTTTGTTGCAAGTCATCACCTGAGTCAACTGAATAGAAAAATAAAGTTATTTCTGTCTTCATTTACAGTTTTTCCTACTTCCTCTCAATAATAATAATAATAATAATAATAATAATAATAATAATAATAATAATAATAATAATAATAATAATAATAATAATAATAATAATATGAAATGTATGTAATCGTACCATACTGAATGGACTCAGAAAAAATTTTGAGCCCCAGATGGGAAAATTTTTTTTTTTTTTCTGAGTCCATTCAGTATGGTATGATCACATACATTTCATATTATTATTATTATTATTATTATTATTATTATTATTATTTGATAATGTTGGTTTTGCGTATGGTGGTGGAATATGAAATGTATGTGATCACCATACGCAAAACCAACATTATCAAATAATAATAATAATAATAATAATAATAATAATAATAATAATAATAATAATAATAATAATAATAACGTCTTTATTTAATGAGGGTATTACACGAAATAGTGTAGAAACACTAATAAACTTGTGGCCCTCAAACTGACATTGTATTTTTTACCATGATGATGGTTGGGGTGAAGGAGTGTCTAGAAAGGCAGGAAAATGTTTCCTGTCTTAACCAACTAAGATGGTGTTTTGGCGAGGTGGGGGGAGGAAATGGGAGTTGACACTGTTTTTTTGGTACAGTAACAAACCTTTGAGAATCTGGTCATCAGATTTGCTTTGTGTTTGCTCCTTGAGTTTGTTTAACTTTTCCTTAAAAAATTGCATGAAAGTAAATTGGCTTATTGTATTTAATAATGAAGTATGTTAGTGAGTGGATCAGTTAGTGATGGGTAAGATTATAATGAATGAGAGGATGGATGGATAGATAGATAGATGGATGGAAGGATAAATGGATGTATGGGATTGGATGGATCGATGGATAGAAGGGTTGGAAGGAAAGATGGGTGGGATGGATGGGTGAATAAGATAGATGGATGGATGGATGAGATTGATGGATGGATGAGATGGATGGATGAGATGGATGGATAGGCAGATGGATGGATGAATGAATGGATAGATAGATGGGATGGATGGGTGGATGGATGGGTGGATGAATGGAAAAGTGAACAAATTTACAGAATATTTTAAGGTGAATCTGTTATTCATTTACCTCTTGTTCCTGCATAATTTTTTCCATTATTTCCACTTTTTCCTTCTCATTCTTCCAGTTCTCTCTTGTCTGTTCCAGTTCACTGTTTATATCTCTGATCTGCTGTGATTTTGTTTGTACAACAGTAAGACTATGTTCAAGCTCTTTCCTTAGTCCGCTTACTGCATCAACAGTAGTTGTCTTTGTACTACTCCTACAGAAATACAAAAATTCTTTATCTTTAATACACATGGTAACATGCACAAATGGACCTTTTCCGCTTGGCTCATTTCAGACTATGTTTCATTCCCTTGAGCATTATTCCCTTGTCCAACAGTTAGTATTGCTTGCCAAAATACAGGAAACAGATACATGTAAATCATAGAATCATATTCCCAAGGGAATTATCATTATTACACATGGTCTGAAAAGGGAGGACATTGCACCAAAGCATAGCACACACTCAGGCTGTTCTGGGATTTAATGAAAGTGAAAAAGATAAAAAGTTAAATAGAATAGCTCCTTCTCTTACCCATCGGTCTTGGGTGTCGCCCAGTTTTCACTGTTAAGATTTCTGACCGTCCCTAAGGCTCCAAAGGATTCCGAGTGCTTGTCTGATGTTTGATCAACAAAGCCATATTTCAAAGCATTCTGATACATTGCTAGTTCTTCTTTGAGACCAGATATTTCATTCTGGAACAAGAAATGAAAAAAAAATACACAGATATGTTATAATTAGACAAGTTTTTTTTGAAGCAAGCAAGCAAGCAAGCAAGCAAGCAAGCAAGCAAGCAGGCAGGCAGGCAGGCAGGCAGGCAGGCAGGCAGGCAGGCAGGCAGGCAGGCAGGCAGGCAGGCAGGCAGGCAGGCAGGCAGGCAGGCAGGCAGGCAGGCAGGCAGGCAGGCAGGCAGGCAGGCAGGCAGGCAGGCAGGCAGGCAGGCAGGCAGGCAGGCAGGCAGGCAGGCAGGCAGGCAGGCAGGCAGGCAGGCAGGCAGGCAGGCAGGCAGGCAGGCAGGCAGGCAGGCAGGCAGGCAGGCAGGCAGGCAGGCAGGCAGGCAGGCAGGCAGGCAGGCAGGCAGGCAGGCAAGCAGGCAAGCAGGCAACAAAACCAGGCAAGTATAAAAGTATGCAAGCAAGCAGGCAGGCAAGGAAGCTTGCAAGCAGACAAGTGTGCAAGCAAGAAAACAGCAAGCAAATAATTAGCCAACCAAGCAAGCAAATATACACTTAACCACATCTTGATTTTTAATCTCTCCTAGACATTCACCTTCATAGAGGTACAATTCAAATCCATTTTGGTTTTAGCACTGATGGTATCTTGTAACTGGGTTCGTAGATTAGCTATTTCTGTCACAGTACCTTTACATACAAAAACATAACAAAAATTAATAGAAATAAAAGATAAAAAAAAAACAGAAAAAGGGTAGAATAGTTTTCAAGCGCATTGAAAACATACAGTACTGACTTGCAGCATGTACATAGTAGAATATGCCATAACATTGAAATGGTTTCCCATAAGAATGGTTATTGTATGAGTGGGAAACATACAGTACTGACTTACAGCATGTACACAGTACAACATGCCGTAACATTGAAATGGTTTCCCATAAGAATGGTTATTGTATATGTGGGAAACATACAGTACTGATTTACAGCACGTACACAGTACAATATGCCGTAACATTGAAATGGTTTCCCATAAGAATGGTTATTGTATGAGTGGGAAACATACAGTACTGACTTACAGCATGTACACAGTACAACATGCCATAACATTGAAATGGCTTCCTATAAAAATGGCTATCGTATGAGTGGGAAATGTATGCCACTGACTTACAGCATGTACGTGATACGACATGCCATAACATTGAAATGGCTTCCAATAAGAATGGTTCTCATATGAGTAGGAAACATTACGTTACTGGCTTGCGGCACATACTGTACATGTGAATCATACCTGTTTTAAGGAGTTCCTGACACTGTCGCTGGCTGTCATCCAAGGTTCTATTCAGTCTGTTTATAATGTTTGCCTTCTCCATCACCTCATCCCTCAGCCGGTTTGATTCTTCTGTCTAAAATCAACAAACATATCTAGAAGTCATCCAATGTGCAAGATGGTGATGATGATAAATGATGATGATGATAGCTGGTGATGGAGATGATAGTGATGACGGTGGTAATGATGATAGAGTTGGTGAATTTGAGTGATGGTGATGATGTTGATAGAGATGACTGATGCTGGTGTAATGATGACAGTAATGGTGATGTTGAGTGATGATGATGATGTTGATAGTGATGACTGATGATGGTGATGATGATGGTAATGATGATAGTAATGGTGATGTTGATAGTGATGATGATGATGTTGATAGTGATGACTGATGATGGTGATGATGGTGATGTTGATAGTAATAGTGATGTTGATAGTGATGATGTTGATAGTGATGACTGATGATAGTGATGATGATGATGTTGATAGTAATAGTGATGTTGATAGTGATGATGTTGATAGTGATGACTGATGATGGTGATGATGGTGATGTTGATAGTAATAGTGATGTTGATAGTGATGATGTTGATAGTGATGACTGATGATAGTGATGATGATGATGTTGATAGTAATAGTGATGTTGATAGTGATGATGATGATAGTGATGACTGATGATGGTGATGATGCTGGTAATGATGATAGTAATAATGATGTTGATAGTGATGACTGATGATGGTGATGATGGTGGTAATGATGATAGTAATAGTGATGTTGATAGTGATGATGTTGATAGTGATGGCGATGACTGATGATAGTGATGATGATGATGTTAGTGATGATGATGACAGATGATTTTGATGATGGTGGTGATTACCTTCCAGTTTAGAGAGACCTGGGTATCATCCAGTTTCTGCTTCAGTCTGAGTATTTCATCTTCTTGTCTCTTCCTGACGGCATTTAATATAGATTCATGTTGTTCTCTTGCTTTAGTCAAGGAATCAGCTCGGCTCATCTGAACTAGCTGCTCGTTGAGACAGTCGATGGAGGAATTGGCAGTGTTGAGTTTTTCTTGTAGCTATGGGAATAAGAAGTTGGACTCATTGTTGCTTTCATTCTACCATCAACCAACCTACCTACAGTATGTTAATGCGAACCCTGACATACCTCTAGTCTTCCATTCTTCATTGCATCAATTTCATCAAGAGCAGCTTTCAACTTGCCTTGCGTCTGTTTAATATCTTGCTGTTTTTGTTGAGATATCTGCTGCGACTGGGCTAAACTTTCAGTCATCCCTTTATGCTCATCTAAGAAATGAGAATACAAAAAACTTTGACATGTCGCTCAGATCATAACTGGAGGGTAGGTGTTATTGTTTGTGAGGCAAGTAATGAGCTAGCAGGGAGGTTTCCATAGCAACAAAGCCATGAGTCACCCTAGTCACACTGAATTTCTCAGTAGAGTATTTTCAAATAGTTATCAATAGACCAAGTAAGCTGGGCTTAAAATAATAGCCAGTCATTGGACAATGTCCAGACAGAATTTGAAATTGTCTAGTATACTCCTTCAGTGCCTTGCCAGTCATTTTGAAGAGTAGAGCCAGAAATGACGTATGACTGAGCCAAAACTAATTTGGGTTATCATTATGGCGGGAGAATGTCCAGCTGTTGTTTTAAGCCCTGAAGGGGAGGGTCGGATAATGGAGCAAAACTAGTGATCTAGTGAACCAAGTTAAGCTGGCAAACAGCAAACACCTTGTGCAACCAGTCCTGAGCATATGCATGTTATGATACATAACCACAGATCAACGATAGATATCTCACAGTATATTTTGATAATTGATAATCGCATTCAAAATACTTCATGCCTGGTGGAAAATTCTATTAGTTATTCGGCAGAGGTCAGAGGTTGTTTTGAACAATATACTCCAAATCAAAATATGCCGACCAATTCACCTTTTCGGCGCTAGGCTTTCACGTGGTGAATCGTGTTACGGTCACCAAAAAGTTCGGACATTGTTGTTGAATTGCCACACGATCGTACTAACTTTTATACAATTTATTGACTTGATTTGTTTCTTCTGTTCTCAAATTTTTATCAAAACTTCTTTAGAAATAAATTATTTAGATAGTTTCACTAAGATTTTGAGAACAGAATTAACAAATTAAGTAGATAAATTGTATAAAAGTTAGTACGATCGTGTGGCAATTCAACAACAATGTCCGAACTTTTTGGTGACCGTAACATGATCCACCACGTGAAAGCCTAGCGCCGAAAAGGTGAATTTAAATAACTATTGTTCTGGACTGACTAGCCTCGTGTTCACATAGAAACATAAAAGCATTTTTACATGTATGAGAGGCTAGTCAGTCAAGAACAATATTTATTCAAATAGACCTTTTTAGCTTCGTTGTTTGTTGTGCCCATTTCAGACCATGTGATGCCACTCTTGGGAGTTGATTCTTTCATGTGTAAATATTTTAACAAAAGACCATTTCTCAAGGGAATGTCATGTGGTCTGAAATGGGCAATTTGCATACGAAGCTAAAGAGGTCTATTGGTCGCCATATTTTGATTTGGTATACAGTGTATGAGCTGTAGAAAAGTCACTTTTTCATACCTTTGAGCATCATAAGTTCATGATTTAATACTCTGATCTGTCTTCCCATTTCTTCCTCCCTTGCATTCAATTTCCCATTCAGTTCTTCAATCTTTCTCCCTCGTGCCTGATACAATGCTTGCAATTGTGCCAGGTTTGTGCCATGCATATTCCTCTCATCAGTTGTCATCTCTCCTCCTCTATTTGTTCCTGGAATATCCCTTCCTTGGGATCCTGAAATGTCGGCACCCTGACGTAAGTCTCTCCATACCGTATTCTGTGATGGCTGCGCTAGTGGTCCATGTCCATGTCCATGTCGTGGGGATAATCCTTCACTGCCGTGGAGTGAGTTGTGCTGTTCATATTGTTGGTCTTGTCTGTATTCTGTTGGTACCTGAGGCTGTGGTCGATAACCTGGTACATACTGTACCCTGTAGTTTCCTGGAAATGATGCTGCATGGGTATCCTCCTGTCAAAAATCAGAATTTCCATTAAACTGAGGGTTTGAACCAATCAAGAATTTACAATCATTATTTGGGGATTCAAGGGTAGTGTGGTGGTAGTGCACTTGAATTTCCACTCTCAGTCTTAGGTTTGATTCCTGGGCTCGGCATCACATGTGATTGGACTTTGTTAGGTCTTTCCCTTGATTCAAGGGTTTTTTGCAGAATTCTCTGGTTTTCCTCCCTCCACAAAACCTAACACGCTAAATTCTAATTCCATCTGTGAGTTAGCCATGCCCTGACTTAGATCAGCCCAGAGGTTGTTTCAGGGTTCAATCTGCGAGTTAGCCCTAACTTTGATTTGAGATTGTTTCAGGGTTAAAAATAAATAAAAAATTCTTGAATATGCTTGGTTGACCTTGGCACTTTTAAGAAGGTCAACTCCAATGAAACAAAACACAAAACATTCCTAAACTAACCTGAGGACTCATTTCGTCATGCTGGCTGCTATCGGCAGGAGACACAGGGGCATCATAATGTTCATTGTCGTCATAATAACCCTGTCCATTATTATACTCATATTCATTACTATGGAATTCACCATGATCATTACCATGGTGACCATACTGGTAAGCATTACCATTATCATACTGGTTGCCATGGTGATCCTGTTCTGTATATTCATTATACTCATCATACTGGGCATCGTGTGTTTGTCCATTGCTATTTGCATCCGAACTGTTGCCATGGAAACTTCCAAACTCGTAACTCTGGTTATTATAATCCTCTCCTTCATTATACTGTGGAGTATGGCCCTGGTTGTCATCTTGATTAGAGTTATAATTCGTATAGCCATAATTTTGATCCTGCAGATGATTGACATTTCCAGTGTTATCAGTTGAAGTGCCGACAAAATTTGACGCTTTCTTTGTCATTAAAGGTGGTTTTTCGAAGACACCCCTTCGAGGGGGGAAGTCGGCATATTCATTACTATTCCATTCCGAGTCTTTAGGTTGTATATCAGAATCGTCGAGTTGTTGACTAGCACGGCTGTTTGTGGTGCTGCGGAAATCATGGGATGAGAATGATGCATTTTCATCATCGAGAAGTTTGTCATCTAGTTCATTGATAATAAGATTTCGAATCTGAAAATATAAAAATCAGAGAGAAATGATGTTTAATGCAATGATGAAGGTTATGATCGATTGAAGATGTTGATTATGATGATGGTGCTACTTCTGATACATAATAATCATTATGAGGATGATGGTGATGACTGATGATGGTGAGGATTGATGGTGATGGTGGTGGTAGTGATGATGATGACTGATGGTGAAAATGATGATGGTGGTAGTGGTGATGGTGATGGTGATAATGATGATGGTGATGATAGCTTTGGACTAGTGGGTTTATGACCAGGAATGTTTTTGGTATAGACCCCTTGCACGTGATGTCAAAGCAACTCAATTTGGAGGACAAAACAAAAGAATTTCTTGAAATGGGAAAACATTAAGAAAAAATTCTACAGTCTGCTATCTAGCCCTGGGGGGTTAGCACTGATAAGGCTATTAAGGTTCACTCTAATTTTTGTTATCAAGATATACAAAGTAAAGGTAATTTATTTTACATTTATCAGACAGGAAATGATGGCATATGATTCTGAGCAAGACTTTTATTCCACACACAAGAGATATCAATTCAAATTCAGATGATAAACAATTACTGGATGAGGTTGAGTACGATATCATACACTGTAGATTATCAAGACCAAGACCAAGAAATCATGCAGAAACCGAATTCAATAATAATTATTGTTTTATTACACATTTTGTAAACTCAGAATAAATATTTAATACTCCAGTTTCACATTCGGTGGAAACCGCTGTTTTTGAAGAACACAGACTCATTTGCACAGGCTTAGCCTCGTTTATAAGTCATCTATTCAAATACACCATTAAAAGTCCATGGGATTGGTATTATTTAACTTGCACATTCTTTACATTACAGTTGGCTGTTGCTAATGATTTGCAAAAGTCAACCGTAATGTAAAGAATGTGTAAGTTGAACAATACCAATGTTTTGAAATCCCACAGACTTTTAATAACGTCGTTGAATAGCTGACTTATAAACGAGGCTAAGCCTGTGCAAATGTCTGTGGTCTTAAAAAACAGCGGTTTCCATCGAATGTGAAACTGGTGTATTCTGCTTTCAAAAAAATAGCAAACTTATTTCAATCTCCATTGTGACCTTGAGTGAACTGGCCATGATAAATGTATTATCTGCAGAAAAACCTACAGACAATACATTTATCATATCAAGTTCAAGTTAAAAAAATGTCAAGTTCACATGACATCAAGGACTGGCTAAAGGCTCTCGGCCAATCAGAAGCGAGATTGTGAGTAAAAGCTATAATAACAAGTCTTATCAGTCCATTGTTGCACCCCACCCTCTAAGTTTTTTCAAAGGATTATCTTTACCTCCGCCTCTCGTTCCTGTTCCTCCTGCTGAAATGCAGCCTCTTCTTCGTCTTCTAAGACCTAAAAAATCAGCAATCAATAGGGTGTGAGCTCTCTAACTTTACTCCTTAAACAATAACACCTCTAACTATGACCAGAATGTGAGAATAGACACTTTTCCTGAACTTGCTTAGGGTGCTTTCATTTATTAGTGTATGGGGGGAGGGGAGGGGAGCACATTATTTTCAAAAACTATAGACCCCTTGCACATGAAGTCAGAGCAGCTCAATTTGGAGGGCAAAACAAAAAAATTCTAATCTCCTGAGAATTGGAACCTATTGTTTTGCCCTTCAAATTGAGCTGCATTCTGATGTGCTGCAAGGGGTCTGTCTATATGGGGGGGGGGGATTATCACTAATTGTATGCAGCTTTATAGGGGTTTATATAGTAATAAACTGGAGGAAATATAGGGGGGTTATGATTTTTTTTTCCATGAACCATGAAGGGCGGGTTTGGTAATATTTGGAAAACACAACAAGTGATTTTGCCGACCCCTCCCATATACTACTAAATGAAAGCCTCCCTTAACATCTGACTCACCCTTTTAAATGCCCACACATATTTGTTTATTATTTGTATGGTATAGCATCTAAAACAAGGTGGCATTGAGGAATTTACAAGAAATTAAAATCAATTTCACTAGCTCTAAATTTATCAAATTTTCCATCTTGAAAAACAACTAGTATGCTGTTTGGCTATGATCTTGATATATTGAGTAAAAACCTCATAAAACGATTACAAATTTAAAAGAAAAAGCAACCAGATTTTTTAAATTTAGATTCACCTTAAATTTCCCTGAAACAAAAAAAGCAAATCTCATTATTTTTCAAAAAAATTTTTTTTTGAGTTTTGACAGATGATGAATACAGTTCATAAATTATAGAGAAAAGAAATCCTAAAATATCTTCATACTTTGTGCAATTTGCTTCACACAAAAATTGAATAGTATACCTTATTTGATTATTTTGATAATTTCTACATTTTAATTATTGATTTTCCTAAAGATAATTGGCGTTAGAAAGGTCGCACAAAGTGTTGATGAAATTAAACACATTTATTTCAAAACAAAACACTAAATATTTTCACATTTTAGATTATGTTCTTGAAAATTCCATGAAATTTTTAAGATTTTAAAACATATTTGCCAAAAATATTCCCACATTTTAATTTTCTTACATAAACATATTTTCGAACAAAATAATGAATCTGGACAAAATCCAACATTTTTGAAAAATGCATAATTTTTTTCTTTCTTTTGACCTTTTGATTTTTTGTGCCTGTTGAAAATAACAATATTCATATGCATCAAAGATATTCCTACATTTTCACTTTCATATACAATTATTTTTTTAAGAGCAAAAAATTTTTGTGCGAATTCCAATTTTTTTAGAAATGTCAGTGACATTTATGTATTTTTTGACATCTTGATTTTTATAGTGGCTGTTGAAAAACAATTATATTCTTATTTTTGCCTCCAGGAAATTACTCCAAAGTCACTTTTTGAATAAAATATTCCCCAAGATGGGAAAAAAGACATCTGTCAAATAAACTAAAAAGTGTGAAATTAAATGAAAAAATTGACAAAGGAAAACAAAGAATTTTTCTGGACAAAATACAAAAATGGGAGTTTTAGAAATTAGGATTATTAAATCTTTTGTGTTAGGGAATAAACAAAGTTATCAAAAAAAGAAAAAAATATATAATCGTGTGATCGAAAGTTGAAGAATATTGAAAGAGTATTTTATTGTCATATTTGTCAAGTCTCCTTTGAAAGGCCTCTTGAGTTTGAAAGAATTTTGGCATTTATTTTTCATCTTGGATCAACTTGGAATATTCTGCATAGGCAGGTGTCTTCTAGATGCGATTTTATAATGAGAATCAGTTAATTAGGCAACAAAAAAGAATTAAAAATTAGCGTATTTGGGAGTCAAAAACTCTAAAGCAAATCAAAAATTCACGGTTCAAAGCTTCGAGTCACTTCAAAAATTTAATGTTTTTATTGAAATCATAAACCAAATTTTCAACAAATAATGAATTTAAAAACCTCAAAATAATCTTTACGATAAAACTGATAAAGAGTGACTTTAGAAGAGCAGTCGTAATGACAGGAAATATTTCAAAACTCAAACGCTTAATCGTAAACACAAACCAATCAAATTTTCCCCAAACAGCTTCAAACAAAGCCATAAAAAATACGGATAAAATACCTTAGGGTCAAAACCAACTTGACTGAGCCCTACACTCATCTTTAACGAAGATTTTCAGCCCAGGATTGAGAGGTTTGGAGAGCTTTTTGTCGTAGTAAATTGAGTTTGAATGTCAGCGAGTCGTTGACATCGCCCGGCAGCCATTTTGGTTTCTTGTTCAAGTCTCTTGAGATTTGCGCGCGAAAATTTGATACCCAGGTTCCGCGCGGCTGTGTCAACAGATCAGAGGAACGCCTGCTGTTAATTGACAAATATTGACCGAGCTGAGTCAAAACAGCATTAAAATGTCATTAATTACAAGGAAAACTTCGGAAGAGACTGAAAGAATTACGTACAGTGTAAAAAAGCATACAAGTCTACTAATTATGATAACTGGGCATTTTTTGTTTCACGATCGTTTTGATATTTCCTTTTATTTCATCTGATTTCATCCCTTTCTTGGTTCTTTTTCTGTTTTTCCATTTCTTTCTTTTTCAATACTTTCTTTCCTTTTATTTCTTTTTAATGCAAATTCTGTTTACTTGTAGCATGATTCACCACTTTCCATACATCGATCGGTTCACTGGTCAAACACAAAGCACTCAAGCGATCGAGGCTTCAAGCTAAGGAAAGGTATAGTTTCGAAATCAAAGGATTATTCAAATTTGAACCTTGCAACCTCGACTTAATGTTTTGTGTTTGACCAGTGAACCGATGTATGGAAAGTGGTGAATTGGGGGCAGAGTTATTTCTTTTTTGTCAACGTACTGTGAGAGAGAAGTGGGAAAAAAGGGAAGGAGAGAAACGAGAAGAAGATAAAAATTCCTTAGTATTGTTTCCGGAGATTTCCGGGATTTCGGTCCCTAATTTTTGATGAATCATGATGAGTACACAGTATTTTTTTCAGTTATGGTGCTTATTAGTTTATTCAAATCTTAAAGGTTTCTTTCATTCCTATTAGATTTAATTTATTATTTATTATTTATTTAATTTTACATACAACCATATGCAGTGATCCCTTTACAAAGCGGAGACCCTCGGGAGTCCCTCAGGACTGTAGATTCTAGCTGTCAGCTGCTTAATAAGGTTCGTTTTACATGTTAGATATGGGAGGAAACGTTGGTCATTATCCAAGATAGCGTTTTTTAATATAGGGTGTTTGCTTAATCAGGGGTCTGCTGTATAGAGGTTCGTTTTACAGTAAATATGGAAGAAATGTTGGTCATTATCCAAGGTAGTGGTCGTTTAATGAAAGGTGTTCGCTTAATGAGGGGTCTGCTGTAAATGATTTTAGTATTAACTTATAAATTATTAAGATTTCAGGGAGGTGGTGGAGTACTTCCGGTTTTCAATGACCCTTTCTGCAACAGCAATAGTTTGGTCCACATCCTGTCACGTTACAGGAGTTGTAACGCTTGGTCACCAATCCCACACGGTTCACATCGACATTGGCAGTACCTGGGTTAGGCGCAAGCTGAGGACGACCTTTGTACAAGTGAAGAGACTCCATGCAGTGAGGGCTAAAGAATTAAACAAAATAGCCTGTTCAGTAACACAGGTAACCCATGAAGCGCGGTGGGAGGAAAACCGGAGAATGGGAGAAGCCTAACAAACTCTTCTCATGATCATGCAATATCGAGTCACCAGATCAAACCCGCGAGAATCCAGAGGTGCATGAGACGCGAGTACAGTGAACTATGCTACGCCATATTAATAATGATAATAATAATAATAATAATAATAATAATAGTTTATTTATTTAAAGTCGATAACGTGGGAAGTGGTAGCCCAATCTTCCGACCAACGAAGCTCATGTTAAAAATGCTCGCCATCCTTCAACGATCGAAAAACACCCCGCAAACTATCCACCTTATTACATGAAATTTTCACGACACGTTAATTTCGCGATTTTGAGAAAAAAAATCATATTCTTGATCACTGTAATTTCGCGATTATATATTGAATAAATCATTCATAACCTGTTTCCAAACACGCACAAGTTCCTTTAGAAAATACACTACGTAACATGAAAAAAGTTCACATTAGTTCCTTAGTTTTGACTTTAGCATATTGAATACTTGTTGCAATCATTCATTGTTGATCAGGATCAATAGGCGCTAGTACTTGGTTCTCAGTAACAACGTATTTTATCCATGCTTTTGAATGGTCATTAATTAATTAATTCTTTACTTTTTCAAAAATGGCGGGTCACTTAATTTTTGCGTCATTATATTTTCGCGACACTTATTTTTCGAATCACTTAAATTTCGCGCGATATTTTCGAAGTCACGAAAATCGTGAAATTAAAGCCGGAGTTACCGCGTAACCTGACTCTTACCTGCCTTTAGCCCATGAGTACAGCTGTGCAATCACGACAGGGGACTTGCAAATTTGATCACAAGTATCTTTTGATGGACATCTTCGACGAACTGGGAAGATGAGTTTCCTGCCAGCTGATGGGAGACTGGCACAGACTGACATGGCGATCTGGTCGTAATAGCTGTTGGAGTAGTAGGAGCCAGTGTTTCTCTTAAGAATGTCTAAATCATTGTAAAACAAGGGAAAAAGTCTATAACTTAAGTGTTCATCCTTCCCTAATATGACGTAACTATGTTCTTTGGGACTAACTTTTTTAGCTATGGAATTAAGATTTTTTTTTTTTTTTTTTTTTTTTTTGCGAAGAAACCGGAGAACGCTTAACCTGCGGGAGGAAACTCTATCAAAGCACAGAAGAGAACCAACACTGTTGAAGTACTGGTGTATGGCGAACCTGGAGATCAAACCTGGCCACAAAGAACTGCATCAGCTTACGTACAGGAAAACCAAATTAACAGGCCTGCCGCTAGGACCTAGAGAAGGGGTTCGTTTTTCTGCCAATCTCAATTATTGCATTATGCAGCTTTTCTTGGAGTAGTTTGCGATTAGAAAGGGGAAGGTAAGTCAGGGAAGGGGCTGTAGGGTTCGTTTGTACCATCGAACCACCTCTAGAAACGTACGGGTCTGATTAACGCTTTTATAAAATAAATTTTGCTAAAACCAAATGGAAACAAAATATGCTTAAAAGGTTGAGTTTTGGTTATACCTGAATCGTCAGATTCCAAAGGTTTGGCGATGGAGACGTGGATGATGAAAAAAAGGATCCATACTGATGAAAAAGATTTCGTCATGACGAATTTGGTTTCAGAATTCCTTCTGAAAATAAGAGCATATGAACTCAATGAACGAACGAAAATATACCCACATGAATTAACAGCATATTGTTCAGTCCAAACTACATGTATCTATAGGGCTGTAGATATAGTTTAAAACCAAAAGGAAATGCTTCTTATAAACTCGAAGGTCTTGCGGAACGACAAATATATTATACAAACTTTTCAAAAGTACTGTGTGAAATATAAACTAAAGCAAGCTATAATATATATATTTTATAAAATGAATTTCGTTCAAAACTAACTGAACTCGAATTTATTTAAGATTTAGTGAAAAAGTCGGCATATAGTTACAAACTTACCAAGGTTCAGTTGTCTGAGCAGTTTCTTGCTGAAGAGAGGAAACGTTATGAGCTGAATAAAGTAGGCTGAAACATAAAATAGCATTTTGCTCTGCAAATCATGTCCTATCATGTATTTTGGCACTTGTCTACGAGGTTTTTTAATTGAAAAAAAAAAACATTTTCAATTTAAAATGTTTTTCAGACCAAGGCGGATCAAGAGGTAAATGAAAGGGGGGTGGCCGATTTGAAAGTGGCGGTGATGCTCGTCGTACCTTTTAGGGGTTATTTTTTGATATTTGGTACCTTTTTGGGTTTTCAAACAAAAAACGAATTTCAATGCTGTAAAATTAGCGTCATTTGGGACCATTTAGGGGTGAAACTTGCGATTGTTATGTCTACGAGAAAGATAATTTTGATACATTTTATGGGTCATTTTTAAAATTTTCACCTAGCATGCCCGCCGTTCTCTATATGGGAGTTCCCCCACCGAGTAGACAGTCATGTCTTACGTTAAGAGATCATCATGGTCTCTTGGTTACGTATATATCATCTTACTTTGTCGTATTGTGAAGAGGAACTCATCCAAAAAGGACATGTTAAAAATAGAAAAATAGCAAACAACGCTATTTAAATCTAATATTAATTGCTCTAAATAGGAGAATAGCAAATAGAAGAATCAATTATTTACGAATCAGTTAAGCATTAACTGTTGCTCTTTGTCGTAGTGCCAAGTATGGAAAAAGACAGGAACAAGACGTCAAGTTGTAGATAAAAATATCAACAAAGAAGTGGTTGTATCACAGCAACTAATGGATTAGGGTTATAATTTGACTGACAGTTCGTTAAAGCGTTTGTTTGTTGACGCTGAAGACATACGAGATTGCCTAATATATTAAGTGGATGTTGTTTGAGGATATCCAGTGATTTTACGAGGCAAACCAGTTTTGGCCCGGCGCAAGTTTGCACATGCGTACTGGGAATGGTAGCTCTGTTTACTCAACAAACAAACACTCGACAAGCTATTTCCTATATGTATTTTGCTTCAGGCATTTTATTTCGAATGTTAAAATATCTTTACTGGAAAGTGTTCCTTCTTAGTTCAACTAGCGAGCTCTATCAACAGATTCGCTAAGGCGACTCTTGCAATTAAGACCTCTGACTTTTACACTATGCAAATGTTCACTTATCCTCACCTAGCCTTACGTCATGCACGGCCAGCATGGCTGGTTAACATTCTACCTCGTTTGCCTTGGTACAATTAAACCGGTTATGTGACGTAGGCCCCTAAAAATGTTGGAGTGAAGGTTTTGTTGCTTGCCGCATGTTGCATACTAAGCCCGAAATGCAGTATGGGTGATGGGAATGCAATGAGTGAAGGTCACAAAATTATAGAATTTTCCCAGACTTTGTCTGTAGGTTTTTCCAGCATACTTCCTTCTGTGTTGGCAGTATTTCTTTCTTTCCTTCCTTCTTTATTTATTTTTTCTTTCTTTCTTTCCAGGTTCTTTTTATCAGACGCGCGTTGATGAATGAACTGCGCGCCTTTGCCAAAACTTGGCGCCTTTTTCGTCACTCACTGAACCACGTACAGAGGAAGCCGTTGTGCATGGAATCGAAAATGGCGATGAAAAGCTTTAAATATTGTACAGACATATTTGGATTCAGTGGTTTCTACGACACACAGAAGCACATGATAATGTGCTTCTTACTTTTAAAGCTAAAAAGGGACTGTTTCTGGTAAAATTCGATTGCAAGAAAATGTTCAATTCCAACGCTCGATTTCATTTTCGCCGGGTTAAGCCTAAGTACGTAAGCTTAAGTTTACCTGATAAAAATTTTCGACTTTTTAACGGAACTCTGAATCGCAGAATATTTCAGTTTGGTCACAGGTTCACTTATGATGATTTTCTGATCGATTTTAGCTGTTTTTTTATCGATATAACAAATTAAAACCAAGTTTGAAAGACATTCTGCGAATGAAATGTCGAGTTAGTTCGCCGATTTCGAAATGGATTAACCTGGCTTGGACTGATTCACATGGGTTGTTAGATTGCTGTAAAGGACAAAAAATGAAGAAATGAGGCAAAGAACAAACTACCTCAAGAAATTTCTCAGGTAAGTTAAAATCTTGAACGATTTTTCAGCTTTTTTTGCCACTCTTTAGAAGCTTAAAGAATTTCAAGAGGCAAACATTTTTTGCCATGTTTTTGTTTAAAAAAATTGGTTGACTTTACTAAATTTCTTAAATTCGAAATTTTTCTTTAAGAAACCTAGCTCGTTTTCTCGATTCTGTTATTAATATTGTCACCAGAGCTAGGAATTTGTATTTGAAGAAATAGTAAATTTCTATATTATTTTCAGGCCCATTAAAAACGAGGTTGATTTTGGTCACATTGACTCGGCATAAAAATGGCTCCAATCCCAAAAAGTAAGCTTATTAATTTACTCCCTCTCACTGGAACTTTGTTCAGTTTTTTCTCTCGTTTCTGTCCTTTATTTTCATTCATTTTATCAAGTATTTCTTGGTACTCTTTGTCGATTTTTCTAAGCAGTTTATTTTAATTTGAAAATCTAAAACCCCCTGCGAAGAGCGCCGTCCGCCATAACCCTGATCAGCGGTATCACTTTCCAAATTATGACGTATAATTTCAATTAATGACGTAACAAAGCTAATTAATGACGTCATGACCTCTAATTGGTCATTTTCAGTTTTATGCCGTGAGAGTTGGAAGCATAAAACTGAGCGCTCTTGAAAACGATAAAATTTTGAGAGAGAATTCACAACTATGTGACAAAATGTGACTAAAAAAATGTGAAAAACCGGCGAGGGAGATGTAGAAGAGCGGTTTTAAATTAAGCCCCATTCAAAAATGGGCTGTAACCACAGCAAGATTGCTTGTGGATGCGGTAACCACATCGTGGACCGCGATGGCAAGGTAAGAAGAATTTCAAAGAAAAACTTTAACAAGCCAGCTTTCTTTTTTTCTTTTTTTTTGTTGTTTGTTTTGTTTTTGACTACCTTTGAATACCTTCTTGCCAAAACAAAATACAACGCGCGCGACGAAAGCTTTGAAGCCTGACGAAGAAGCAATGGAATTTTTTTTTTTGTAAAAACATTTTGCAAGTGAAAAAACTAATACGTTTTTCTTATTTTCAGGAGTATTGCCTTCCTTCTTGCCAAACAGAGGTTAGATAAACTTTTACAAACTTTGATATTTATTGATTATTTGTAAGAAAGAAATGTTTAGTAATTTTTAAGTACTTGAAGTATTTATGGACGACATTCAATTATAGCAAAACGACAGGAAATTTTAAATTTTTTAGAAGTAGACATAGAAATTCAAACTTGAATCAATTACATTGCAGTCTTAGGAAAAAATTTTTTTATACCAACCAAAGTAAATTATTTCATATTATTTTTGAAAAATTCATAGTCAATGACAAAAAAGAGCAGGGGTGGGGTAGGGGTAGGGGTAGTTAGTCTATGGTCTATGAAATAACACAATAGTAGTAGAGGAGGGGTGGGGTGAGGGTAGTTAGTCTATAGTCTATGACATAACATAATAGTAGTAGAGGAGGGGTGGGGTGAGGGTAGTTAGTCTATGGTCTATGACATAACATAATAGTAGTAGAGGAGGGATGGGGTGAGGGTAGTTAGTCTATAGTCTATGACATAACACAATAGTAGTAGTTGAGGGGTGGGGTGAGAGTAGTTAGTCTATAGTCTTTGACATAACACAATAGTAGTAGACGAGGGTGGGGTGAGAGTAGTAAGTCTATAGTCTATGACATAACATGATAGTAGTAGAGGAGGGGTGAGGATGGGGTAGGGGTAGTTAGTCTATAGTCTATGACATAACATAATAGTAGTAGAGTAGGGGTGAGGTAGGGGTAGGGGTAGTTAGTCTATAGTCTATGACATAACATAATAGTAGTAGAGGAGGGTCGGGATAGGGGTAGGGGTACTTAGTCTATAGTCTATGACAAAACATAATAGTAGTAGACGAGGGGTGGGGTAGGGGTGAGGGTAGTTAGTGTATAGTCTATGACATAACATAATAGTAGTAGAGGAGGGCAGGGGTAGGGGTAGGGGTAGTTAGTCTATGATCTATGACATAACACAATAGTAGTAGAGGAGGGGTGGGATAAGGGTAGTTAATCTATAGTCTATGACATAACATAGTAGTAGAGGAGGGGTGGGATAAGGGTAGTTAATCTATAGTCTATGACATAACATAGTAGTAGAGGAGGGGTGGGATAAGGGTAGTTAATCTATAGGGATAGTTAGTCTGTGTTGTATGACGTAACATAATAGTAGTAGAGGAGGGGTGCGGTAGGGGTAAGGGTAGTTAGTCTATAGTCTATGACGTAACATAATAGTAGTAGAGTAGGGGTGAGGTAGGGGTAGGGGTAGTTAGTCTATAGTCTATGACATAACATAATAGTAGTAGAGTAGGGGTGAGGTAGGGTTAGGGGTAGTTAGTCTATAGTCTATGACATAACATGATAGTAGTAGAGTAGGGGTGAGGTAGGGGTAGGGGTAGTTAGTCTATAGTCTATGACATAACATGATAGTAGTAGAGTAGGGGTGAGGTAGGGGTAGGGGTAGTTAGTCTATAGTCTATGACGTAACATAATAGTAGTAGAGTAGGGGTGAGGTAGGGGTAGGGGTAGTTAGTCTATAGTCTATGACGTAACATAATAGTAGTAGAGTAGGGGTGAGGTAGGGGTAGGGGTAGTTAGTCTATAGTCTATGACGTAACATGATAGTAGTAGAGTAGGGGTGAGGTAGGGGTAGGGGTAGTTAGTCTATAGTCTATGACGTAACATAATAGTAGTAGAGTAGGGGTGAGGTAGGGGTAGGGGTAGTTAGTCTATAGTCTATGACGTAACATAATAGTAGTAGAGTAGGGGTGAGGTAGGGGTAGGGGTAGTTAGTCTATAGTCTATGACGTAACATAATAGTAGTAGAGTAGGGGTGAGGTAGGGGTAGGGGTAGTTAGTCTATAGTCTATGACGTAACATAATAGTAGTAGAGTAGGGGTGAGGTAGGGGTAGGGGTAGTTAGTCTATAGTCTATGACGTAACATAATAGTAGTAGAGGAGGGGTGGGGATGGGGTAGGGGTAGTTACTCTATAGTCTATGAGATAACATAATAGTAGTAGAGGAGGGGTGGGGATGGGGTAGGGGTAGTTACTCTATAGTCTATGAGATAACATAATAGTAGTAGAGTAGGGGTGAGGTAGGGGTAGGGGTAGTTAGTCTATAGTCTATGACGTAACATAATAGTAGTAGAGTAGGGGTGAGGTAGGGGTAGGGGTAGTTAGTCTATAGTCTATGACGTAACATAATAGTAGTAGAGGAGGGGTGGGGATGGGGTAGGGGTAGTTACTCTATAGTCTATGACATAACATGATAGTAGTAGAGGAGGGGTGGGGTAGGGGTACTTAGGCTATAGTATATGACATAACATAATAGTAGTAGAGGAGGGGTGGGGTGAGGGTAGTTAGTCTATGGTATATGACATAACATAATAGTAGTAGAGGAGGGGTGGGGTAGGGGTACTTAGGCTATAGTATATGACATAACATGATAGTAGTAGACGAGGGTTTGGGTAGGGGTAGAGGTAGTTACTCTATAGTCTATGACATAACGTAATAGTAGTAGAGGAGGGGTGGGATAGGGGTAGGGGTAGTTAGTTTATAGTCTATGACATAGCATAATAGTAGTAGAGGAGGGGTGGGGATGGGGTAGGGGTAGTTACTCTATAGTCTATGAGATAACATAATAGTAGTAGAGGAGGGGTGGGGATGGGGTAGGGGTAGTTACTCTATAGTCTATGAGATAACATAATAGTAGTAGAGAAGGGGTGGGGATGGGGTAGGGGTAGTTACTCTATAGTCTATGAGATAACATAATAGTAGTAGAGGAGGGGTGGGATAGGGGTAGGGGTAGTTACTCTATAGTCTATGACATAACATAATAGTACTAGAGGAGGGGTGGGGATGGAGTAGGGGTAGTTAGTCTATAGTCTATGACGTAACATAATAGTAGTAGAGGAGTGATGGGGTAGGGGTAGGGGTAGTTAGTCTATAGTCTATGACATAACATAATAGTAGTAGAGGAGGGATGGGATAGGGGTAGGGGTAGTTAGTCTATAGTCTATGACATAACATAATAGTAGTAGAGGAGTGATGGGGTAGGGGTAGGGGTAGTTACTCTATAGTCTATGAGATAACATAATAGTAGTAGAGGAGGGATGGGATAGGGGTAGGGGTAGTTAGTCTATAGTCTATGACATAACATAATAGTAGTAGAGGAAGGGTGGGGTAGGGGTAGGGGTACTTAGTCTATAGTCTATGACATAACATAATAGTAGTAGAGGAGGGGTGGGGTGAGGGTACTTAGTCTATAGTCTATGACATAACATAATAGTAGTAGAGGAAGGGTGGGGTAGGGGTAGGGGTAGTTAGTCTATAGTCTATGACATAAAATAATTGCAGTAGAGAAGGAAGGATGTATTTAGTTTATGGTCTAAAGAAAATCATAATGCTAGTAGATGATAGTCTTAAATAAAATCTTTCCCATTGTTATTTTAAAGGCTTCCATCGAGAAGGCAGAGCGCGAGATCTTGAGATTCAAGGCTCGCCAACTTCTGGCTAGAAGGAAGGGTCACCTTAAAGCCAGAGGTAAGAGGTTTATTTTGTTCTATTTATCCTTGCTAAAAAATACTTCAATATTTTTACGCTTTTCTATAGACTATGATATGACTATAGTCATTGAGTTGTATGCATGGAGCAATAGGAATAAGTTGATATGACCGGCTATATTTTACAATAGTTTTAACGAGCTTTGACTTACCACTACTACTACTAGCACCAGCAACTCCACCACGACGACGACGAGGAACCTCATTATCATCATCATTATCATTATTATTATTTTTATTATCATTATTATTATTGTTGTTGTTGTTGTTATTATTATTATTATTATTATCATTATTATTATTATTATTATCATTATTATTGTTGTTGTTGTTGTTATTATTATTATTATTATTATTATTATTGTTATTATTATTATTATTATTTGATAATGTTGGTTTTGCGTATGGTGATGGAATATGAAATATGTGATCCTACCATGATACTGAATGGACTCAGAAAAAATTCTGAGCCCCAGATGAATCCATTCTGAGACCATTCTGAGCCCCATTGGTGCTCAGAATTATTTCTGAGTCCATTCAGTATGGTACGATCACATATACATTTCATATTATTATTATTATTATTATTATTATTATTATTATTATTATTATACATTCTTCTTCAACGTCTTCTTCTGCTGCTTGTGCTTTTTTCCTTCTCGTTCTATTTTTTTTATCTTATTGTTGTTGTTGTTGGCTACTCCTAGGTAGGTACGGTTAAACATAGAAGTTAAATTCTTACTTTGCAATTAGGTTACAAAAGGGGCAGGAAACCTGCCGACAATGAGCGCGAACATCAAGCGCCTATGAAGCCCATAAAGAACTTCTTGGGCATAGATACCGTGGAGGCAATCTTCGACCGACTACACTCAACAGTAGTAAACGGGAAACAGGTCCACCCGTTTGTCGCCTCTACAGATAAAGAAATCCAAAATACCAACGACGCAGTTCCAGAAGAAATAAAAACATCTGAGTCATCTGTGGAACTGCGCAACCAAGAGAAACAAGATGACAACATTATTTCTACAGAAAATGAAATCCATGTAGGAAATAACGACGCAGTTTCAGAAGAATTAAAAACATCTGGGTCATCTCTGGAACTGCGCAACCAAGACAAACATGAGAATAACGAACTTTCTACAGAAAATGATATCCATGTAGGAAACAACAACGACGCGGTTTCAGGAGAAATAAAAACATCTGGGTCGTCTCTGGAACTGCGCAACCACGATAAGAAGGAGGATGCGATGAAAAAAGAAGCCGTAAAGAATTACGTGAATGACATCCTTTGCAGCGCCCTGGACGTAGTGAAATCCGAAGAGCTTACCTCATCGTGCCAGACAGACCAAAGCCTCCCGCAGTTAAAAGACCAGGCTATTGAATATTCACAAGCCCTTGAAAATGTTCGAACCGAGGAATCTGTTCCTAAAGAGGTCGTTCGTGACGATGTTCGATCCTATATTGGCGATATAATTACGAGATCTCTTGACATCGTTAGAGCAGAGGAATCTTCTCTAGAACAACCCACCGTAGCGGAGGTAGAGGAAGATGCAGTAGTGCCTAACGAGATAAATCTATACGATTATATTCGATCCTACGTTGACGATATGATTACAAGATCTCTTGACATCGTTAAAGCAGAGGAATCTTCTCTAGAACAACCCACCGTAGCGGAGGTAGAGGAAGATGCAGTAGTGCCTAACGAGATAAATCTATACGATTATATTCGATCCTACGTTGACGATATGATTACAAGATCTCTTGACATCGTTAAAGCAGAGGAATCTTCTCTAGAACAATCCACCGCACTGGAGGTAGAGAAAGATGCAGTAGCGCCTCACGAGATAAATCTCGACGACGATGTTCGAACCGAGGAATCTGTTCCTAAAGAGGTCGTTCGTGACGATGTTCGATCCTACGTTGACGATATAATTACAAAATCTCTTGACATCGTTAGAGCAGAGAAATTATCTCTAGAACAACCCACCGCACTGGAGGTAGAGAAAGATACAGTAGCGCCTAACGAGATTAATCTATACGACGATATTCGATCCTACGTTGACGATATGATTACAAGATCTCTTGACATCGTTAGAGCAGAGGAATCTTCTCTAGAACACCCCACCGTAGCGGAGGTACAGAAAGATGTAGTAGATGTGCCTCACGAGATAAATCTCGACGACGCTGTTCGATCCTACGTTGGCGATATAATTTCAAGATCTTTAGACATTGTTCGCGCTGAAAAGATGTCTCTTGAGCAAGTCAGCAAATTGGCGATCGAGGAAGATGCAGATATTTCCAGTGGCGAAGACAATATTGACCTTCCCTTAAACACTTCTGGCGAGCAAGAAATCCCAGTAGAAGACATCTCAGTCCCTATGAAAGGCCTAGAAAAACCAGAAGTCCCTAAAGATGACCAGCTTTCATTGGTCTTGGTGAACTGGGACGATGTTAAAGTGACTGTAGATGCTGAGATTAAGAGAGGACCAGAGGTCGATGACACCAAAGCCAGTGAAGCAAACATTTCAGTCCCTATGAAAGACCTACAAAAACCTGAAGTCCCTAAAGATGACCAACCTTCATTGGTCTTGGTGAACTGGGACGATGTTAAAGTGACTGTAGATGCTGAGATTAAGAGAGGACCAGAGGTCGATGACACCAAAGCCAGTGAAGCAAACATTTCAGTCCCTATGAAAGACCTACAAAAACCTGAAGTCCCTAAAGATGACCAACCTTCATTGGTCTTGGTGAACTGGGCCGATGTTAAAGTGACTGTAGATGCTGAGATTAAGAGGGGACCAGAGGTCGATGACACCAAAGTCAGTGAAGCAAACATTTCAGTCCCTATGAAAGACCTACAAAAACCTGAAGTCCCTAAAGATGACCAACCTTCATTGGTCTTGGTGAACTGGGCCGATGTTAAAGTGACTGTAGATGCCGAAATCAAAAGGGGACCAGAGGCAGCTGATGAGAGCAGTGTCGATGAAGAAGACATCTCAGTGCCTAAGAAAGACCTGGACATTTCTGAAGTCCCTAAAGATGACCAACCTTCATTGGTCTTGGTGAACTGGGACGATGTTAAAGTGACTGTAGATGCTGAGATTAAGAGAGGACCAGAGGTCGATGACACCAAAGCCAGTGAAGCAAACATTTCAGTCCCTATGAAAGACCTACAAAAACCTGAAGTCCCTAAAGATGACCAACCTTCATTGGTCTTGGTGAACTGGGCCGATGTTAAAGTGACTGTAGATGCTGAGATTAAGAGGGGACCAGAGGTCGATGACACCAAAGTCAGTGAAGCAGTTATTTCAGTCCCCATGAAAGGACTAGAAAAACCAGAGGTCCCTAAAGATGACCAACCTTCGTTGGTCTTGGTGAACTGGGCCGATGTTAAAGTCACTATGGATGCCGAAATTAAGAGAGGACCAGAGGTCGATGAGAGGATCGTCAATGAAGAGCAAATTCCTTGCCTTGAGCAAGAAGAAAGTGTAGACCTCGAAGAGGCTGACTATATCATGGTCAGTTGGGACCAAGTAGAGGTGTCAGTGGATGGGCAGGTAAATATTGGACCAGAGCCCATGGATGATCTCACCGAGGGATCTGCCGAGCAGGAGAGCAGCGTAGATCTCGAGATCGAAGAAGAAAATTCCAAAGAAATGAAAGAACAAACACCTTGTCCTATGAATGAAACAACCGTGGAAGAAATTGATAAGGAAAATGAAGACATTCACTTCGTAGCTGTTGAATGGAAAGATGTTAAAGTTTACAAGGATGGGGAGGTTAAACGTGGACCTGAAGCAAAGATGGCCAGTGCTCACGAAGTTTTGATTCCAGATGAGCAAGAAAAATCTGTTGAGAAACATGGCGATATTCCCTTTGTACCAGTTGAATGGAAAAATGTCAACGTTGCAAAGTATGGGGAGACTAAATGTGGACCTGAGGTGAAACAGATCAAGAGCGAAAACCACATTCCAGTTGAAAAAGACGCAACTGTGCTGGATAAAAAAGACATTCAACATGTCTTGTCTAAAAGCAAACGTCAAACGACTATAAAGCAAGAAATTGTGAAAGAACACGATATCATTGAGACACAGGAAATCCGGAAAAAACAGCAAAACCAGAGACAACAGGAAGGCAAGAAAGGCCAGGAAGGCGAAGAAGACCAAGAAGTACAAGACGTACATCTGCAGCAATCTGTAACCGAAAGTGTAGAGTCTGTGGCAACAGGCGGAAAGGAGAGAGCCGTTGCCATGGGGGATTCTTACGCTTTAAATTGCTCTGAGGATGCAATTCCCATGGCAACGGCATCAACCCCAAGAAAAGTTTCAGGACCAATTGCCATTGCGAATGCCGAGGAAACGGCAATTGCAATAATCGATTCAAATGCTACCGCAATAAGCAATTCGTCTGAGGACCAAGAGCAAAACGCTGCAGAGGCAAAAGATGGCCAAGCTCGAGAGATGGTTGAGCAAGACATCGATGAAGAAAATGAAAGAATTGGCCAGGAATTGTCGATAGGTGAGAGCGTACTGAGTGAAGAGGAAGACGAAGAAATTTTGATTCCGGATTTCATTCCTGTATTCACTGACAAAGGGAAAGATGCCCTTGATTATACGAGTAGAGATGAGTATATGCCCCTTGAAGAAAACGAAGTGCTAGCCCTTCTTAGCACAGTGATAGAGGATGGTGACGACAAGATTTCAAGCGCAGACTCAGCTTCTTCCATTGAGGACAAGTCTTTAACCGTGGAAGCCTCCACGCAACAGCATAGGCAAACCTATGACCCTCAGAACAGCGACAATGATGTTCATGACACAGCAAAAGGCAAAGTAGAAGCAACCATTGCCAGACCCAGCGATGGTCAGCTTTCCCAAACTGCTGAAATAGTTCAGAGTGCTAAGGCAAGAGAAGACGAATGTACAGCAAAGAATGATGATGATGTTCATGACACAGCAACGAGCAAAGGAGAAGAAACCATTGCCAGACCCAGCGATGGTCAATTTTCCGAAACTGCTGAAATAGTTCAGAGTGCTAAGGCAAGAGAAGACGAATGTACAGCAAAGAATGATGATGATGTTCATGACACAGCAACGAGAAAAGGAGAAACAACTATTGCAAGACCCAGCAATGGTCGACTCTCTGAAGCTGCTGCAATCGAATCAATTAGAAATGATGCAACTGAACATCATCAGGGAGATTCTGTCGGAGGACCTGCCGATGGAATCATCTCTATGATCTCAGAAGGATCCCCTGAGGAGGAGTCCAAAATAGATGAGAGAGAAGGAAAAATAAGCGTTGCAAGACCCAGCAATGTCTATTTTTCCAAAACGAATGGATGTCTGGCTGGCTCATGCCTTATCAACTCTTGCTCCGGACAAGAAGATTCACGAAGGAATGACACAAATGGCAAAGGAGAAATGACCAGTGTGAGACCCAACGCTGGGAGTTTCTCCAGAAGTAGTAAGTTTGGGCACGACGCAAGAAGAACGAATCATGAATATGGATCAAGCGAGGTAACACACAAGGCTTCATCCGGAAAGGAAAGCAAATTCACTGTTAAGCATGACGATGGAAGTGCATACTCAACTGTTGGAGGAAGGACCGACGCGAAAGGTTGTAATGTGATGTCAATCACCGAAAATAATCGCTCTCAAAAAGAAGACGATTTGTCCCTACATAGCATGGAAGTAACTTCAGACAAGTTACCTGAGGCTGCAACAAATGGAATAGAACATGAAGGAACACAGGAGGACCAATCAAACGCACAGGCTCCTGGCAGTGTATCGCTTGCTGCCGTTGCAGAGAATGCTACAGGTAATGGTACACTGAAGGACGGGAACGATAAGGACAAAAAGACCAGATCATGTTGCGATGATGACGTTTTCACTTGGAAAGATAAGCTTTATAGTGAAAATGAAGACAACCATTCCTACCCTTGTCCTGACGATGGAATCCAGTCATTCACTGGCGATGACATGCATCAAAGTGAAGATGATAAGCATGGATATTCTAAGCAAGACCTTGACGAAGGACAGAAGGGTACAGTAGAGACAAGCAACATTGAATCTGGATTTAAAGAAGAAGAAAGGAACCATGGTTCGGAAGAGGGAAACGACGCAACAAGTACAGTTACCTCTCCGACGTTTGATGAAATGGCAGAAGAGGAACGAGGGCCAACAGGAACAGACAACAACGACGAAATCCTTGATCAAGAGGAAAGAAAGCAAACAAATGAAGGCAGTGCCAGCATTCTGAACATCACTGAGATGCATCCTCCTCGCCTGAAAGACAAAGAACCTGAACCCAAACGTTCTACTTGGAATGATATTTCCAGTACACATCCATTTCCTGTCGCTACCAGTTTCAAGAGTGTCGCTATGCTTAATGAAACCGATCTAAATGGTGTTGACCATCCTTATGATCCGAAAGACGCAAAGTTGGAGTCAATTCCAAATAGAGATGTACCAACCATCCACGTACAAGGATCGCCTAATCATCAGCATGAAAAAGAACATTCTCTCTCTAACGATCACCAATCGAAGAAACCTACCATTGTCCAAACCTCTAGTACAACAAAGAAATCACATGATGCTAATACCAGTGCAAACAAGGATGATAAATGTAAGATTCAAGGGACTTCTTTTGACGACTCAGTATCGTTACGGCCGATGGGTAATTGGAGTCAGAAATTCTTGGCGCAAAATGGTCAACGAAAACAAAGAGCGAATGCGTTTCAAACGTTGAGAGAGTCCTCTAAGAAAAACAGAGTTAAAAATCAAAGTTGGGACGAGTCCTCTCACATAAGATCCAGTGATGAGGATATTGGAAGCAAAGAGAATGCTTCTGGGAATAACAATAGTTCCCCGAAACACAGATCGGACAAATGCCCAGCTTCTGATGACTCTTTTAAGATCACAAGAACCAGTAGTGATGATATTAGTGGAAAGAACGATAATGCTTCTGAGAATGATGGCTTTCGAAAACACAGAGAGAAGGAGTGTCCAGCTCTGAACGAGTCCAATAAGATGAAGGAATCCAGTGTTGTCAATCTTACTGGCAAAAAAGATGTTGGTGTTAACTTCGAAGACATTTCTACAAGTGAGTGGATACAGTGGTTAGCCATGACAAAGATAGGCACTTGGGGTCCAAAGCCTTACACTGCGGAAGACTATGAAAAGTCTGGCGCAAAACCTAAGGTAAGGAAGAAGAAAAAGAGGAAGAAAAAAACGTTGACTGAGTCTACGGACGGTGAGAAAAGGAATGAAACGATAAAGAAGGAAGCAGAGGCTATGAATGGCAACAAGAAAAAGATGGAGATTATGGATGACAAGAAGAAAGAAGCGGAGGATACAGATAGTAGAAACAAAAAGACAGAGTTTATCGATGGAAGAAAGAAGGAAGCAGAGACTATGGATGGCAATGAGAAAAGAGTTGAGATTATGGATGACAAGAAGAAGGAAGCAGAGACTATGGATGGCAACGAGAAAGGGGTTGAGATTATGGATGACAAGAAGGAAGCAGAGGCTATGGATGAGAACGAGAAAAGAGTTGAGATTATGGATGACAAGAAGAAGGAAGCAGAGGCTATGGATGAGAACGAGAAAAGAGTTGAGATTATGGATGACAAGAAGAAGGAAGCAGAGACTATGGATGGCAACGAGAAAGGGGTTGAGATTATGGATGACAAGAAGAAGGAAGCAGAGACTATGGATGGCAACGAGAAAGGGGTTGAGATTATGGATGACAAGAAGAAGGAAGCAGGAGCTATGGATGAGAACGAGAAAAGAGTTGAGATTATGGATGACAAGAAGGAAGCAGAGACTATGGATGAGAACGAGAAAAGAGTTGAGATTATGGATGACAAACAGAAAGAAGCAGAGAGTACGGATCGCAACGAGAAAGAGACAGAGTTTATCGAGGGAAACAAGAAAAAGAGCGAGTCTATGGATGACAAGGAGGCAGATGTAGAGGCTAGAGATTACAACGAGAAAAAGAATGACAAGAAGAAGGAAGCAGAGACTACAGAGGGCAAGGAGAGAGAGTTTGAGTTTCAAACTAAAGGTAAAGTTGATAATCTTCATGGCTATTTATCCATGCATTTAGTACATTGCACATATCCACCCTTCACATCTTATGCAATCCCATCTCATACACTTTCATTCAGCCATTCAGATATATCAGAGTTGCACTCCATTGCCTTCAAACAATTGTTTCAGGTCAAGGCATTTGGGTCAACAAGCTGTTGTTGACAATAGCATTGATGCAATTGATCGTATGACAATAGTCATTGATAACAAAAACGTCTTACACTCCATTGCCTTGAACAATTAAACAGCTCACCTCATGCAGAATACATACTGAGAATATTGTCAGATATCATAGGCATTTTAATTATAATCAGTCCAGAAGTTATTTAAGGATTCAATAAAATTCCTTGGCGGTACTAACCTCCTAAAACTATTTCTTCTTCTTTTTACAGAACCTACTTGGATCAATCCTCCTCCATTTAAGGTGCCGTCAAAAATTGAAAACCGGAAACCGTTGTTTGGAAAAATGGAAATGGCATCACGCCTGTACCGTTCGGCGAGTCAAAAGTTTAAAGAGGATCATCGGGTTAATACACTGTTAACGTCGAAGAGCGCTGATAACTTTAAGCAAGGACCACTCGAGGTTTGTGAGACTGAAGTAATGATGGATGGAGTGTCTCGTGTAATCTATTGTATTCTATGCCTACCCTACTCATCTATCCATTCCATTCATTCATCCATTCATCTATCCATTTCATTCCTCCATTCCTCCATTCCTCCATTCCTCCATTCCTCCATTCCTCCATTCCTCCATTCCTCCATTCCTCCATTCCTCCATTCCTCCATTCCTCCATTCCTCCATTCCTCCATTCCTCCATTCCTCCATTCCTCCATTCCTCCATTCCTCCATTCCTCCATTCCTCCATTCCTCCATTCCTCCATTCCTCCATTCCTCCATTCCTCCATTCCTCCATTCCTCCATTCCTCCATTCCTCCATTCCTCCATTCCTCCATTCCTCCATTCCTCCATTCCTCCATTCCTCCATTCCTCCATTCCTCCATTCCTCCATTCCACCATTCCACCATTCCTCCATTCCTCCATTCCTCCATTCCTCCATTCCTGCATCCATCCATCCATCCATCCGTTCATCCATCCATCCAACCATCCATCCATCCATCCATCCATCCATCCATCCATCCATCCATCCGTCCGTCCGTCCGTCCATCCATCCATCCATCCATCCATCCATCCATCCATCCATCCATCCATCCGTTCATCCATCCATCCATCCATCCTTCCATCCATCCATCCATCCATCCATCCATCCATCTGATTTCTTTCTATGCTTTTAGTCTCTTTCAGCGTCTTTATTACGGATTGGTCGCAAATTCACAAGAAATGACTGTAAATACTCTATATTAAGTAGCTCAGAAGAAGATGACCCTGGAGGAACTACTTGTGCAGCACCCTTGAGGTTAAGATCTCACGACGAGACTCTTTTTGAGAAGGATAACAAAACAAAGAAGGATGTCAATAAGTTTCAAAACGAATGCGATGCAGAGGTAGGCTTGTCTTTATTGAACCCTGAACTGACAGCCTCTTGGCTGATCTAAGTCAGGGCATGGCTAACTCACAGATAGAACCCTGAAGCAACCTCTGGGCTGATCTAAGTCAGGGCATGGCCAACTCACAGATTGAACCCTGAAGCAACCTCTGGGCTGATCTAAGTCAGGGCATGGCCAACTCACAGATTGAACCCTGAAACAACCTATGGACTGATCTAAGTCAGGGCATGGCTAACTCACAGATAGAACCCTGAAGCAACCTCTGGGCTGATCTAAGTCAGGGCATGGCTAACTCACAGATAGAACCCTGAAGCAACCTCTGGGCTGATCTAAGTCAGGGCATGGTTAACTCACAGATTGAACCCTGAAACAACCTCTGGGCTGATCTAAGTCAGGGCATGGCCAACTCACAGATTGAACCCTGAAACAACCTATGGACTGATCTAAGTCAGGGCATGGCTAACTCACAGATAGAACCCTGAAACAACCTATGGACTGATCTAAGTCAGGGCATGGCCAACTCACAGATTGAACCCTGAAACAACCTATGGGCTGATCTATGTCAGGGCATGGCTAACTCACAGATAGAACCCTGAAGCAACCTCTGGGCTGATCTAAGTCAGGGCATGGCTAACTCACAGATAGAACCCTGAAACAACCTCTGGGCTGATCTAAGTCAGGGCATGGCTAACTCACAGATAGAACCCTGAAACAACCTCTGGGCTGATCTAAGTCAGGGCATGGCCAACTCACAGATAGAAATCCACACGTAGGATACCATAGGGAAATTACATTGGAAAACAAAGGCGCGCGCGAAAAAAAATGCTCTGGTGCATTTTTTACTGATGTTTTTGCTCGTTTGTATTATAGAGGACATTATCTTGACCTGGAATTTAAAAAAATTAATTAAACGCGATTTTTTTCCGATTTTATTTTCACCTTTTACTTTTATCTAAATTGGGCTCCCTGTGCCTCCAGGACATAATGCTTGCAATCCAAGAGTTCAACCAAGTGCGCCAAGTTCTTAGTCTTGATGGACCTGTCAGCACTGGCTTAGTCTACAAATTCCTGTATGCTCGAGATTACGATGTAGATGATGCTACGCGTCTGTACAAGAACTATTTGGTAAGCAATGAACCTGGTTACTGTACCCAACCCCCTCCCCCGTCATCCAAAACCGCGTAGAAAGAGGGACCGGGAAGGTACTCTCAGGAGATTGAATTTGTTTTGTTTTGTCCTCCAAATTGAACTGCTTTGTTGTCACCAGCTAGAGATCTATAGCCCACCACGTTTTGATAATAATATGTGTGGGGTGGGGAAAGGGGAGAGATGACTTAAGTTGGACTGAAATGGGGAAAAATGGAATAATGTAGTGCTAAGACTTGAGAATTTAGGTCTTAATTATTACCAAAACAATTTGCTGAATTTCAAAATGGCACCTCACTGTTTTTTTGTTTTGTTTTTTTTATCTCCAGAGTCTTAGAAGAGTATATCACAATGCTGAGTTGAGTCCATTAAAAGACCCTCTACATCAGGAGCTCTACAGCGGAAGTTTTACAATACTGGTAAGAAGTTTATACTCCAAGATGGTGACTTATCCAATAGACCTCTTAAGCTTGGGCATAATGTTTTCCCATTTCAGACCATATGTCATTCTCTTGAGAATAAGATTCTTTGTTTGAGTTGCATCCATATTCATGTGTCATCTCATGCGCAACCGTTACACTGTGAATATTCTGATCCTAAATTCAGTCATACTGTAATGGAATTGACAAATATACTAGCGTTTATTCTTAAAAAAATCTAAATATGCCAACGAAGTGATGAGATTTAAAATTGCGCAATTTCGAACGAAAAAACCTACTAGATTGCCAAGGATTCAGTGTAATACGTCGCGCCACATAATTCACCTTTTCGGCGCTAGGCTTTCACGTGGTGAATCGTGTTACGGTCACCAAAAAGTTCGGACATTGTTGTTGAATTGCCACACGATCGTACTAACTTTTATACAATTTATTGACTTGATTTGTTTCTTCTGTTCTCAAATTTTTATCAAAACTTCTTTAGAAATAAATTATTTAGATAGTTTCACTAAGATTTTGGGAACAGAATTAACAAATTAAGTAGATAAATTGTATAAAAGTTAGTACGATCGTGTGGCAATTCAACAACAATGTCCGAACTTTTTGGTGACCGTAACATGATCCACCACGTGAAAGCCTAGCGCCGAAAAGGTGAATTACTCACAACTCACATGTACACTTCCTTATATATAGGGTAAACCAGTCAAACCTGTTTAGAACAAAAGAAATGACGCACTTCCGTAACAAACTCAAAACTCCTGAAAATCCTCTATGTTAGCCAACTTCGTTGGCAATAAGGCTCTAAAACCCGAGTAGATTTGAGAAAGTTCTAACTGATATCAACATGTTTGCACAGGATGTCCTCGATGAGAGTGGAGCAGCTATTGCCGTCTTTACGGCTCAGCTGCACAAGATAGACATAAGTCACGAGGTAGTTATGAACAACATCTACCTTCAATTAGATGAAGCAATAAAAAGGTAACATTGTTTCTTAAATTGCTTGGGTTACCTGTGGTTAAGTCTTAGATAAGGCATTCCGAGGTTGAGGAAAAAATGGGTCGGGTGTCTTGTGGGAATGTTTAGGTGACGAAATAGGCAATGTGCATCAAGTCTCACAAAGCACCCTGGGAAAGTGAGTTCTATAAAAATGTTATAGGGAAATCAAAGGAGCTATGTCTCCCAAAAACTCAAAAGTGGTAATATCATTGGACTTCCTCAGCTAACAATTCTTATACATCATTCTTCTTTCAGCCTTGAGATCCAAAGAAAGGGGATTATACTCATCTATGACTTTTCCAATATCAGCTACAAGAATTGCGATGTCCATATTTGCTCCAAGATCTTAGAGCTTTTTCAGGTGAGAATCTTTGTCTTTTTATTTTGAGGAGCAGATTATGATACTCAGGAAGAAATGAGTAGAAAACATAAGAAATATTAATGTAGAAGCGGAATTTTAATCGATAGAAGATTGTGCGACGGCAGTTACTAATGTGCGCATAATTGCGCACGCATCTAATATAGATAAGATCGTGAACTAGGAAAGTTGCACAAGTAACTAATAGAAGATTGCGTGACGGAAGTAGCCAAAGTGCTTGTATATGTGCGCTCATCTAATACAGATAAAATTGTGAACTAGGAAAGCTGCTCGCTTTACTAAAGGAAGATTGTTATTACATCGGCTTTTCAAGAGAGCACAGAGAAAAAAGGTTGCGTGACAGAAGTCGTCAAAGCGCGCAAATGTGCGCATGCATTTAATATGTATATATAGTAAATACAAGCAAGCTGTGCGTGACGGAAGTAGCTTATAACATTGAATGTCTTTTTTATCCACAGTCAGCATATCCTGTGCATTTAAAGAAAACCTACATCGTCTCACCACCTTTCTGGTTTGAGCCGGAAATGCGGCTATTTTCTGCTTCATTTCGTGACGCAAACATGCGGAAGAACATTCACATTGTCACGCAATCCAAACTTAAGACCCATCTGCCTTTGACATGCATCCCAAGAGGCCTTGGTGGACAATGTGAGGCCAATCCAATCAGATTGATTAAACTATGTATAACATCGCACAAGGATCGTGTTGGCTTGGTGGAAAGCAATGCTGAAACCTCTGAAACCTCTGGTAAAGACGATACGATGTCACGTGATCAAGCTCAAATAAATGTTCTTGGAGACGAAGGGCAAGAAAAAGTTGAAAATGATTCTGAGGATTCTAAAGACCTAGGTGACCCAAATGTTCAGACCAAGGACGTATGAAAAAGATTTTGATATTTGAATACAATTATGTAATGACAAAAACATGTGTATCTATCTATGACATACTTAGAATGTGTGTGGAGTGTGTGTGGAGTGTGTGTGAGATAATAATACTGGAAATACGGCGAAGCAGTAAGATCTAATTGAAAAATGCATGTTTTAAATAAATTTTCATTATATTTTATCTATATTCTTGTCTTGTTTTAAAAAATAAATTTAGTTTTAAGCTTTTGACGCATATACCAATAGACCCCTTGCAGCACATCAGAATGCAGCTCAATTTGGAGGACAAAAAAATAGGTTCCAATTCTCAGGAGATTGAAATTCTTTTGTTTTGTCCTCTAAATTGAGCTAAACAATCCATTTTGGGGGGGGGGGGGGGATACTGCAAGGGGGGGGGGGGGGTGGCAGTATGGTATGGTGTAACTTAATTATAATGAACCTCTTATGGAGATTTTTTTCTTTTGAATAAATTGGGTTTCCTGTGGTGAGCTCTCTTCTAAAGATATTTTCCCATCTATTTTTCTAATACACACATACCTGTCATGTATTCTTTCTCTATGATTACAAAATAGAGACACAGGGAGCCCAACAATCATTCTGTTGAGCAGGACAGTCTATTTGGCTTCCTGTAGTGCAGTGAACCAATTATTTTCAATTTTTTTCAAGATATTTTCCCATCTATTCTTCTTCTTATACCTCGCATGCATTGTTTCTCTAAGTAAAAGGCAACACAAGCAACCCATGATATCAACTAACTGTATCTACAAATATACTCATAGCTCTCATGCATCTCTAAGTAGAAGGCAACACAGGCAACCCATCAAATAGTATCATCTACCAGTGTAAGTGTGTTGGGCTTCCTGTGGTGAGCTATTATTTTCATGATATTTTCCCATCAATTCTCCTTCTTATATACACATATCTCTCATGCATCTGTGTAATATAAATACTTTTCATCTGATCCCCAATACATACACTGTGTTTAAGTTTTTCCTCTGTATATTCAATAGCCAAAGCCCCATGCGATCCATCGAGTACAAACAGACTGTTCCCAACATTATAAGGTAATACATAGTTTTCTTTTGTTATCAATCCCATATAGGCGTCTTCACCAGCTTGAATCCTAGGAGTTGTCTTGGCAGAATCCACGAAACTTTTCAATACATTTGTCGAGAAAATATAAAACGCTCCCAGACAGTAGTTCGGTAAAACTTCTTGTTCTAGTTCTGCTTTTGTGCCTCCTTCTTCTTGTTGTCGTTCATAATCATCTTCAACTGGATGGCGGTAAACTACATACCCAGCGTACAAATTTTCTGGTAGCTTTTCATCATTGTTCAACCAATTAATCATCCTTGGTATATTGACATAAACACCGTCTTCAACTTTGAAAATATATTTCGTGTTCACTTGCATAGCCCATTCGTATGCTTTCCAAAGTTTCTCAACAACATTTGAATACATATCTTCCATACCAGCACGAAAAATATCTCCTAAGATTTCCGCTTCTTGAGCAACTCTCCTCTCATACTTTGTTCTGTTGCTTAACCCAACTACAAAAATACAATTTGAGAAGAGTTTTGGATAGCCTCTTCCCTTGTACAACGACTTTGTAGCTTTGCCATTTTTCTTTGAGCCTTTCCATGTATTTGCCCAAGTTGTTCGAATAAGATGTCGTCTCTCAAAGTTTTCGGGAACAGAATTCACCATAAATAGAACAAACATTTCTTTTTCCTCAAAATCAGGACGAATTTCCAAGGCATAGTTCGTCTTAGAATCGTTAAAGTTAGTCGTAGTTCTGTTAAATTGAGGAAAAACTTCTTCGAACATATCTTGTCCTTTTTCTTCGAGATCTTTTGCAGAAAGCAGTCTGTATGCCGTCACTTTCTTGGATCTTGTTCTTTTGAAAAAGTTTATGTCGAAGAAATAATGAAGAAAAAGAACTTCTGCGACAACGATAAGAAATATATAAAAAGCCATTCGCTTTTTGGAAAAGTTAAACATGGTTTTTGTGGATTTTTCAATTTTGTTCACGAAAATTGATCCAACTTTTTCAGATTCCAATTTGCAGTTCAATATTCTTATAATGTTGATATTTTGAAATACTTTTTTCATCAACTGCAACTCTGGGGATTACTTCAATCCCACATTGATTTCAGCTCCAGAATATAGCAGCTTTCAATCGTAGAAAACTACTATAATTCTTTGTTTTGCATTGAAGTGGCTTCCAGTTTTTGCCAAGCTCCTAAGTACCTGAGACTTTGGAAGAAATTTCAACGCTCAAGCTTATTCGAAGTTCTTTTCTAACTTTCCAGCAACCAGGTAGAAAAGTAAATGAAGAAAATGAATTACCTTGTAATGATTCTTGCAGTTTATTCCTTTAGTTTGGACGTTTCATCGTGATTTGAACCAGACAGCAGAATCAAATATGGCGGCTTGCGAGACGTATACATGAAATCATTTGCATTTTGTATGTATTTATTCAATTTGAATGGACTTAGCATGCTTAGAATCCATGCATCAATGGTTCTTTTGGTCGGCGTGCACTGGTGTGGAAAACGCAACATTTAAAAAACATTTTGTCAACAACTGAACTGACTGAACGCCTAAACATTGGAATTTAAAGTATTTTTTGAACTTGAAAGTGATATTGAAGTTTGCGAACATATATCCGCACGTTATTGATATCATAAAAAAAGTTTATCTTTTTTATACGTGAAGAGTTTCAAGTGCATGTGAAAATGCGCGCGCGAAATCTGTGATCGTCAACCACAGGTAGCCCGAGTCATTCAACGTCTGCTGTTTTCGTAGACTTGCTCTAAGTCGACCCCTCTGAGAGTTAGACTCAATGTCACGAACGAAACAAGTGGGGGGGGGGGGGGGGGGGGGAGCGGACGTTTAATTCGGTCCAGCACTTTTTATCCTGGTTGGGCTTCCTGTGCTTTATTCAACGCGCGTTAAGAAGTACGCAAGTACTTTGTGAAAGTCTGCGTGCTGTCTTCGATTTGCTTCATTCATTATAAATTATTCAACAGCTACAATGGGCTTACCGCAGTCCCCCAGCCTTGAACAAATTCTAGATTTCCTGACTTTGAGGTTAGTATAGGTAGGATCCCTGAGCCAATCCCAGAAAGGTGGTTTCTGTCCAGGTTAAATCTGAAGGTTACTCAAGCCCAACTCAGCGATATAAAACCAGTTTTAATACTGAATTACAGGTATTTTACATATCACTGTCTATAAAGAGAGTATTGGATAAACAATTCCCCATCGCAGGGCTTTTGCTCTCTAAGTAATGAATATAATTCTGTACAAGTGATGGTAAACTGTTTCTAAGCTAGTGCAAAGTGGATCTTTTACCCTATAGGGTTCTTGGAAATTGTTACGAGTGCGCGCAATAGAGTCATTAGACTAATTTAGCATCGGGACGCGAACGTCGACGGCGCGAGCATAATTTTTTTCGTGTGCACGCCGTCCTCAACAGGACGTGAAAATGCTGCAAATGGCGTCCTGTTGAGGACGGCGCGCACGAAAAAAAATATACTCGCTCCGTGGTATTTGACGTTTGCGTTCGGATGCTAAATCAGTCTATTCCAATAAACCTGGACACTTCCACCTACTAATAACTTAGTTAATGTTAATTAGAAGAAAAAGGAGACAAAAAGTTACGCTACTAAAAAAAACTGTATTTGATTCATTTGTAATTCCAAGGTTTACTAAAACGACTCCAAGCGCATTTTCATTTTATTATCATAATTACTAAGGCCAAGACATGCTTTTCATCATCTCTATCAAGTATCGATATCACAAACATAAGGGAGCATTCATTTTTTAGGAGGGGGGGGGGGGGGGCGGAGGAATTAGGGGGGGGGGGGTCATTAAAAAATTACTAGATAAAAAGGGGGGTCACATTTTTTTTAACGTTGAACCAGGGGGGGTCTATTCAATTCCTTACCATGGGGGCTAGCATTTTTTTCTATTTGATTCCTCTAATTCCTCCGCCCCCCCCCCCCCCTAAAAAATGAATGCTCCCTAATTGCTATCATTTTCATTCGATGTATTATCATCCTCGCAAGTCACTTATCAATGATAATCAATTTTCTACATTATCACTAATATCACAATAATCCCCTTTACTGTTACCTGCGCCATCTTGAAAGGTAACTGTGCCTTTGCATTGAAGCGAGATGAACGGTGAGCTTGCAATGACAGACACCATGGACAATCATTCACATGTCTCTATCATTGCAAGGTCACCGTTAGTCTCGCTTCGATGCAAAGGCACGACTACCTTTCAAGATGGCGCAGGGAACTGTGAAGGGGACTATTATCAGTATCACCATATTCTTGGTAACGCTTCTTCGCCATCAATTTTCTCCTCAATATGGCCTTACGATAAACAGTTATCTAATATGGTTATTCCATCCTTTCACTTTAGAGCCAGTGCGCTATTTGATTATGACTTATCAAGCGGGCACCTTCAGGACATTGCACGGTATCCGCTGTATAGACCCCTTGCAGCACGTTGGAATGCAGCTCAATTTGGAGGACAAAAGAATAGCTTCCAATTCTCAGGAGATTGAAATTCTATTGTTTTGTCCTCCAAATTGAGCTGTTTTGATGTCACGTGAAAGGGGTCTAAAGAGGTTCGTTTTACAGTAAATATGGGAAAGAAATGTCTAGCTATGCAACTTGCTGTTCGTTAAATCAACGGTATGTGCATAATAATGGTATCACTGTATCTATTCAAACCGAACATTAATAAAACGAAATTATCATTTTGATAAAGATTCTAAGTCGAGGTTGAAGATGACTTGAGATACGAGGGTAGAGACAGACTACTGCGCATGTTCGGAAAATTACGAAAACTTACCGACAAAAGCTTCTTTTGTAGCGAAATGAGATTGGGACATTGGGAACCCTGTGGTAAGGGCTTGCCAATCAAATGGATTACCTGCGCAAACGGCTATTTCCAAGTGCGCAATATATTTTTCACTTTTATCGTCCAAATATCATTAGTAAATTTTATGAAAATATTAAGTTCAACCACGATATAGAATCTTTGTTTCATGCTCAATGATTATATTTTACATGGCATTCGAGTCTAGTCACTTCGTGTGCTCTGCGCACCGGTTTGCCGAGAAAACTTACAAAATAATATTGGAAAACTATGTACATTTTTTAACAAAAAACGAAACGGAAAACACGTGTTAAAAATCAATTCTCAGCTTGGTTGACTTTTTGTAATATATTGGATGGTGTGCGCGTCTCGATACCTTGAGAATGCCCAACTTTTATTCCATTTTGTTGGCCTCTGATTGTGTTGTTCGTGACAGCTCTGCAGGTTTAGAAGCTTAGGTTTTCTTGCGCCTGGAATAGTTTGGAAGAGAAAATCGTTACTGCGATTCTCAATATTCTGCGAACTCAGACATTTCAACGGCTTGTTCTGAAAATGGTTTTTCGCTGCCGTCAATCAAAACTGATCAGTCGGTACCTTTTATATTTTTGACTGGCGGCAGAGAAAAACCAAATTCCAACGGGAAACTCGCAACTACCGAGTTCGCGGATATTGAGAAATGCAGTAAGGATTATATGTACAAGTGAAAAAAGAGGTAAGAAAGGAGAGGAAGGAGTTGGAAAAAGGAAACCAAATGGAAACGGAAAATAGAGGGGGAATAAGGAAGAGAGATGAAAGGAAGTCTAGGAGTAGAGATAACGAGTGTATAGAGATGAAAGAGAAGTGATCAGAACAAAGAGAAAGGAAGAAGTAAGAAAAAGAAGAAATTAGAGGGAGGAGAAAGAAAGTGAGAGGGAAGGAAGGAGAAAAAAAGGGAAAAGGTAGAAGGGAAAAGAATGATTACACTTAGAATGCATTTATTTTGACTTACTTGTTGAGGACATGAGCATATGCAGGCTCCATTCCTGGCCTACCTTCAACAGCATATGTGCACTAGAATAACCAACAAAACAAAATAAGCACAGAAGAAATATTATTTGTAATTATTTGTAAGCAAAATATTCATATGTGCGGCATATAAGTGTATCCAAGTGTAATTCACAGTTAGCATCAAACTGTGTGATACATCATTAAATAATTTTGGTAATAAGGAAATTCATTATGATTGTGAAAAAGGCATGGGAAGGATATGTCATGCAGTAATCATTAATGATGTCGCATTCAAGCATTTTGATTGGATGAATAGTAATCTTGCATAAGATATTAGAAATAAGGTAATTTACCCGTGTCTCGACGTCTGTCCAGCTGGTCTGTTCATCATCTATGCTGTCGGAAGCCCTGCGCTTTCTGCAATCATGCAATTATGACAGGAAAAAAAAAACTGATTAAAAAATTATGTTGAAAAGCCGTTTGAAAAAAGGAAAAAAAAAGACTGAAAAACATTAAAATTATATCAATAAAGCAGCTGAAATTTCCTGATTTGAAGTTGTTTGCCCGTTTAGCAACCACAAGACTAATCTGCATTGCATCATGGCATCTAACACGAATGAAGACCATTGCATACCTATCTGGGCTGGTTTGGCCTAGTTGGTTTTGTCTGTGTTTCAAGGTTTCAACACCTGTGAACTGCACGCTTGTACCTCCACCAATAGTATCATAAACATTGCCCTAAAAAAATAAAATGTAGTCAAGAACAGCCATGCTAATAAGTATCATATCTTAACACAGTTTGCTGGCACATTGATGTGAGGACTTTCTACAGGTTTCCTTTCTATGTCTAAACTCCAATTCGATCTGTTGGTAGGTTGTACCTTGAATTGCAAAACACCATTGCAAAACATATTTGGCGGAGAAAAGTTTATTATTCAGTGAAACTGCCCTAACAGATTGTGCTAATATAAACTGCAACATAAACTGCAAAAAGAGGAGCATTTCAACTTGATTAAGATATTATTAGAATATTAATTGATGAATATTCATTTGTCTCATAATTAATGGCAATTTGTGGAGAGGACCACAGCATTTTGACTGCAAGGTGCTAGTCTTCATCAGGCGATGGTGCAGACTGAATGGTTCAAAGACTAGCAGCTTGCAGTCGAAAGGCCATGGTCCACTCCACAAGTGACCCTCAATCATGAGACAAACAAGATGACCAATATTTTTCATTTTATTAGGATATTATTATAGTATTAGGAAGTACAGATAGGTGTCAGTCTTGATCAAGATATTATTAGAGATATCATCAGAGATATTATTAGAGATATTATTAGAATATTATTAATACATTATTAAGTCAACATGCAGTTAGTGGTGGTTAGTACTGTCTACCTTGATTACTTTAGTAGCTATTTCTCCTGCCGAGTCTTCTTCCTGATCTAACAGTGCATAGTATGTGGCCTAGAGTGCAAAAAGAACCACCCAAAATACACTCATAAAATAAACCTGTCTAACTCATTCAAAACTAGTTTAAGTAACTACAAAAAGGTGCCAACCCCACCTCATTTATTTTTTCCCATTTGCTTTTCTGCAAGTGCAGATGATGTCAAGATACTGGACTGCGAGTAGAGATAGGAAATACGGCCTGCTCCAACAGCCAATCAAAATGCACTATATCAGTGCTCAAAATAGGGGCCTGACAATGGCCAAAATGCAGGTCAAGTTTTACTACTGTCAGGCTAAGAAAGTTTTGAACTGCCAAATGGTAAATAAGACGGCAGGAGAATCTTGCTCCAAAATTATTTATCCTGCCGGAAATAAGAAACTGTCTGGTCATTTATCTTTTCTAGTTCGAGCCCTGTATCTTTAGGTTTCAGATTGGAAATTAAAAAAACAAATTACAGTTCATTTAGGACTTACATTTGTTTCTTTGAAGTCTCTACAGTCTGGTTGTGTGACAGTCTTCTTGTTGCGGAGCATTGGTTTCATGACTGTATCTGTGGGAATAAATTTAATAAATGAGATGGATTTGATTGAGTAGTGTAAACAGTTTCTGTTATCAAGGACCATTGTCATCACCATCAACTGTATCGTCACTATTGTCAGTAACATCACAACAAAATCATCTCCATTGCCATTACCACCACCAGCAGGAATGTTACTCGTAAACCTATGCTGCCATTATAATGGACCCGATGACATGATGGTTATGATAATGATGATTATGATGGTGATGACCTTGATGGTGGTGGTGATGATGATAATGGTAGTGGTGATTACAATGATGGTGATGATAATAATAATGTGTACCTGTTTCTAGATTACAAGGTGGCTTGTGTTCAATCCAGCAGTCTGAGGACTTGGATCTCCTGTGTCGAGCTCTTGAAGGTGGCTGCAAGTAAAATGACACCATTGCAATAAGAACAAGATATTATTTTATTTATTTTTGTTAATTGCATCCAATGTTTTTCCATTTCAGACTAGGTATCATTCTCTTGACAATTAAGCCTTGGTTTTAAACTGATGCTTGAGAAGATTCTAGATGCAAGCATAGCTTAGTTGTTTAGTGTTCGGCCTTCAGAACTAGAGGTCCACGGTTTGATCCTTAGGATCTCCATGTCTGCTTTGACTTCACTCTGATCTGTGTTGCTTTAGCTTTAAATACCCGTAATAAGGAGTGCTGATAGTTTGATGGAGTAAAGGGAGCACCTTTGAGTGCTTTATACACGAGCCCCTAGCTCAGGAAAATTGGGCAATAACTCCTTGCGTGGTTGAAGAATCAAGAAACACAGAAAATGATCATCTTAGTTTAACTTTTTACCTTTCTTGCTACTGGTGGAGGAGACTTGGATCGGACATTGTTTCCTGAACGAACCTGTGACCTGGTTACTGGTCTGTCACTCTTCATGTTCTGAAAAAACAAAATGAAGAACAGTAAGATAAAATCAAATGCTAAGAAAATTCTTGTGACATTTTCATTTGCACTTCAGATTTTCTTTATTCCTAGCGATCAGAATAAACTTGGCCTGTTGTAGTTTGATCAATGGAAGCCGAAATGCCAGATGTCTGGAGTCAGTAGGTCGTAGAAATAAGAAAAGCGCTGTAAATATAGTAGTCCAATGCTTGGCATGATGTTTTTGTTCGTCTAACCTGTACAATATCCTTCAGCTGTCTTAGTTTCTCTTCTTTCTGCCACACCTTGGCTTGCATCTCGTCCTCTTTGCTCTTCACACGTTTGCTCTGATTATAGAATTGAAATGGTTTAATGAGAGCCATTAATTTATCAGCAATGATAAATATTATTTGATCCTTACTAAGATATACCCATGGAAATATGGACAAGGGCATTAATTGGGGGCTTTCATTTATTAGTGTATGGGTGGGGCAGGGGGGGGGGGTCGGCAAAATCACTTGTTGTGTTTTTCAAATATTACCCAACCCCCCTTTGAATTCCTTGGTTGCCAAAAATATCATACCCCTGTATTTTGTACAGTTTATTAGTAACCCCCTATGAAGCTGCATATAATTTGAAACAACCACCCTATGGCTTCCAAAAATGTGACCCAACCACAATTTTAATTTTGATAACAGTAATCTTGGAGCACTGAAAGAAGTGATAATATTACAATACTTACACATTCTCTTTCCCATTTATCCTTCTCCTGACTGACAACACCTTTTAATGCCTGTAACATAAAGTGAAATGCTCAAGTTCCTATATTCTTGGTTGAAGACAACTTTGTGAGAAGTAGAAACATTTGCATACTAAAAGCCTGGTGTACCAGGGAGCATGTACTTACAGTTTTCAGCTTCAACTTGTCATGCTTTTCCCTCTCAGCTCTTTTTTTCAGGTCAACCAGCTGAAGAAATACAAAAACACAATTAATTATATTAATAATACTGTTAAAAATATTGCTTTCTGATTGGTTGGTTGCATTTGAAAATGACACCAAATAGCATAAGGACTTTCTATTTTGTCAATTGTATCCTAAACTGGCTAACTTTTCCTAGCTACAACTTCTCTCATGTGGGTATCACATGAATGAGAACAAATTTTGATATTTCCCAGGCAATGGCTCTCAGCCAACATGGGAAACATCGTCATCTCAGGACCACAAAACACACTGCTTCCCTTGGTCCCAGTCAATAAGTGTTAACTATTCACTACTGAATATTTGAATACCAACTTAAAACCAGAGGAAGGACGAAAATATTTTTTTTATTGGCAGTTGATTTGTCAGGTTAGGGCAATATTTGACCTGTCAAGCCCAAGTGTGACTGGTCAAATGTCCAGAGAATGGTTATCATTTACCAGCCAAGACTTGGCTTCAAGAGTTAGTGGTCATTTGTACCAGACATTCCCCTGATGACTGTGACACTTTTTGTAGCCTAGTAGAGTATATAAATGATGATTACCTCATACTGTAACTCTCTCTTGTCATTCTCATAAATTGTTGCTGTTTTCTGTAGCATTTCATTCTAAAAAAAAAATTAATTCATTAGAGTTTTGGTCATTTTCTTCCCAACCTTGATATAGCCTCCAGGACATCTTGCTGTTGTTGTTGTTGTTGTTTTTATTGTTTTTACCTTGTGCAAAGCTGCCTTTAAACGTCTCTCCAAACGCTGGATTTCCCTGTTGCAACATATGATATAATATAAGTGACGTTGTTAAACAATCTTCAAAAATTTCTCAATTTAAGTCTATTTTTTTTGAATGAACTATCTAAGTATGTTATTTGAATTTTTACATTTTTTGCATAATATTGTAATTTTTTCTCATTTTGTATCAATAATTTGCCTTTTACTTTTTAACTCCATTATATGATGCATAGAAATTAGTTTTAGAGGACCTTCTTGAAAATCACTAAAGTGAAGGAGCATCCTGTTAAAATATCATTATAAATAAATAAATAAATAAAAATAAATAAAATAATTAGAAACTACCAATCAAAGAGCACCACAGCAAAGTTAATTTTTTTTAGGAGAAATAAAATTTAGACCAGGAAACATGGTCGATTATCTTACCTGTCTTTTTCTTCAAGGTTACTTTTCATTTCAACAATAATCTGGAAGAGAGATAAACAAATAATAAATTGAAATGTTAACAACATTAAACACAGCATAGACACATAGACATATATACTTTATTTAGTACCACTTATGACATATTTTACATTACAGTGAGTATTTTGCCAGGAAGTTAGGTACAGGTTGTCTATAATAACTAAAAAGTTAACCGAGAAAGATAGCTTGGGACGGTATTAATTTGACATTTCAGACGTCAGTCCTTTGTCAGCATTTGTTCAATAAATAAATTATGTGGACTCCAAACTTCTCCTGAAGAATGCAAAATATTTTACTAATAAGAAATAAGACAGCTTTTCCATGCTCTCCAGCAAGCAGGAAAATATTGAAGAGCCATTTATTGGCTCTTGGAGAGAACACAGAAAACATATGGTTAAATAAAATAATTCTTACATTGTTTGCTCCACTGTTTTCTTTTTCAAACTCCAACAGCTGAGCCCTGAATATACCCTCTGGAAAAAGAAGATAAAATTTTGTTTGTGAGAAATTGGCTTTATCCAGGAATAAAGATAATGGTCGGCCAGTCAGTGGACAATGTATGGCCAAAATATTCCCCTTCACAGCACCCTGCGCCATCTTGAAAGGTAGCCATGCCTTTGCATCAAAGCGAGATGAACAGTGAGCTTGCAATGATAGAGACGTGAATGATTGTCCAAGGTGTTAAAAAAGGTCTCTATGACTGCAAGCTAATCCTTCGTCTCACTTCAATGCAATAAGGCATGGCTACCTTTCCAGATGGTGGAGGGAACTGTGTAGGGACTATTGGCACTTGTCCAACCAAACACCTTAGCACTGTCCTCTTGACTGGTTAAATGTTGATCAATCTGATGTGACGGGTCATCATGTCTGGCCATGGAGAAGCTATCATTAATTTTTAGCCTCGTGTCACATTTAATTATAATTTTAATCAAACACCATTTGAAATTCATCAATCATATCCCTGACTCACGTTTTCTAGCCATGTCATCAACAAGGGTCTGGCGTCGTCTTTGCCTTCCTTGTAAGAAGTGGATCAAGTTGGCCAGTGTCTTGTTGTCATCTGCTGACGTCAACTAAAGTGACAAGAATATCCTTAGACAAGATTACTAAAGTATGATGGTAATTTTTATCATTGTCAGCTGGACGGATATTAATTGAATCAGATACAGATATGGATTCTTACCAGGAATGGAGGGAACGGTGGTCCCATCGTATGAATAGGTTTAGCGATGATGATAGTTTCTTCTTTACTTTCACCTAGTTGGATTGTTGGGCAAAAATCCATCATAAGATTACAGTTTTGAAACAAAAATATATATCTTAAAATGTAACTTTATTAGCATTTCCAAGGTTGAGGAACAAACTGAGTCAAGTTGACATTACTGACAGTGAATTTTGGAACTGTTTTAGGGGACAAAATGGAAGCCATCTTGGAAATATTTCCCCTAAAATGGTCCAGTATGGCCATGGCACTGTGATGCCAACTCAATTCAGTTTTTTTCATCAACTTCAGAATGGCTTATACTGAAATGAGTGTAGTTACCTTTATTGCTGTCAATTTGTGCCAGGGCTTCTCTAAACATCTGATTAGCTGTGATTTTTTTAAACAAAGAATATGAGTTGTCCAATTTCAATATTGTATGAACTTGTTGAATCAATACAGTGAACATACAACAATGAATGAATCCTACCTTTTCTTCTACCAGGTGTGAGACCTGTTTCAAACCTAAAATGAGAATGAATGAATGAATGAATGGAAAATCGAAAGATAAATAAAATGAGATTAATAAATAAATTATAAATATCCTTGCTCTTGGGGGGGAGGAAAAACAAAGAACTCTGAGAAAAAACTTGAAATCAAAGGGGAGACCTAATAAACCCTACTCATAATAACTAGCCAACTCTTGCATCTACTTTCCATATCTGTCGAGACACATACTTTTGCCATTTCCATGTTTCAATTGTACGGTCACTTTATTGATATAGCCACCTACTGTAATAGCCCAGACACCCGCCTCTCGGCTTAATATAACGGCCAGTCAATGGCCTGTCAAATTTGGTACTTGACCGGTCAAATACGGTTTTGAACGGGCATGTTGAGGTCAAGTTCATATTTGAAAAAATTATACGCCAGACATATTGATCGGCATACGACTGGCTGTTATTTTCAGCCTTGTGCCTACTTGAAATTAATTTTTAAGGAAATCCCTGTATGCCACCATTGATTCTCTGATTATATACAAAAGGGGTAGGGGTTTAGGTGAATAATGAACTGGAGTTTAACAGAATGTAGAAGGGATTTTACTCACTTGATGGCTGATGGTCTGGCAACTACCACCTCTTGGGTAAGCTCTGCGAACTTCATCACATGCTAGGAGAAAAAAGTATTTAAATTACAGATACACAGTGTAACACTGTAAGCAATCAATGTTGCAAGGCATGCCGCACAATTTGTTGCATGCAATGTTGCTACAATACAATAAACTTTATTTAAATAATAGAGGGGGACACATTAACCCATTTGGTTATCTGACTTACAGCCCTCAGTTGCTGAAGTAGAAAAGGATCCTACTTAGGCAAAATTGTGCACAATGTTGCACCAATGGTTTGTCTGCGCCTATACGCTACCTCACATTTTACATTTCTTTTCACAATCGGCTTGTAATCTAGAAACCTTAATGAAAATGAAGAACTTATCCAGTAATTCTTAGGCTGTTAGACTTACAATGCTTTCATCATATTCCTCGGCACTTGGGTTCAAGCACACTACCATCCTCACTTTCCCCTCACCATCGAAGAAATTTTTAAAGAGATGAGTTAGCTTGCAGTCTCTGTATGGGACAATCTGCATGGAAAATAAAAGGATAAGACGAACTATTCAGTTGGGTGGCATATTTTTAATGGATGTATTGGGTGGCCATGTCTGCTGCTAATGCAATACTTTTCATCAATGGTTCGATCAAATTCTGGGCTTGGTGTTCTACATGAGTAAATTGAGTTACTTGTTGGTTCTCTCCTGTGCTTCAAGGGTTTTTCTCAGGGTTCTCCAGTTTTCCTCCCTCCGCAAAAATCAACTTCTAAATTCCAATTTGATCATGTAAGGAGGGCCACAGGTTTGTTAGCCACTGGCTATTAAGTGCTATCCACATAACATAAGGATGGATGGAATGAACAAGAGAATTTTAACACCCACCCTTGGATTCTGTCCATTGGTGTAGTTGGTTTGATTCTCTCTCAAGATTTCAATGCAGGTCCTCAATGTCATCAGAGAAGAATTGATGTTGCCTGCAAAATGTGAAGGAAAACAAACAATGTAAATAATGTACAGACTCAGTAATACTGTACTGTATGTAATGTTTAATATACGAGCAGTAGTATTTAAAACATGAGGCAAAGCCGATTGGTTTTAGACCCAATAAAACATGATCTGCGAGTTTACTGAACAGCTTAAAAAACCTCTAGGTGTATGTTCACATGTTCTACTGAATTTTTTACGAATGAACCAAGTTTGGCATAGAAAATCCTAGTTAAAGTTTATGGAAATGAAGATGATATTTTATCAGATTTCAAACCTCCTCCATGGTCGATGATTCTATTGTGCTCTCCTCATTAAACATTCATGAGTTTTTCAAGTAATGTTTATCAACACTTCAACACACAAACAACAACAGTGTAATAACTTACTACAATAACAGTTATCACTTCAACATCAGCACTATCACTACAACAACACCATAGAGTTTGAAATAACGGCCGGTAAGTTGCCTGTCATGATGACCAGCCAAATTACTTTCAGCTTGGTCATACCTCATTTCTGGCTAAACATTAATGGTCAAAATGAGTGGCAAGGCAAAGATTAGGTCAGACATGTTTCGATAGCAGTTATTATGGATGCATGCAAATGAGACAACAGGGATTGTGTTGACCTGACAACCTCCCTTGTATGATTCTTAGAATAAAAGAATATACTCATAACTCTAGTAACAGCTATTCTGTCCGCAGGACATTGTCTGAAGACCATATTTCAAGCCCTGAAATTGACAAAGAAAAGTACAATGAGTGTGCTGCATTACCTGCTTCCTTGAGTCTGTCTCCACCACTGTTAGTTCTCTTGGACCTCTCTGACCCGGCCAAGTCACACAGGGACAAGGTGGAAACAGCAATCTGATCACTGTCCTGTAAGATAAGAGAGAGGAAGTTGGCACATTAATTAACACAAGGAAAATGTGTAATATAATAACTGAAAGTTTTACATCATGTTGAGTGCTAGACGTGGATGACGCATGTGTATTATCAGCATTTTTACCAACCTGTAGGACTTCTTCACCATCAGGATCTAAAGGTGCTTGTACAAGCTTGATAGCAAACACACTGTGACTACGACTGGACTCCACATTAAGAATGGTCTGACCTACTCTCCTTCTCTTCTGACCTAAAATATATTAAAAAAAAAAAATTTTCTAAATAACATATTTCCTGTGCTTCAAGTGATTTTTTTCTATGGGTTTTTCCATTTTTCCTTCCTCTGGAAAATTTAACTTCTAAATCCTAATTTAATCTAGAGGGCCAAGATGAAAATTATTCAGTATAACTCTAGTAACCCTAGCAAATATGAAGTTTTTTGTGTACCTTTCCAGAAGGTAGCATAAGCCTCTTCTGTACTCTTCACTTCTACTTCCGTCACTCCACTAACAAACATGTTTTTATCATAGTCTTCTCGTAATGTCTTGGAGACTGGAGGTCTGGAAAAAAGTCAATGGAAAAGTGAATCTAATAGCTTGCAAAATATGATTTTTATTAATATATTGATTGGTAGTTGTGATGATTGCTGTGAAAAGTATAGCGGGTGGACATGAAAGCAAAGTCCGTCTGCGATACTTTGGACATCGATCATCACATCTCAGAACCAAACTATGATTATAAAGTACATTACTTTAATCTCAATATGACAAATACTGGTAATTCAGAGCATATTGAAGCTTACTTTGGGCAGATTGGGTCGATTTCAACATCTTCTAGAAGATCATAGATGTAGTTGTTGTAGATTTCAAAGTAGCTTACGAACACTGCGTAACCATTGTCTTCATCAACCTGTCATAAAAACAAGACAAATTCATACCTCTCACGTTTAAGACCCACTGACGACACTGACCTGTGGTACTATCCTTAGTACCTGCCTTGCCGCATAACCCATAGAAGGGGGGGGGGGTGGACACAAATAGAAGGCCTAGGTATAAGGGACAAAAATGAGGCCGTTCGTGATCTGAGATTTGTTTATTTATTCAATGTTCAAGCTTCATCTTTGTTACTGGTATCTAATTCCATTAAAAATTGGTTTTATGCTCCTGACCTGGGAAAAGCCAGCTTTCCACAGATTACGGACCACTGACTAGCCTTGTTTTTGCCTCGATCCAGGCAGTCTGTGTGTGTCTGCCATGTTTGGAAACAGAGTCTTATGTCAAAGTGAAAATTAATTGTTATTCCATACTTACGTTATCTATTTTGGCTGTTTCTGGTATACGGACCATGTCTGAGTAATCTGTATCTATGTTTCCATTCCTACGTATCAACAAGAAACAAAATCCCTGAGACTTTTGAAATCTAAACCCCCACACCCCCGCCCCTTCTTAAGGAAAATTAAAAAAGCATAGGTGGCATGCACTGCATTGTCTCTTACTGCTGTGTAGTTCGCGCCTGGGGTGGTATCAAGTTCAATGCCTAGCTGAGTGTGAGTTGAGTTTATTGGATTTGATGTTCTCCCCCTTGCCATGACAGCTTTTCTCCAGGTTACCTGTTTTTCCTCCCTCCGTAAAAATCAACATGTGAGTCGAGTGTTGTAAATTAATGAATTTTCATACATATAGTCCAAAGGTAATGTGTGTACATGTGTGCTTGTGGAGCAAACCTCATAGAAAAGCTCAGTACAGGGAGTTCTGGTTGTAAAATAGAAGTGTGGTTTTTTTTATTATATAACTTTTTTATTATTTATTCAAACTTTTGTATTTGTCTGAGGATTCTCTTGAGGCCCTAAATTGTTTTAATTGTAAGAGGAAAAAGAAAATAAAGTATCAAATTAAATATGAACCTTCTAGGAGTTGGCGGTGGTGCCTTCAAAGCAGCTTCCCTTTCTTTTGTTTCTCTGTCTAGTTTAGCGTCTTGGTCACTTTGTACTTCCCATCCATTGTTCTTGTCTGGCTTGAACACCTAGAAAATTTAATTCAGAACTTCAATGAGTACGACTTCCTATACCTTGTTGGGCATAACGTTTTTCCATTTCAGACCATGTGTCACCAGAGCTTTCAATAATATTTGGAATAGACGGTCAATCCAAAAAAGTAGGGGTCCGTTGGCAATGAATTAATTTTTTGTCAAAATAGCCGGCAGTTTAAGGTGAAGTATCCGGCGATAAACTGCCGGTAGCTGCCTTTTATTGAAAGCTCTGTGTCACTCTCTTGAAATAGGATTCTTTATTTGTTTTTATTCTTTATTATTCTTAATTTGTATCTATATTTCCATGTCTTCTCATTACACAACCATCAATCAAAGGAGAGACCTAACAAATTCTTCTCACATGATGCGATGAATTCATGATTCAGACTCCCCTTAGTTACTGTTGCTATGGCCCACAAGCTCAACAAATTGATTGTAAATTGCTTCAAATGTTTGTCTCGTTAAAATAAAATATCATTGCCTTGTAATCTTCGTAGTCCTCTTTAAAATAGATACTCTGTAGTTGTTTGTGGGATAAAATTTTAATTCAAATGGGAAAACTGCTGCATCAGTGATTGTTTTGCTAATGTCAGAGTCGGAACCATGAAACAAACCTAAGATCCGAGAGATGAGAAGCAAGAGCACTACCACTCTTGCATCCTAGATTCCCCTCACAACAATCCAATAGACCATTTTTGGGATGCGCGAGCACTTTCTAAAATATTGCAGACGCAGAAATAAAAAAAGAGGCATTTTCAAGCAAGATCATGCGCGCTATTGACTCTACCCGAAAATGCCTTGAGATCATGTAAGCGCCTGCGATATTTTTGAAAGCGCTCACACATCTCGAAAATGGTCTATTACAACAAATGGTTATGGCTACCTTAAAAAGTGTATGACAAGGTTATGGACCACTACCATTTTATTTTGTCTATCATTTCCAACTAACACAAAATCTGCCCTAGTTATAGTAAGCTTACTTACACATTTCTCTGTCTGTAGTTCTGACACACTATTGAAGATAACATCCAGACATCTTGGTAATAAACCACTATCATTGGGTGTCCCAGTCATGGTGTGCGTTTTACCAGAACCAGTGATTCCATATGCAAAGGTGAGACCTGAAAAACAATATAAATGATTTAAATTCTAAGTTTTTCATTATGTTATGGCCAGGTCAGGGATACTGTTATGGGCAGTTGTTGCACGTGCGCAGGGGTTAAGATAACAGCCGTCTGATGATGTATTTATAGTCTTTCTCCATAGCATGTGATGTTCAAAATCTGCCATCACAATGAAATAGGGTTTGGTGGATGTCAATCAAAGTGTTTCCATGACATTGTCATAAAAAACAAAGAGTTTTCAAGTGCACATTCCTATGGAATTTCATGGTCCAAAGGTCTTGATTCACATCCACCAAAACCTACTTTAAGCTACAACATATTTACCATTTTTGCCCCGGAGCAAGTCCTCTACCAGTGGTAATGCAAGCTGATCAAATAGCTCTTTCTGTGTGGTGTCTTCGTCAAAAACATGCTTGAAGGTGTGTTGCGTCTGAAATGAAAACAATATGTTTTTATATGTAAAATATTTGAGGTTTAAAGAAGTACAGTTATAGCTAACATTACCTCTATGCGATGTCCTGACTTGAATGCTTGGGAATACTGCAATACAACCACAAATCAATGGAAAATTACTAGGGGAGTCTATCTCTCAATAAATTGCTGGTCCATCAGATAGACCCCTTTCATGTGACGTCAGAACAGCTCAATTTGGAGGACAGAACAAAAGAATTTCAATCTCATGAGAATTGGAACTTATTGTTTTGTCCTTCAATTTGAGTTGTTTTGACGTCAAGTGAAAGACGTCTATTGCTAGCTTGGCTAAAAATAACTTGTATGCTGACTGGTAGGTGGGTGTGATGTCATTTTGTAAATGCTGAATGCTTTCTTCAGTATCTTTATTTGATGAATTCTGGCTTTAAATTTTAGGGACAATGTTATTGCCCTTGTTGTGACCGTCGTGATGAGTGTGTAGCAATGAGAACAGTGGTAATTACCTTTGGAGCATTAAGCTGTAAGATCTTTTTCTCGTCATCAATGATTTTAACACAGGATTCTTCATCGTTCTCACCAAGAGGTTTTACCCTACAATATACCTATAAATGGTTCAAATAATAATAAAAAATAAAACTCAAGAACCCGTGATTAAATAATTTTTATTCATTTAAATGACCCAAATATAGAAAAAATTAATTATCAAGATGACTATAAACTCAAGAGAATTTTAAACATTTTTGAGAAATTCTACGAATATTTAGAACAACAGTATCGTATCTTTGGAGTCCCAGATTATTTTCAGGCTAATAAAGACTAATTATAAACTAATTGAATTCGTAGAATCCTTAGCTTTTAGTTCAATTTTAAAGAAATCGAGTAAAAGTCGTTGTTTTCGATTGACAAGAAAACAACCTTCGACCAAAAAACGCGGGATTCTGTCACTGGATAAAAATGAAGATTGTAGATAAAAGACTCGTTCTTTTGGCTTATAATTCCTAAGGTATAAACTGTGATTATAGAGAAAGATATTACGTTACTTTTTGAGAAAGAAACAGTAGAGATTATAAGGAAAATTTGACTTACTTCGACAGGATCTTTGAGCTTGTTTCCCTGCGGTCTTCGAGGAGTCTTTCTCGGTGTCTTCGTATTTCCTGGAGTTTTCGACCTGTTTTACACCACAAAAACGAACAAAATAAGCACATAAACGCCTCAGAGAGTTACATTAATAAATACTGCACTTACAAAGGCCTCATTATTGCGTTATTTTTAAGATTTCGGCATCAAAAAGTGGTTTTTTGAAGAAGATTTTGGCAAAGTTCTTCGTTATCAGACACGATGAAAATATTGAAAGAAACCGCCTCGTTTGAACCAACCAATCAGAACACACCATGACGTCGCCTCATGACGCATGGCTAAATAGATACGAACTGCTGGCTCACGGGCTCAAGTTATTTTCATATCTGTCCATATTTATTATTTATTGCCATTTATTATTTATTTATCATTAATTAATAAAATACGCTAAAATTCTAAATTTTAAAAACTTTATCATAATAAAAGGTTTTAAAAATCAATGAAATATTTTAAAATAGTTTTTGGGGACTTCTTGAAGCTCCGTTGAAAGTATTATAAGTGAAAGTGGCAATTATGTAGAAATGTTCAGATTTGATTCCCCGTCCAGCAGATAAAAAAAAAAAAGAAAATGAAATGTTTCTTACTGACTGTTTTTCGAGCTGTCTGTCCTGTCTATTTTTGTTGGTCTGTCTGTCTGTCTGTCTGTCTGTCTGTCTGTCTGTCTGTCTGTCTGTCTGTCTGTCTGTCTACGCATGCCCGACGAAATGCCAGTAGAATGACTGTTTGCATGTGTCTTTCTTTTCGTCCTTCGTCAAAATTCGTGAAAGAAAAGCGAAGGGGGCTGATACTTGAAAATGTAGTAGATATTAGCAAAAATGTCATGGTGAGAATTAACACAGCCCCCACAGCCCCTCCCTCTCCGATGCCCATGCCTCCCCCCCCCCCCTCCACTGTTCCCCACTAAACAAACTAAAATGAAATCTTGACCTCACAACTAGCTTTATTTATTCCTTCTTTAGCATTTTACGCATCGATAAACCGTGTTTCTCTACAACATTTTACTTCATCTTAAACATATTTTGCTTTGCTGAACTGTGTAGGAAAAACTCGTACATTTTCGTTGAATTTAACAATTAAAGAATACGTTTTGGATTATATTTTGTTCTTATCGACAAAAGATTTATCTAGCACAATCTTCCATTACAACATGAGTGCCATCTTGGGTCGTAATTAACCGAGCCGCAGCAGGCATACTTGCTAATGGCCTTCCAAAGGACCCTTCCAGCGCAGCACACGTAAGACCTTGGGTCGTAATTGACCGAGCCGCAGCAGGCATACTTGCTAATGGCCTTCCAAAGGACCCTTCCAGCGCAGCACACGTAAGACCTTGGGTCGTAATTGACCGAGCCGCAGCAGGCATACTTGCTAATGGCCTTCCAAAGGACCCTTCCAGCGCAGCACACGTAAGACCTTGGGTCGTAGCTAACACTGCCACATGCAGCACGCCATCTACGCTCTACACTCAGCTCTAAAAAGAAAGAAAAAATCCTTAAAGGCGCAGATACACACATTGCGCGCAATATTGCAGGCAATGTTCAGTGCTGAAGTAGGATTTTTTTCTACTTTTGCACTGACATTGCGTGCAACAAATTTCGTCGTGTTCCATTGCTCGAAACATCAACTGCCGGCAATATTGCGTGAAAAGTTGCACCGTCTGTCCGTAGCTTAATTTTTCAAGGAAATCCAACTTGTACAAGAAACGCTTTGTGTCTTTTCCCCCACTGTTTTCTTCCTTTTCTTTTTTTGAAAATCTTCAGTTCATGTTTTGATGAGACCGTTCGGCTGTTAACACCGGGCGTCAAGCTTGGCAATTCAGTAAAAATAGCACTGCAAAACTTGCTTAAACATACAAATAATGCAAACACAGGATGCTAAAGACTGTTACGTATTACCTGTAATAATCAGCGAGTCGTAAAATCAATACTGAAAGTTTATCTTATAAGAAAATTTGCAATACTTTTTGGCTGACTTTAAATACCTTCAACATCATCATCATAGCTTGGATAGGAATACACCAATACAACCATGAGAACAACTACCAGAAAAACCTCCATGGTCAATCTCAGGCAGGCCATCTTCAGTTTGCAAACGCTCAGTTTTCAGTAAATGTCGTAGATATTTCTGTCCTTTCCTGTTGAAGCTTTAGGCTAGGGCTTATATACGGAGCCCATTGACTTTTTTTTAGCTCTGCGACTATTTTTAGCTTGACGACATTGGTTTATCTTGACGACTCTTTTTTTAACTTGGCTTTTTTTTTTACCTTGACGACTGTTTTTTACCTTGACGACTGTTTTTTACCTTGACGACTGTTTTTTTAACTTGGCTTTTTTTTTTTTTAGCTTGGCGACTTTTTTTTAAATTGGCGATTTTTTTGGCGACTTTAACTTAGCTTGGTCGAAACTTGGACGTGGTACAAACTACTTCGCATTTGGTTACGTGCCTTGAGAGCATGTGAGAATATGGCGGCACAGGCTTACCAGATTACCAGACTAAGTATCTGTGGCTTCGAAGTTTGGGCTTCCTGTGGTCTCATCAAGCTGATCTGAAATAGTGACGTAGAAATGACGTCAATGTAAAACTGAGGTGTCATATTTGATTAGATGCGCCGCTTTCTGGCACAAGCGAAAAATATAAACATTGCAATAAAAATATATATAAATCGTTAATTATTGTGTCACTGTTATCAAGCACTTTAATATTAGCAACGATATGTTTTTCATTTGTTGGCCTGGAAATCCATAATATCAAGAAGGAATGTGAGAGGTCAGGCTACCAAGGGTGACACCTTAGTTTTTCAAATTTTATCGATTCTGATTGGCTAACATTTTTTCTCAAATAAGGTGGATGTTCGTTTGATTTCAAAGGGAAATAAACGGCTCCAACATATTCACCTCAAATCGACACGAAACGGCCGTCCGATTGGTGGAGATTTGAGACGTTTCCGTTCGGGAAATGGAACCAGCTGATCTGAGAAAAAATATGAACCAATCAGAATCGAGAAAATTTGGCAGGCCAGGCAGGCCAAGCTATGCATGAGTATGCTTAGAAAATCTGATATATGCGAAATATTTAGAAAATCCTAAGAAAAAAACACATTTGAATTTTACCTAACTGCTATTGGTCACGATTGGTCCCTGTGTTTGTAGACGCAATGTGGGCGAGAATGTGAGAGAATTTTAAACGAAAAGCCTTGAAACTTATAATCTAAAAATGTTGTGAGTTTGCAGGGGTTTCACTTGAACATGTGTTTCTCCATGTGAATGATTATTTTCCATAAAACTAATTTTTCAAGTGATATAAGGAGGAAGAGGATCAATAGACTTGTTTTACCAATACGGAAGCCATCTTAAATTATGGATGCCATGCAAGAGGGCAAACGTGGAAATATTTTTATAAAATAACTTTGATATTACGCGCGCTCTGATTGGTCAAAAAGCCATGTTTTATGAGAGCATAATACATGCTCACGTCATTTTTTTTCTCTCTCGAAACTGCTTCTTAAAAGCATTTGAGCGCTAGTTATTTTATAAAAGCAATAAAAAAAACCTACGCTTCTCTCGTGTTCTCTCCACATCCCGCGTGTCTTTATCAGAGTATAATACACGGAAATCTGTTTTTTATTCCTTAAATAAAGCATAGAGTGGCAGGGTTACTTTCTCAAAAACAAATTATGCTTTGGTGTTTTACATATCGCTCCAACCTACAGCAAATTCAATTGGTTTTTAGATGTGTTTCTCATTGGATAACATTAAATTATATAAAAAGACACCCTGACAGCTGTGCATACTATAACTTTTCAAATAATTGTCCCCTCGGCATCCTATGTCTTACTTAAAATAATAAAATTAAAGATGGCCGCTGTATCGGTAAAAAAGGTGTATATCCACATACATAGGTTTGTAACGGATATATACAGATACAAAGCCTAGGCTGCTTGTGGTCTGACCTCTTGGCTATGCATGGTTTCCCTCTCCTTAGTTACCGTTGCTATGTCACACAAGCTCAACAAATTAGCTAGAATATCTCAGAATTTAAAACTCTTATCGTGATTATAAATTGTTTCAATTTTTAACTGTTCTTTGCGAGTGAAAATAAAAGAAATATTGTTTCGAAATTCTCGTAGTATTTTTTGAAACAGATCCTGTGTAGTTGTTTGTACGTGGGACAAGATTCTAATTCCCCTGGGAAAACTGCTGAACATGGCATCAACATGTTGTTTGGTTCGACCCGGAAATCAAATTTTCAGACGACTAACGTCACACTTTGTTTATAATAGCGGAGTATCTATGCATCACCATATTTGGTATTCTGTCTGCGTCAACAGCTTCTTTTCTTGGAATCGAAAACTTGTTTGTCTTTCTTAACTTTGCTCTGCATTTGTTGCCAAACGATGTTAAATCTGAAGAAACCATTGCTTTAACATCTTTAACCGTATCTTTATCGCTTTTTACAACGGCTAGACTGTTGCTGAAGCGAAATTCAAGATGTGAATCGAGTGTTTTGTCGTAAAAATGGTGAAACTGAGTTGTGATGAAATCGAGGACCGAGGGTCTCTACAGCGTTCTTGCAGAACGTCTTGAAGTTATTCAGATATTTGATCTCAAGATTTCTCAAGATTTCAGCGGTGAATGGTAAGCTAATTTATCAAAGTTCGAGCTAAAGAATTTCCTGGATAGCAGCAATGACAAATACAATATTTTCTTAGCAAATAAATGTTGAGAAATAAGCTAAAAACTTGAGAATTCGGTAGCAAGCTAATTATCATAATTAGCAAGCTCAGTCTAGCGGATGGGTCAGTGATCACATTCAGTCGGATTGCATGGATAAAGACATCAAAAAATTCCTGAAAAAAGTTTGGAAAAGTAAAGTGTAATATATACGGGGAGCATTCACACAGACTAAGGAAGATGCTCTTTCTGAAGTTTGACATTCTTAATTCGATCGATAGAAGCAAAGCGTAAAAAAGCGTAACCAGCCTAAGGATTATGATGCAGCTCAAATCTGTAGTGTATGGCGTCGAGGGTTGCGATAAATATTGTATAGCATATCACATCTAAATTTTGAATATACGATTTGAAATTTATCAAAAATTCGCCGTTTATATGCATAACTTTACAACTACCTACGACCATTTGCGAGGTTTCGTGAGGCGTGACGCGACAAGGTTTTCAAAAGTTTATAATATACTTAATATAGTTGTTGGTGTGACAGTGGATCAAGTTGGAAACCAAAATCCATATTGAATTTGTGCACAAAACCAAAATACAAGGGTCATCACCACCACCACCATCATCATCATTATAACGTCCTAGACTTAATTCATTATGACATATAAAGTAATATATTACTGAAATTATTATTTATGATAGTGGTTGCCCTCCAATTCACATGACCTCCCCATCACACAGTTATGAACCTTTGCAGTAAAAATGGTATTGAATTTATCTAATTTTCTAAATACTTTTACTTTTAGACTTAGCTGAACAAAATAAAAGCAATTCCAAGAAGCTTCAATCAAAGTATTCGCAATAATGTATGATTAAGGGTAAACAGACGGCTGCATTGCAGACAAGTGCCCACTGCATGATGGCGGGAACAGGTAATCACGTGAAATGGCCTTTGATTCAAGCTGTTAATAATCATGATAGAAGTGAAGTAGAGAGATTGATCAATGATGAAGGGGTTGATGTCAATGAAGCTGATGCCCAGGGAAATACAGCTTTGCTGTGTGCAGTCCAGAGTAATGTTGACCTTGATATTATTAAAGCTTTAGTTGAAAGGGGTGGAGCTAAAGTTAATGCTAAAGACCGTTGTGGAAGAACTTCCTTATTCTATGCCGTCACAAAATCAACGGAGACAGCTTCATATCTTTTTAAAAATGAAGATTACTTTTTTAATGATTCTGTTGTCTCCAGCATCTTGTCATTTTTTATAGAGAGCCTTTGTACAAAAAGGCACGATTCTCATCCAACAATTGATGAAGTCTTACCTCTGCTGAAAGCTAAAGGCTTAACGCCCGAAGTATTTGCTAAGTCAATAGTGAACATCTTGCTGTGCAAAATTCCTCTTCTTTTAACGTCTGCGATTGATTGTCATCGACCCAGAAACTCACAACACCCAATGTTTCATTTGCACGGAAAAAGGGAATCGTTTTTAGAAATCTTGAAGGAGGTAAGCGGGTGTGATTACCTCGAGAAATATCAAGGGAAGGAAAGCATCAAGAATGTTTTGGAGATGATAGAAGATAACGGAAGTATTTCAGATATTCTCGATTTGTTAAAGAAGCAGGGTGCCGACCCCAACTTTGCTGATTCAGATGGGAATACTGCTCTTCACTATGCAACTTGTTTACCATGGATGGGCGTTCCTCAAGAAACTGTCAAGAAAATATGTGAAACGTTACAGAAAGCGGTTGGAGTTCCGTTGAACAAAAAGAACCATCTAGATCAAACACCCCTCTTGTTCTGCTTGACTGGAAGCATAGCACATTTAAAAGATGCTGTTAAGTCAATGAAGACATTGGTGGAAGTCTGCAATCAAGTTTCAAGTGGATCAAGGTTAGACGAAACGTCCCAAAATGGAGAGTCCGTGTTTCACTTGGTCATTAAGCTTTTTCAGCAAGGTTTCGAAATACCCGAGCAAAGAGTTAGAGAGGATGTTATTGATGAAACGATGAAACTTTTGCATTTGTTTTCACCCCACAAAGTGGGCAAAGTTGTTCGGGAAAGCGCTGGTGATCTCCATAATTCCCCACTTCATCTGTGGGCGTCGTTAGTATTAACGACACCTGTTCAAGATTACACTAGAGTAACTCGAGAACATTCTTTTGAGAAACTTTTGGAAGTCATATTGAAACACCTCTTAAAATGTGGTGCACTTAAGAATGGTAGAAACAAGAACGAAGAAACTCCTCTACATCTGTGCAACACTTGGAGTGCAGTGAAGCTCTTAATAAATGTTGGCGCAAAAGCAGACGACAAGGATTCATCAGAACGTCAACCTCTTCTTGTGGCAGCAAGCAAGCAAACATTTCTTTGGAATCCTTCTCAGGAAAAGAATCGTTTTTATCCAGATGTCCAAGAGGAAGCAGGCCCTTTTTTTAGAGCTGCTGTTGAAAAGAAACTTGATCCATGGGCAGTTGACAAATGCCATATGTCTGTTTTGGGTTTTCTTATTGCATCCGAAACCGTTTCGACCTATGATCTATCCAAAGCCTTAATCGAGGTTGCTTGTAGCTTGAAAGAGAAAAAAATCTTTGTTTCTCTGCTGAAGGCAATTTGCAAAGATGAATCTCAGCATACGCATTGGAAAGTTGAGCTTGTTGAAAAGGTTCTATCATGTGCAAACGAAAGGAAAATTAATGTAGTTAACGAACCCTTTGACGTTTGCTGTGAAACTATGTCACAATTGATTGGTATGGTTGATGATAGGCCACCTCCTTCCAACAATGGAACAGTTGAGGTGGTATCAGATGGAATGGGTGATAATGGGCCACCTCCTAACAACGAAACTGAAATTGAAAACACCCTCCATTGCCAAATTGCCAAAATGCTTCGTTCACATGGAGCTGAATTGTCAGGCAAATCCTATGAAATGCTAAGGACGAAATGTAACCAAATCGAACAAATTCTGGAAAACATCCAAGTTGAAGTACTTATTCCTTGGACGTCTAGATCAAAAACACATAAAAATAGGCTAGACAAAGTTGCTAGGTGTCAAGAGTACCGGGAAATTGGTGAGTCAATTTGTTGCCACAATTCTCCTGCAGCCGGGTCGTTTGGTGCTGATGTTTTTGTAGGAATCAACAAGCTGAATAGCAAAGAAGTGGCCATTAGGCGCATCGGGGAAACGCATTGCACACAAGAATTGAGGAATCTCTATGCTCATTTAGACTGTGAACAAGTAATTCGTTATTTGCACTTAGAGCCGGATAACGATGCTGACTTTGTTTACATTGTTTTTGAACTGTTGCATGGAGGGTAATCTAGATGACTACTTCAATGATACTGCTGCCTTTGACCCCAAGAAAGGTACAAGTCTTTGTGGAGATATAGTTAAGGGGTTGAACTATTTGCACAAAGACGACATCCGCCATTTTCTGGACTATCTTAAACCAACAAGCATTTTCTATAAAACACATCCTGAACTGTGCTTGAAAATCACCGACTTTGACCATAGCCAGCCCGAAACGTCTACCTATGTTTCGTTGTCACCAGAAGTGTTGACGAATGCTGAATATCATTTCGAGTTTTCTGACATGTTTTCTTGTGGGTTACTCCTGCATTATATCTTGTCAAAAGGAAAGCATCCATTTTGTCCAGCTGATTGTACCAACAAAAGTAAAACGGACATCGTTTCCGAAACAGAACGTAACATAATAAAGAATAATAGGAAAATCGAGAACTCTCTTTCTCCTGAAGCCGCAGATCTTTCTGAGTGGATGCTTAAAAGCGATAGTAAAGGGAGGCCAACTGAGGAAAAAGCACTTGATCATCCTTTGTTCTGGTCCAGAACGAAAAAGGTGGATCTTCTCATTGCTGTTGGCAATCAAACAGAATTTGAATATCCACGTGCTGGAAAATCAGTTGTTTTGTCTGCTGTTGAGACTGACTTGGAAGGATGGTTTAGTACCATAGTGGAGTATGCGGCCGACTGGAATGACCCAGGCTATGCACACATGCCTGATATTTACAAGGAAATGAAAAAAAAGAGAAAGTACGATATTCATTCTGTAGTAGAGTTGGTGCGCCTCATACGAAATGCTTACGCGCACGTCTCTGAAAGTACTCGACCAAACGTAATCAGAACACAGTTGCTGGAAGACTTTGTGTTCCTGGAATATTTTCCAAATCTTGTGATGAAAGTCTACAAGGCTGTAACCACTCATAGATGGGATCAGACGAGAGAAGAGATAAAGTACGCTATGAAGAAATAAGAAGGTAACTAAATAATAATAAATGCATTTTTAATTGATTTAATTTTTGAAGAGATTATTTTTTGAATCCACAGATCCGCGTACTTATTCCTTTGTCGGAGTTAATGTTGCGTTCACCAGTCCTCTGCAGTCCGTCTGTCCAAGGTTCCTGTTTTAGCATGGTGATCTTCATTGCAGTCAAAAATAAGCAGAACAATTGGTACTTGAATTTTCTTCATAATTATAAACGTCTCATATACATATACATATTATAGTAACCGTCCTCGAATGGAAGACTTGGCCATATTTTTTAGACGATAGTTTTATATGTAATCTAGATATATTAGGACTCTTAGCTTCGGGCCTTAAGTCAGAAGTCAGCTTAGCTAGAAATGCAGACGATAGCATTACTATACTAACCAGGAACTTCGGAACACCCTAAAAAGTGGTGGGGCTATATAAGAGACTAGTATGGGAAAACGTGGTGGGGCTAAGATTGGAAAATACAAGAGACTAGTATGGGAAAAGCGAAAAAGTGGTAAGGCTATAGCCCTTCCAGCCCCTCCCCCTCCGCGTGTCGTCGTGTAGTCAGCTTATTGCAAATAATTGTTTTTAGGGATACATTTTCATATATGATATCATCATGTTAAGGAAACCTTGACAGATGTAAATAAAGCTTATTCAATAGGTTTTAGAAAAGAAGAGTACGCCAAATGTACCTTAGTTTCAGCGTTGTAGTACCGATCAGTGTTAACGTTTTCTAGACATATCGGAGAAGTTGCACATAAACATTGATGGCTTTAATCAAGATACTAATTGTAAGGTTAGTCATATAACCCTCGTAAAACAAAGATGATGATGATGATGGTTACATATTAATTTTTAGCTCTTCAAGTTCAAACGTCCAAATATTCTTTACAAAACAAATGTTCATAGATTAGACCTTTAATTAATAGCAGTTTCGAGACTACTATTATTAGGAGATTAGTTTTGATTGATTGATAACTAAGGCCCGGTTTAGACGTCGAATTTCACATGTGCTGAATATAATGCAAATGAGCAAAACCTATTGTTTGAGTTCCTTTGCATTATTAGATTCGGCACATGTGAAACGCGACGTCTAAACCGGGCCTTAAACTCCTGGGTTTAATTTTTCCTATAGAGCTCCTAAGTGTGACGTCAATCGTATGGAAAAACGACTTCCGGGTCCAAAACGAAAACCAGTTTTATAAACATTTTTCTTACTTTTTCTTCGTGACAGGATTTGTTTTCCAAAGTTCAAATTGTTTCAGGTGGAGCTTATATCACTGAGAACATTTTTCGCTGTTTTTGTAAGCAGTTGGACCCGGAAATACGTTTTATGCGTCACAACGTAAAGACTCTATTTTACGTAGTTGACTCTAAATAGTTTACTTTTAGACATTCTATAATCACATTTTTTGTACTTCGCAAGTATTCATATATGTGTACTTTATCAATCCAATAAAAAAGTTATTAGTACTATTATCAACTATTATTACCTTTGCAAATGCCATTACCATTGCCATCACCATCACCGGCACCACCATCACCACCACCACCACCACCATTGCCATTGCCATTGCCATTGCCATTGCCATTGCCATTGCCATTGCCATTGCCACTGCCACTGCCACTGCCACTGCCACTGCCACTGCCACTGCCACTGCCACTGCCACTGCCACTGCCACTGCCACTGCCATTGCCATTGCCATTGCCATTGCCATTGCCATTGCCATTGCCATTGCCATTGCCATTGCCATTGCCATTGCCATTGCCAATTACCATCATCAAAATCATGATTGAAGAAACTGATACGCTAAAACAAACATAATCATCTTACTCATCTTGCATCTATCGACGAAAATATGCCTCTCTTTTGTTTCATCTGCCAAACTACATTCAAAGCTTTTCCCGGCAAACCATTCCCTGCCTCGCTACACGTAAGTATCCATTCAAGTTTTCCAATATGTTTGCAGCAAGTTAATACGAAAAAAATTAATCATAAAGCGTTAATCACACATTGAGAGAAACCTCGGACAAATATTATAAATCCTTGAAAGCACGGACACACAGCAACGCACCCACAACAAAGCACCTATCAAAGGTTATTGCAGACAAAAAAATTCTCAATTTCTTATAAAATTTAAAAAAATATAAAAAGTTTAAGTTTTTACAGTTGTGCCAACGCATACCTGGCCATTTCATAATCTTAACAGTCTACGACAGGTGCTGAATTGATTACGGTTTGGCAATGTTTTTTGATCGATAGAAGACGACTCGATCGTTTTGGGGCATAACTGATGTCTTCATACTTCAATTATCTTTAGAATAAATTTTTTTGTTTACATCAATCTCGGTCTGTTTAGTTTGAGAAGTTGATTACATTACATATTCAAAGTATATTTGAGGTGGCTTTATTCTTTTTGACGTAAGTTCATGATCTCTAGTGCGACTGAGCGTATCAGCTACGTATCAGTGCATCGAATATGAAATAAAAAAGCCCCATAGAGCCACTTTACAAAGTTATTGACCCGAGTCAATGTCTTATTATAAGCCTCACAATATTCATCTTAGTTAACAGACCATGAATAACAGAGAAACCTCTATAAGTAGAAATACAGATACGTCCTAAACCTTCTATGTGGGTACAGTGAGTGCTAATCCACAATATATCTAAAATTATGAGAAAAGTCTTCAAAAAACTGTTTGTCCTCTTGGTCGACCCGAAAGTCAAATTTTCAGATGACGTCACACTTTATAATATGCATCACCATATTTGGTATTCTTTCTGCGTCAACAGCTTCTTTTCATGGAATTGCAATATTGTTTGCCTGTCTTAACTTTGCTCTGCATTTGTTGTTAAACGATGTTAAATCTGATGAAATCGTAACTTTAACATCTTTAACCGTATCTTTATCGGTTCTTAGAACAGTTGGGCTGTTTTTGAAGCGAAACTCAAGATGTGAATCGAGTATTTTGTCGTAAAAATGGCGAAATTGAGTTGTGATGAAATCGAGGACCGAGGGTCTCTATACTTGTAGGATTAATTATTCAGATATAAAACCTCATGATCAAGATTTTTCAAGATTTTAGCGATGAATGGTAAGTTACTGATTTATCACAGTTTAAGTTAAACATCGTTAAGTGTATCTTTATCTGTTTTAACAACACTTGGGCGCTTGTTAAACCAAAAATTTAGGAATATATATGAAATCGAGTATTTTTCAGAAAATGGTGACGAAACGGCTTTATGTACGTAACAATTATCATCAACGGCAATCATTTTCTCGAGCAAAACCATAAAGAAGTTAATATAACGGCCTTAAATATTAGAAATGACTCCATTGAAACGATTTTTGACACAAAATGTTTAAAATTGTCCGTTTCTAGTGAAATAAGTTTTTTTTACCATCATCTTTTGGTTACAGCCTTCCGTGTTTCTGCGAAGTCGGCACCTTCCAAAGATCTGCGTTTTGGTTTCCGCGAAAAACTCTTACAAACTCAGACCGCCTAGAATTAATTGATGGTAGCCAAGATGGATCACAGATGTTGAAGTATTACTGAATATATTTTAAAATTACACAACCATAGTTAGTGGAGGGGACTATGAGAAAAACTAACTCCCGTAGAAGGTCTAAAATTAACTTACAGTATCTACAAAAAACTGTGGCTCCTTTTTAGAATGCCGGCTTGCATGTGGATATCTTGTTGTAAGTCGACTTAAATTTGACACGGCCATGTAATAAAAAAGTAAGAAGGGGAGAAGGTTTGAATTTTTCGAAGAATGAGACTCGGAGATGAACATATTGATTTATGTAATTATACACGTATCACACGAGGTCAAGGAAGAAAACTTGCACTTTGAACAATTAAGGGGCAATATTTTGTCGGGCAAACGAAATCAAATTGTAATTCTAATTGTCATTGACATTTGGCGGTTGGGAAAATATTTGGTTGCAAATAAATTGCATTTCCACCTATTGCCAATATTTTATCAATAGTAATGACCCTTATCTAGGATGCTTAGGCCATTCTTGGGTGATTAAATCCTGCTTTTGTCCTTAGTTTCACATTCTTATAGTAATCTTTTCCCAACCGCCAAATGTTTTTTTTCTCAGACAAACGTCTTCCCGACTGGCCATGGTATCGAGATTTTGATCGAGGTTCCACGTTCCGTTTCATTTTTGCAATATTAAAAACAAACTTGAAATCAAATATCAAAAAATAATTAGAATCTTCCAACCTCGATAGGAACGAATGAGCTGGTTTGACTGTAAAATATGTTTTTTCTTAACTTTCAGATAAAATGTTGCTCTCCGTTGTTGGAAGAATATCACTGTAATTCTTAGATGCAAATTTGGCCAACTTAAAGGTTAGAATGATGTCAACATTTTTGAGTTCTTTGGTGAGTAGAAAATGATAAACAGAATAAAACTGTTGCATTGGAAACTATTGCACGTCGCATGATGTCTGGACGAAGTAATGAACAAAATGTTGTCGAGACTCCCGCGCAGAACGCTTTGATTAAAGCCGTTGAAAACGAAGATTTAGGCGAAGTAAAAAAATTGATCGATGCTGGAGTACCTGTTGATGAGACTGACAACAGAGGCATGAATGCTCTGTTTGAAGCTGTTAGGTGTTGCAATGGAACTCTTGTTCATTTACTGGTTGAGGAAGGGAAAGCTTTTGTAAATGCAAGAGACCTTTATGGTAGAACTCCATTCTTTTACGCCATAACACAATCCAAAGAGATTGCAGCGTACCTAATTGAAAAAGGAGCGGATGTTAACCTTAAAGATTTCAGCAATAGAAGCGCTTTATCGTTTTTCGTCGAGAACTGCATGATGAATGAGAATATACTATTATCGTCTCTAATCTCTGACAAAGCCGAAGAATTTCAAATGCTCAAAGATCCATGCGAGGACGTCAATCATGGTATCATCAAGACAATATTGGGTATTGTGATCTGCAAACTTCCACTTATGTGTGCCTCGTCCAAAATTCCCGATGACAAGACAAGAAAACTGAACCGAGAAACCATAGAAAAAATCCGGGAGATCTTCATCCGTGCTTTGAAAGTGGCCAGCACTTTTTTTGCAAAAAACGACACCAAAAAGAAAGCAATCCTTGACAATATTTTGAAGGACTGCGAAGGAAAAAAAACCTTCAGTGCTATGTGTGATGAGGTGATTGCATTACTAGTTGAGATAGGTGCCGACCCCAACTTTGCTGATTCAGATGGCAATACTGCTCTTCACTATGCAGCTTGCTTACCTTTTCTGGGTGTCTCTACCGAAGTCATTATGTCTATGTTTGGTCAGCTTGAAAGGTATGGGCTAATGCTGAACACAAGAAACCATCGAAATGAAACACCCCTCTTGTTCTGCTTGTCTGGAAGCATAGGGCATTTAGAAGAAAACGATAAGTTAACAGCAATAAAGACATTGGTGGAAGTCTGCAAGTTTCTAGTGACACGTGGATCAAGTTTAGACGATACGTCCCAAAATGGAGAGTCCGTTTTTCACTTCGTAATTAAGCTTTTTCAGCAAGGTTTCGAAATACCCGATCGCGATAAAGAAATACGAAAGGATGTTATTGATGAAACAATGAAAATTTTGCATTTGTGTTCATCTGATCGCTTGGTCAAAGGAAGTACGGTAAACAAGGGAGATTCTTGTCTTAACTCGCCATTGCACTACTGGGCAGAACTAAAATTACCATGCCACACTGACTACAGCAGTAGTAACTCATTTGAAGCGACTTTGAAAGAAATTTTAGATCATCTGCTGAAACTAGGAGCAACCCTAAATCCCAGAAATGAAGATGAAGAAACTCCTCTACACATGTGCAAAACATGGAGCGCTGTCACGTTGTTACTTCATAGAGGGGCGAACCCAAACGATGTGGATTCATCAAAACGCTCACCAGTAATTGCAGCAGTGAACAATAAGTCATATTTGATGAAGCCAGATTTTGATCAAAGTAACAATGAAACTGTGGTTCGTGGATTTATTGATGCTGGTGCTAATGTTAACATAACTGATAATGAGGGGAAAACTGCTTTGTTTTATGCTGTTCAACAAAGTAACAACGAAAGTGTGGTTCGTGCATTGATTAATGCTGGTGCTGATGTCAACATAACTGACAATGAGGGGAAAACGGCTTTGTTTTATGCTGTTCAACAAAGTAACAACGAAAATGTGGTTCGTGCATTGATTGATGCTGGTGCTGATGTCAACATAACTGATAATGAGGGGAAAACTGCTTTGTTTTATGCTGTTCAACAATGGAACAATGAAAGAGTGCTTCGTGCATTGATTCATGCTGGTGCTGATGTCAACATAACTGACAATGAGGGGAAAACGGCTTTGTTTTATGCTGTTCAACAAAGTAACAATGAAAGTGTGGTTCGTGCATTGATTGAAGCTGGTGCTGATGTCAACAGAATTGATAATGAGGGGAAAACGGCTTTGTTTTATGCTGTTCAACAAAGCAACATTGAAAGTCTATACATAATTCGTTCATTGATTGTTGCAAGTGCTAATGTCAACATAACTGACAATGAGGGGAAAACGGCTTTGTTTTATGCTGTTCAACAAAGTAACAACGAAAATGTGGTTCGTGCATTGATTGATGCTGGTGCTGATGTCAACATAACTGACAATGAGGGGAAAACGGCTTTGTTTTATGCTGTTCAACAAAGTAACAATGAAAGTGTGGTTCGTGCATTGATTGAAGCTGGTGCTGATGTCAACAGAATTGATAATGAGGGGAAAACGGCTTTGTTTTATGCTGTTCAACAATGGAACAATGAAAGAGTGCTTCGTGCATTAATTGGTGCAGGTGCCGATGTCAACATAACTGACAATGAGGGGAAAACGGCTTTGTTTTATGCTGTTCAACAAAGCAACATTGAAAGTCTATACATAATTCGTTCATTGATTGTTGCAAGTGCTAATGTCAACATAACTGACAATGAGGGGAAAACGGCTTTGTTTTATGCTGTTCAACAAAGTAACAACGAAAATGTGGTTCGTGCATTGATTGATGCTGGTGCTGATGTCAACATAACTGATAATGAGGGGAAAACTGCTTTGTTTTATGCTGTTCAACAATGGAACAATGAAAGAGTGCTTCGTGCATTAATTGGTGCAGGTGCCGATGTCAACATAACTGACAATGAGGGGAAAACGGCTTTGTTTTATGCTGTTCAACAAAGTAACAATGAAAGTGTGGTTCGTGCATTGATTGAAGCTGGTGCTGATGTCAACAGAATTGACAATGAGGGGAAAACGGCTTTGTTTTATGCTGTTCAACAAAGCAACATTGAAAGTCTATACATAATTCGTTCATTGATTGTTGCAAGTGCTAATGTCAACATAACTGACAATGAGGGGAAAACGGCTTTGTTTTATGCTGTTCAACAAAGTAACAACGAAAATGTGGTTCGTGCATTGATTGATGCTGGTGCTGATGTCAACATAACTGATAATGAGGGGAAAACTGCTTTGTTTTATGCTGTTCAACAATGGAACAATGAAAGAGTGCTTCGTGCATTAATTGGTGCAGGTGCCGATGTTACCATAATTGATAATGAGGGGAAAACTGCTTTTTCTTATGCTTCTTTCAAAGAAAATGAAGAATCCATGGAAAAATTAATCAAGTGTTGTGCTCTGTTTTATGCTGTAGAGAAAGAAAGCAAAATAATGGTGGACAAATTAATCGAGTGTGGTGCTGATATCAATGCAACCAATAAATGTGGCGAAACAGTCTTATTTTATGCTGTAGACAAAAAAAATGTAAAAATGGTCGAAAAATTAATCGAGTATGGTGCTGATGTCAATGCTGCCAATGAATATGAAGAAACTGTTTTGCTTTGTGCAGTAGACAAAGAAAATGAAAAAATGGTCCAAACATTAAAAGAGTGTGGAGCTGATATTAATGCAACAGATAAATATGGCGAAACAATCTTGTTTTATGCCGTAGAAGAAGAAAAAGAAAAAATGGTCAAAAAATTAATCGAGTGTGGTGCTGATATCAATGCAACCAATAAAGATGGCGCAACTGCTTTGTTTTATGCTGTAGAGAAAGAAAATAAAGCATTGATCGAAAAATTAATCGAATTTGGTGCTGATATCAATGCTACGGATAAAGATCACAAAACCGTTTTGCTTTATGCTGAAATGAAAGAAAATAAAGAAATAGTGCAAAGATTAATCGAGTGCGGTGCAGATATTAATGCAGCCGATAAATCTGACAAAACGGCTTTTTTTAATACTGCTCGGACTGAAGATAAAACAAACGTCAAACAAATATTGGATTATGGTGCCAATACCAATACCTCTGCCAAAAGTGACACCACTTCTTTGTTTCCTCCTGTAGAGAAAGGAAATAAAAAACTTTTTCAAAAATTAGTTGATTGCGGTGCTGATGTGAACACAACTGACGAACATAGCAGAACTGTTTTGTTTTATGCTGTTCAACAAAGGAACAATGACAAAGTCGTTCGTACATTGATTGATGCTGGTGCTGATGTTAACAGAACTGATAACAAGGGAAGAACTGCTTTGTTTTATGCTGTTGGACAAAGTAACAATGAAAGAGTGGTTCGTGCATTGATTGATGCTGGTGCTGATGTCAACATAGCTGACAAAGAGGGGAAAACTGCTTTGTTTTATGCTCTTCAACAAAGTGACAATGAAAGAGTAGTTTGTGCTTTGATTGATGCTGATGCGTTCCTGAATGTGAGAGATCATTATGGCACAACTCCCTTGTTTTATGCTATAACAAAATCAGGTTCCTTGACAACTTTTCTGGTGGAAAGAGGAGCAAGTTTGTATCTAGACGACAATTTCAGTGTTTTGACATTTTTGATTGAAAAATGCTATTTATTACCTGGTCATTTACGAGATCAACTTAAAATTCTTGTGGGGCGAAAAGTGGTGACCAAAAAACAGATTTTCGAATCTGTGATTAGTGTTGTATTTTGCAAAATTCTCTGTTTCAATCAAAGTTCGTTTGGTATCGATGTAGATTGTCTTTCTGCATTATTAAGGCTGGCTACAGATTATACTTCTATAGTTGATGCACGAAAGCGAAAAGTGATTAAAATTGTCTTAATGACAATAAAGGAACAACAGAACAGACCATTTATCGAGTCAGAGGCAATAAGCAGCATATTTCTTCGACTTATCAAATTGGGTGCCAACCCAAACTGCATTGACTCAGATGGAAATACTGCTTTTCACCATGCAATCCAACTATCTTCGTATGGTGTCCCTGAAGAGACAGTCCTGTACATTTGCAATAAACTAAAAGAAATGGGAGCATCATTACACATAAAAAACCTTAAAAACGAAACACCACTCTTGCGCTCTTTGGTTTGCACAATCAAGAACATTTCTGGTCAAGGTTGGCGACAATGGTCGCCGGAGGTAAAGACACAATTGGCTGTGTGCAAGTTCTTAACAGAACAAGGTTCAAATGTGGAAGAAACCACACAAAGTGGGCAGCCTGCTTTGCATTTGATTTTAGAACTTCTACGCCAGTTTTTTTTGCATGAACAATTGAGAAACAGTGGACTTGGGGAACTTATGAGGCTGTTCAGAGAATTTTTTAGCGCTCACAAAGAAAAGGGATTACAGTCAGTAATCAAAGATAACAGTGGAAACACTCCCCTTCATCTTTGGGCAAAGTTTGAATTACCATCAGATCAAGACTACTCCAGCATTATCGCTGAGGGAAATACCTTCCAAGGAATTCTGAAAATGATTTTGGATCCTTTTAGAGAAAACAAAGCATTATTGCATGTCAAGAATGAAATTGGCGAAACACCTTTACATCTATGCAGAACGTGGACTGCCGTTGAACTTTTGCTCGATGCTGGAGCGAACCAAAACGTTGTGGATTTATCAGGACGTTCCCCCCTACTGGTTGCAGCCAGGAATAACGAGTCTGTTCATAATCAAGGGTCATTATATCCTGACATGTTACTGGCTCCCGATAAGTTCTGGAAAAAAGTTCGCAACAAAGGTCTTGATCCTTGGATGGTTGATATACACAATGAATCTCTTTTAAGTGTACTTATGGAATCAGAATCTCATGACCTTGCTAGAGCTCTCGTAGATGTTGCATGTGAAGACAGCAAGGTTCGGTCTCATCCCTTGATTTCGTTTTCTCTTTTAACTGGAGTTTGTAGAGACAAATTACCTAATGCACACTGGAAGAAAGATGCTGCTAAAGTGATTTTGAGTTCAACTAATTGCCCCGTGAATGGAAATGCTGAAGAAGATTCTCCACTGCACTATTGCTGCAGGAATATCGTAGAAGTATCAACGTCTTTATCTAATGATGAGATAAAAACGACTGTTCACTGGAGTATGGTCAAACTTCTACGTGCATTTGGAGCCGATTATAGAATCCCTGATGAAACAAACCAGTCGTGCTTGGATATAGCAGAAGAATGCCCTGCACTCAAAGATCTTCTTATGGAGCCTATTGATCTTGATATATTCCCAGTGCTCATTAATCGCTGGAAATCGGTTTCTAAGACGCATGGACGCAGTCTGGCTAAGGTAGCAAGGCATCTCGAAAGTAACCATGTCGAATCATACTGGTATCACAGAGACCATTTGGCATTTGGTTCATTTGGCGCTGTGTTCGCAGGAATCAACGAGAAAGATGGCAGAGAGGTGGCCCTCAAACGTATTGAGAAGATACGTATACAGCGACCAGAAGACAAACGAGAAATAGCAAATCTCACTGCTCTTGCAGACTGCGAACAAGTCGTTCGTTATTTGTCCTTCTTTGAAAATGAACACTTTTCTTACATTGTCTTGGAACTGATGGACGGAAATCTTGAGGATTTGCTTAACAAATCAACAACTATGAAAGTGAGAGAAAAGCTCTGCCATGATCTAGTCAAGGGACTACAATTCCTACACGAGTACAACATCATTCATCGAGATCTCAAGCCAAGCAACATTCTATATAAAACTCATCTTAAACTGTGCTTGAAAATTTCTGACTTTGGTCTCAGCCGTTGTATAGATAGCACTGGTTCTAGCACCTCAGTGTATGGATCTAATGTTGGTACCAGATGTTGGATTGCTCCAGAAGTATTAAAGTCCACAAAGTATCAACATTCGACAGCATCGGACATGTTTTCATGTGGTCTTGTTCTTCATTACATTTTGTCAGTGAAAAAGCACCCGTTTTCTCCAAAGGATTGTGCTAATAAAGGTGAATTGCAGATTTGCAACGAAACTGAAAGAAACGTAATTCATGACAACAAAGAAGGATGGGACGACTCTCTAAGTCCTGAAGCTGTTAACCTCGTTGAGCAACTACTAGAAAGCAAAGCAACGAAGCGACCAACTGCTGCACAATCATTGGCTCATCCGTTGTTTTGGTCAAAAACGAAAAAGGTGAATCTTCTCACTGCTGTTGGCAATCAACCAGAATTTGAATGCCCACGTGCTAACTCTTCTTTTGACTGCAGTTGAGAATGACTTGGAAACAAGGTTTGGTACCATAGTCAAGTATGTGGGCTGGAATGACCCAGTTTATGTACACATGCCTGCCATTTACACCGAAATGACCAACAAGAAAAAAAGATATGATATTCACTCTGTAGTAGAGCTGGTGCGGTTCATACGAAATGCTTATGCATATGTAGCTGCATTACCAAAGCCAATACAAGATCAGTTGCTGAAACACTTTGTGTTCTTCGAATATTTTCCAAATCTTGTGATGGAAGTCTACACGGCTGTAACCACTCATGGATGGGATCAGACGAGAGAAGAGATAAAGTACGCCATGAAGAAATGAGAAGGTAACATATATACGTATGCTTTTATAAGTTTTTTTTTAAATTCCAAGCAGTTGCAGCACTGCGTACTCGGGTCCATACTGTCTCGTATAGGTCATAAAAGACACAGCTAATCTGGTAAAAAATTGTTTTCTTGATTCAACCCATTGTCTATTCCAGGATCAATACCATGATAATGGGGCTGGTATATGAGAACCTTTTTCTTGATTCAACCCATTGTTTATTCCAGGATCAAATACCATGATAATGGGGCTGGTATATGAGAACCTTTTCCTTGATTCAACCCATTGTCTATTCCAGGATCAATACCATGATAATGGGGCTGGTATAGATGACCTTTTTCTTGATTCAACCCATTGTCTATTCCAGGATCAATACCATGATAATGGGGCTGGTATAGATGACCTTTTTCTTGATTCAACCCATTGTCTACTCCAGGATCATCATAGTGTAACTGGTATATGACGACGTTTTTTTACATGACTCAAGTGGACGACACTCTGTTGCTGCAAAATATGCAGTGTTTGTTTGGAGAGACGATCTCCTATTTCAGTAGTTTACTCAATAGACTTGTAGTAATTACCAATCGTAAAATACTTTAGCAGAAGACGAAACAAAAGAATTCTAAAAATCGTATGCGTCGTGAATGCATTGAAAGAGTCTTCTTTATTTTGTCACCCAGGTTGAAAAGATGCCGATTGGGAATTGCTGCAAGATCTATATACTAGTTATACGATGGTTTCGAGTGGCATACCGTGGAATATCCCACGAGTCACTTGTAGTTTCTAGTATACACACGAGCCTTTAGGGGAGTGTGTATACAATGAAAATACAAGTGACGAATGGGATATCCACGGTATGCCTCGAGAAACCATTGTATAACCATTTTATCCCACACTATAGAAAATACAAATGCGTAGATTCAACGAGCATGATGGGAAGGAAGAGTTAAATACCGACGAATATACAACGGCTTTCCTGCTTTCTGATTGGCTGTATTTTCTATGGTGTGGGATAAAGATATATATGACAAACGATAGATACAATTTGTATCATGGTTTTGCATAACGACAATCATTTTGTTACTTTTCTAATATTTTATTTTATCTATTTTTTGAAAATAGTTTCATACGTTCAGTTTCTAAAAATAATTTTTAAGTCATTATTTGCAGTAATTCGAAGTATGCTAGAAAGAATGAAGCTGTCCAGTTGAGAACTGGAAGAAACTGAAGAAATGAAGTAGGATATATTTTTTCTAGATCCACAGGGGGATATGTCAGAATTCAGTAATATACCACATACCCTAGATATATACAATACAGTCAGCATTTTAATGCAAATGAACTATATATTATCAGGGCCGTATAGCAGGGGGAGGGGCCAGGGGGACCCCCCCCCCCCCCAATAATTTTGGATGTACTGTATATTGAACACTGAAAATTTTAGGTCTGTTACTAATACATAGGGCGTTTTAGAATATCACGCCCCCAATATTTTTGACCTAGGACCTTCTCCCCCCCCCCCCCCCCCCAACATTTTTGACCTTGCTACGGCCCTGGCTATAACACTAGTTGAGTATATATATATAGCTGTAATATTAGGTGAAGAGCCATATTCGTGGAAACTCTGATATTAAAACGTTATTATTATTATTATTATTATTATTACTATTATTATTAATATTATTACTATAGATCTCACAAAGAATCTGTAATTTATAATGTAGTGAAAATTACTGAACACTGGAAGAATTTGAACCAAAAAAAATAGAGGATAGATTTTTGTAGGCAAGTTTTTTCTATTTTATCCTATCAACTGTTTTGATGTACTCTATTATTAATGATACTTGTATTTCTTACCTTTTTTACTGAGGGCTGCCTGATCTAGTGCTTCACGTTTAGTCAGTCTTAACTGCATTTGACGTCATTGACCTGGAAACAATGGTACCAAGCAGAGGTTTGCCTTGATGTGTTCAAACATTTACTGTATTTTGTCAAGCTCAGCTTGCAGCATTAGATCTTTCTTGAATTCATTTCAGTGACCAGGAATGGTTTCTTGTTGAAGTTAAACTTGATATTTTCATTCATTTACTGTATTTTATCAAGCTCAGCCGCTTGAAACCATCGAGAGAGAAAAAAACACAAAAGTTCATTGAACAAAACTGAAAATAAACAAACAAAATGGCTTCTGGTCTAGCTGGACCATGATGCACCGCGATTGCATCCCCGCATAGGATTGTGGGAATCTTTTCAGTTTTGTTCATAAAAATGGCTAAATATAAAAAACGTCACTTTTCAGCAGGTTAATTAGTATCACAATGCTTTAAATTAAAGCAATATTAAGCTTTAGTATAAATACAAAGGTGATTATACAAAATCGCGCGCTCTGATTGGTTTTCTATCTCGGATTATCAGTCGATAATCACCTTTTCGGACAAAATGGCTGTCAGCGTGACCGTCGCGCTTTTAAAAAATAAAATATTTTCACTTTCAATATTGTTTGTTCTTTCTTTTTTGAAATAATCACCTTTTTATTTATACTAAAACAATTATTCACCTCAGGCTCAGTGATTATCGATGAATATTTACCTCGCAGCTCGAAGACTCGCCGCTCGGTAAATATTCATCGATAATCACTTCGCCTTCGGCGAATAACTGCTAAATAATCAACGTGTATGTTAACTATCATTCAATTAAATTTTGATAATAAAATTATTTGTTGTGGCAGACTTGAGTAGAATTGCTTTTTAATAGCATTCTTGAATAACTCGAGTAAAATTAGTAAATAATTTTCTTCTTTTTCAAAATACAGACAGCATAGAACAGGCCTTTCCCTATACATTAGAGGGATAGTGGGTTCACAGGGACCCCGCTTACATATTGGGCATTTCTAGCAAAAGTCTCTTCCCTCCCCTCCCATGAACGAAAAGTTATCCTAGTTACCAGTCTCTCAAAGTCTACACGTGCAAAATGGCGGACGAAGTGTAGAAAAAGTAGTTCAAACTTTACAAACCTTTTCACGATGAATTTGCTCCCCAAAACCAAAGAACAATTCAAATCTAAAGAGTATTGGGACCAGTTTTTCCGAAACCGTAAAGAAGCGTTTGAGTGGTATGGAAATTACGGCGAACTTTCAACTATTTTGCACAAGTATTGCAAAGTCAAGGACTCAACTTTGGTGCTCGGCTGCGGGAATTCTCAGTTGAGTGAGGATCTGTATGATCTGGGATATCATGGACTTGTAAATATAGATATATCAGACGTGGTTATAAGGCAAATGAAGGAGAGGAACAAGGAACGAAGGGCTGAGATGGAGTTTATCAAGATGGACATGCTCAATGTAAGAAACCCCTTTTTACTAATTTATGGGTTGGGGCAGCGGAGAGGGGGGAGGGGGGGGGGGGGGAGTTTGGGGGGATGTAGATTTAGAGGGGCACTAATGTCCTAATCAAAATTTAGGGGTCAATATAAGGGCTGATCAAAGTCGGTGCAAATATCATGGCTAACAGACAGAGTGGTTTTGCAGAGGGAGGAAAGCCAGATATATCTGGAGAAAAACCCTTGAATCAAGGGAGAGACCTAACAAACTCTACTCACATGTGATAAATACCAAGAAATGTGGATGAAAAAATCCAGAAATCAAACCTGAGACTCCAGAGGTGAGGGGAAAGAGTACAACTGCCTCACCATCTTTCATTCCCCATAGCAAGAAAAGATATAATCTTATTTTCTTGTTTGTTTCGTCAACCAACATGGTAGTCATGTTATAATACAAACACAAAGGGCCATGAGTTTTGTATTTCCTTTTCTTCTAGATGGATTTCAATGCCGAGACATTCAACGTCATTCTTGACAAAGGCACCTTAGATGCAATATTTGTGAACACATCAGCTGAAGTCATCTCAGATGTCAACAAGATGTTTACAGAGGTTACAAGAGTCCTAAAGACAAACGGTCGATACATCTGTATCACTCTAGTCCAAGAACATATACTTGATAAACTTTTGAGTCACTTTATTGATGGTTGGTTTATTCGTGTCCATAAAATTGAAGCCATTGAGTCACCGTTGCCTATTTTTGCCTTCATCTTTACCAAAACAAAGTTCTCAGGTATGTATGTTTTAAATTGGTTAGTTAATTAGTATGCAGAAGCCTGCATTTATCATATACTTTCTTACAGCCCATAAAGCATTAATGTAATCGGAGTAAATGGTTTGAACCTAGGAGTAGTAGTGGAGGGAGTTAATAAATGTGATCGTTCGGGTGAGTGTAGTCTTGAGAAAGACTGTTGTTGGTGGTGACTGACATTTCAACAACCTGAGCAGAAGTCATCTTCAGAGTACAGTATGTGGTGATCATGAAAGACAGTGGATGACCAGAGCTATATATACCATCCACTGTCTTTCATTCACCACTGTACTCTGAAGATGACTTCCACTCAGGTTATTGAAACATCATTCACCACCAACAACATATGGTTTTGCAGATATGGTTTTACAGTAAAGGACAAAATATATTGTTACAAAAGTGAGTTACTAGAGTGCTTACACTATGTCCTTGAAATAAAATCTAAATAGTTACTACCTAATAGTTTTTATTTAGTGACTATTAGTCACTATCACTCAACTGGAACAGCTTTAGTAACAATACACAAGGGAAATCAAATACTCAAGACAATAGAAAGATAATACTTTATTTAATAGAGGCATACTTTATTGTTACTGAAGCTGTTCCAGTTGAGTGATAGTGACTAATAGTCACTAAATAAAAACTATTAGGTAGTAAAGTTCTATTTAGATTTTATTTCATGGACAAAATTCTTAGTAGTCAACATGGCTATTAAATTAGCAAATTCCACAAGCCAAAACAAACAAATCCTCAGTTGACTACTGCCAATTAAGTTCCAGTCCTGATTCTTTTTCAACACTTGGGGTCAATATTGAATTTATTTTTAATGGAATTTGTAAATTATATCAATAGGACAGAAAAATGACTCCTTCCCCAAGATTCTTGAAATGTGTCTTGATGGTAGTGAGAAGATCCAGAGAGTATCAAGCGCTTCAGATATTAAGCTTGTCATTGAGGATCTACAGAAATATGCAATGGTTAAACAATCTCTTGGTAGGTTGTGTTGGCTTGATATTATCATAAATCCCATTTCCAAGGCTTGTGGTTATGTGCCCACTAGTCTTCTAATGCAAATATCCTTTCACTTCCAGTCTATTCATTCTTCGATGGCATGTTACGTCACTGGTTTTTAACAAAATATTTCTCATTAGCACCTATTGTTAATTCCACCAACATGACTGCCATGTCTTTGTCATTTGACTCTCTTGGGAATGCTTGCAATGCATCATTGGATCCATCTACCCGTCTGTTTGTTCATCCTTCTTTCTGTCCAGCAGTCTGTTTGTCTGTCTGTCCATCTTCCTATCCATCATCTACCCATTCATCCATCAATCTACAGTATCCTTCTATCTGTCTCTCCATCTGGCTGGCTGTCCACAATTCTTTCTGTCCATCCTTCTGTCTGTCTGTCCATCTTCCTATCCATCCTCTACCCATTCATCCACCAATCTACAGTATCCTTCTGTCTGTCTGTCTGTCCATCCATTTATTTATTCTCTTGTTATGTTTACAGGGAAGATCAAATCTGGAGATATTTATAGTTTAGAACTGTGGAGCTCAGGCACCACAGACCACAAGAAACACAGGGAGCCCAGATATACTTTAACTGTAGTTGACTCCTCACCCAGTCTCTCCCAGAATGGACTTTTCGCTATTTTCATTGTTCCGCAAGGTAACAGGTTCTTATTAATAATTATGTGCAAAGGTAAAACATGGCTATCGGCCATCATTGTCATCATTCATCACTGGCATCATAAATCATCACCATTAGTATTCTTTAGTCAAAATTATCATTTTTATCATTGCTATCATCATTTATTACATTCATAATCAACATATATCTTAATCATCACTTGAGCATTACTATCAACATCACCATCATCATTACCATCACTCAGGGGCACTACAATTATTTTTTTTTACAAAATACAAAATACAAATGTCTTTAAAAATATTTATGATTTATAGTTTATGATTTATCCAAACCACAATTTTTAGGGGGGACCTGGCCCCCCAAAATAAGTGGGGGGCCAGTGCCCCCTGGTCCCCCCGCTTCTGCCACCCCTGCATCATCTACATCTACATCTACATCTTTATTAGTTGATAAAAATTGTAAAATATCACATCAACTGTACATAACATGTTTATATAATAAGATAAATAATTAATAATTGAGAAGTTACAATGAGTAATAAAAATAATAATAAAAATAATAACTATCATGATCATGATCGGCCATTATTTCAAGCCCAGGCTAATATTCAAATACCATACATTATTCTCAACAGGTAGAGAGACAGACAAGTCATTTGCTTCACAAGAAGGCCAAAGGGAGTTGGCTGCTACAGCCAAATTCCAAAGACTCATAATAGCCTCGCTTCACAGAGGACACGAGTATGGAAACATTGAAACAATAAAACAAGAATTATCAGCCAAAGTAATGGAACTGGCACCTGATGGAGTAACCAATGAAAAGATGGTAAGTGAAAATTATGGATTTGATCAGAACAAAAAAGTTTAGAAAAACTGGGGTCACTACACTGTATAATATACAATGTATTATAATTATTTGCACGTCTATATATAGTAACCTACATGTAACAAACACAGCCCAAAATATCTATAAATAAAAACCAAGGGTGGTGTAGCTGTACTGAATGCGCCTTTCACTTGTGGGGTCTTGGGTTCAATTCTTTACTAGGTAGTGGCATCACATTCCAATTTGATCTGAGTTAGCCATGCCCTGACTTAAATCTTAGCTTCCCAGAGGTTGTTTCAGGGTTTGATCTGTGAGTTAGCCATGCCCTGACTTAGATCAGCCCAGAGGTTGTTTCAGGGTTCCATCTGTGAGTTATCCATGCCCTGACTTAGATCAGCCCAGAGGTTGTTTCAGGGTTCTATCTGTGAGTTAGCCATGCCCTGACTTAGATCAGCCCAGAGGTTGTTTCAGGGTTCGATCTGTGAGTTAGCCATACCCTGACTTACATCAGCCCAGAGGTTGTTTCAAGGTTCAGTCTGTGAGTTAGCCATCCCCTGACTTAGATCAGCTCAGAGGTTGTTTCAGGGTTTGATCTGTGAGTTATCCATGCCCTGACTTAGATCAGCCCAGAGGTTGTTTCAGGGTTCTATCTGTAAGTTAGCCTTGTCCTGACTTTGATTAGCCTAGAGGTTGTCTCAGGGTTCGATCTGTAAATTTTTGATTCATTTACTATATAGGTACCTTTCCTCTCCGATGGAGGTGATATCGGGTCACGTGATACTTTGCATCAAGGAACAAGTGAGATAAGTGGGGATTACATCATAGAGGAAGTAGAAAGAAAAGGAGGTGAAAGACAAAGACGTTTGGTGTTGCTTAGTAATGCTGATGTTATCCAATCAGAAGCAAGAATAAAAATTGGTAAGGAGGTGAAAAATCTAACAACTGATTTCATAGGCTTTTTTGACAAACAGGAAGCATGCATTGTGGTCTAGCTCATGTACAAATAACACTGCATAAAGGTGAACAAAAGATATTTGTACCCAAGATGGGCCTTTTTCTTGTGTCAGCCATCTTGAATTGGCCTGAACAGGGTGTTTAGCTTGCTGCAGTCTCACTAACACCTTTTGTCTCAAATACTTTTCTTGCACAGAAACAAAAACCGTGAAAGGAAAAAAAGGAAAAACGAAAAAGAAGACAGAGTCTCATGTAGATCATTCTTACTTGTTTGATGTACATCACCAGGCGATAGTGGCTGGGTTGGCTTTTGTTGAAGGAATTACTGACAAAGGTAAAAATACAGACCTCTTTATTTGTCAGGCATGTTTTCCCATTTCAATCCATGTGTCATTTCCTTGAGTATCATTTCTTCGTTTAATGCTTGTGCATAAGAAGACAAGTGAATATGGATACAACTGAAGTGGGTCTGAAGTGGGAAAACATTGTGGACAAGATGAAGGTTTATAGGGTACAAAATTTACAATTACTTACAGGCGCTTCTCAATGGCATGCACTAGATTATACAACTAATAAACCATTCACAGTTCCCTGTGCCATCTTGAAAGGTAGCCATGCCTTTGCATTAAAGCGAGACATTATGTGACCTTGCAATGATAGAGACCTTTTTTCCACCTTGGACAATTATTCACATGTCTCTATCATTGCAAGGTCACCTCATGTCTCACTTCGATGCAAAGGCATGGCTACCTTTCAAGATGGTGCAAGGAACTGTGAAGAGGAAGGGGGCTGAAAACTTGCTAATATCTAATTTTTTCACAGCCTCAAAGAAATTGGGTCTTTTAGTTGGTCTAGGCAGTGGTTGCCTGTCAATGTTTATTCACAAGTTCTACCCACAGGTTAGTGAAAGGAGTGGGAACCTCTGTGGTTATGGGTTTGGTCCCCTGACTCGTCACCACCTGTGAGTAGAGTTACTTGGTAGTTCATTCCTGTGCTTCAAGGGTTTACTCTGGGTTCTCCTGTTTTCCTCCCTCCCAAAAAATCAACTTTTAAATTCTAAATAGATTATGGAATGAAGATCACAGATTTGTTGGGCACTTGCTATAGACCCCTTTCACGTGACGTCAAAGCAGCTCAATTTGGAGGCCAAAACAAAAGAATTTCAATCTTCTGAGAATTGGAACCTATAGTTTTGCCCTCCAAATTGAGGTACATGTTCCAACATGCCGCAAGGGGTCCATTGTAAGTGCTACCCTTGTAAAACAAGGAATATTTGTTAAAATGAAAATATGCTAGATTCAGTTTTCTATTTTTCTCTAGATTGTTCTAGATGCAGTAGAACAAGACCCTGAAATGGTTGACGTCGCAAAGAAATGGTTCAACTGCATTGAAGACGATCGACTTAAGATTTTTACTAAAGATGGGCAGGACTTCATCAAACATGCATCGACCCAAGGTGACAAACCAAAGAAAAATAATTTTTATATTGAAGACTGTAATTATTACAGTCTTCAATATAAAAGACAATTATTTGGGGCAAGGGACAGGCATTTTCCAACCTTTTTTCCTTAGAGTGAGCAAACATGCATGGCTTTTCCAAATTTCCCATTTGCTTTTTGGTCGGTTACTTGACAACCAATGTTTCTTACATCGTTGCAGATCCAAAGCCTCATTATCACATGATCATATTTGACGTAGGCATAAAAAGTAACGCTCCGAATTCTATGCCTCCACCAATCAGCCTGCTAGAGCCAGTCTCCCTCGCCTCTGTCAAGGAAATTCTTCATAAACAAGGTTGGTACTGCTGTTCTACAGGTTCTCTGGAGAATAGTTGGTCCATGTTTTAAACCAGTTTTGTGTTCCTTTCTAGGAGTTTTTATCATCAACTTCAAATGCAGCAACACCGAAACTACCAGAAGTAAAATCCTCCAAAACCTTCAGTCATTATTCCATGAGGTGTTTCTTCTAAAACTAGAGTCAGACTCTGAAATCATCTTCGCGTTGCCAGAAAAAAGGGACCCGCAAATGATGCAAAACTCCAGGATGAGCCAGATCAAGAATTCGGTTGGGGAGTTACAAAAGTGCGGAGAAAGTTCCAAAAGTTGGGATGAAGACATGGACCTCTGTTATATTATGGATAACTTGCAGATTTTGTAGTAAGCATTACTCGCACAGAGAAAACGAACATTTTTTTAACAAGGAATGCAACAACAACGAGAAAGCATGGAGAAAGTGAATGGAAATATTATGGGCAATGTGAAAGTAGAGAATGGAGTACAGATTGTAACAAGGGAAATCTAGAATTTTCTGTAAGGAAGGAAAGAAAGAAAGAAAGAAAGAAAGAAAGAAAGAAAGAAAGAAAGAAAGAAAGAAAGAAAGAAAGAAAGAAAGAAAGAAAGAAAGAAAGAAAGAAAGAAAGAAAGAAAGAAAGAGAGAGAGAGAGAGAGAGAGAGAGAAAGAAAGAGAAAAAAAGAAAGAGAGCACAAAAAGAAAGAGAAAAGAAAAAAAAATAGCAAAGAATGAAAAATGAAGATAAGAAAGGAAAGATAAGTATTAAAGAAACGAAAGATGAATTGAATTCACATTTTATTTTAATGATTCGTGACTACACTACATTGTATACTGAAATTTAACATAGATGCTGTTTTCAAAGAAATAAAATAGTTAGTTTTAAGAAAGAAAAATCAAATAGAATGTACATTAATGCATCTCTTTCACGATATTTTACAAACAAGGTTAAAATAGTGAGCTAGAAAGTGTTCCAGTTAAGTTAGATTTTGTATGAGTGGGAAACACCAAATCTCTGTTTATTTTTCATTGGCTGAGAGAAAAGTCATTCAAATGTGAACGTGTTACGCCAACCAATAAACGATCAGAAGCCATTTGAATGTTGGAAAAGTAGGTCACATGCACCTTGAGTTTAAATTTAATTGGTTTAAACTAGAGTCACTCAAACAACGCCGACCAATAAATGAATGGAAGCCATTTGAGTGTTTGAAAAGCAGGTCACATGTTCTGGAGTTCATTTTGATTGGTTTAAACTAGAGTCACTCAAATAACGCCGACCAATAAATGAATGGAAGCCATTTGAGTGTTTGAAAAGCAGGTCATATGTCCCTAAGTTCATTTTGATTGGTTCTTGAGAAATCATTCATAACAAAAATGGTAGAAACATAAACGAAGCAATTTAAAAATTATGACAGCAAGTCTTGTGCTCCTTGAACACTAATTTTGATTGGCCAAGACTGAAATCTTTAAGGAATGCCAAGCAATGGAAATTTTTTGAGTTTCCCACTCATAAAAAAAATTTTCATCACTGTGCGATAAATCAAGAATGTGTACCAGTTTAACTAGTCTCCATCTTGTCCTCCGCTTCATCCTGTACCGTGGGCTCACTACTTTCTTCTTCATCACCTTCCTCACCCTCCCCCTCTTCGTCGGGTTTGCCTTCCTGTTTCTCGTAAGCCTTAGGCCCTGGGGTTACGATCACACCACCCCAACTGGTGACTTCTGTATCTACGGCTGCAAATAAAAGAATATATATATCCATCAAATATTCTTGAATATGTATGTAGTGACGTCATAATTTCAGGAAAAAGATAATATCTTCTTACCTACTGGTGGTATTCCTTCTATAGTCTAGAGGGGAAAAGGATAACGTATGATAAATAAAATAATATGCATATATACATACAGTACATACAAACATTGAAATGCATTTTGGGTCTCATGGATTTGAAATAAGAATTAAATATACAACGATTTGCTCTCTATATGTAATTCTGTCAGCTAGTTTATTGTTTTGGATGGAGTGCACTAAAAATCAAATATATGATTATTATTTGCTGTATTTTAGACATTACATGACCCAAAATGCAGTTCAGTCTTGGAATGCACTATTCTGTATGCAGTATTCAATGTTTTTTGAAATATCTGTAGATATGATGAAGATAACTTACCAGTCCTAAGATTTCATTAACTGCTCCATGGTTTAAGCATCTGAGAAGTGTCTGAGCAGTTGTAGTGATAGAATCCTAGAAATTGAATTCCATTTATCAGCTAATTTTTCACTAAATGTGTGGTAATACGAGCTAGTGTGTTTATTAGAAGTTCTGTCATCTAATCTTAAAACATATGGAGATAGGGCGTTTTCCAATTGTGCTTCTTAATTATGGAATAATCTTCCACTTAACATTAAACTTTGCTCTACTATCTTTTTAAACAAGCTTTCTAAGTCATTTAATTCTTTTTGTTTATTCGTATATTTATAAATTTTTATATTTTAAATTTAGGTTTATTTTTTTAAATATCGTTTTTTATTAGTATAAATTTGTATATATTATATTATATTTTATTATTATTATAAGGCGCCTTAGAACTTTAGGATAATGTGCGCAGTATAAATAAAGTATTATTATTATATTATTATTAAAATCATGCAAATTGTTGAGCAACATTGTTGTGTTGCAAGTTGCATAGTCAATGTTGCTCATATTACCACCTTTACTTGCAATACGGGTTCCCTGTTGCTCAAGCAGTGGTTAGAGAATTTGACTAGTTTACTGCGGATCATGGGTTCACTAAGAACTTTTTCTGACCTCCCTGTTTGTGTGTGTGTCAACTATTTCTTTCTTTATTACGACTGCTTACCTGTTCTTCAAGACTTAATACACTGTGCGCTCTTACTTGTCCACCCTGAAAAAAAAATATTAATATTGCAAAATTAGTATTGTGAAGAATACTGGATGATCATAATACAAAATTAATATTGTTTCTTCAACAAATATTTTTACTTCGATAAATATAAAATTAGTATTGTTGATGTGTAATTTATGATAATAGATGCAGTGATGATACCTTGATAATGATGATAATGATACATGATAATGATGATGACACATGATGATAATAATGATGCATGATCTTGATTGTTTCTTTGGTGGGTTGCCTGTGGTGGGTAGATAGAAGTGCCTGACTTCTTTATCCAGTCCACTCAGTCCTTTGTCACACAGGGATCCCATATAGCAAAGAAAGTAATAATTCCACTAGTGATGATGCATGATGATGATGATAATACATGATACATGATGATGGTGACCATGACGATAAATTATACTGTCATTTCAACAACAGTCCTTACCTCACATGGGTCTATAATACCCAGCGAACCAGGAAGAAACAAACCAGAAGCCAGTAACTGAAGGGCACGCCTGTTAACAACAGTATTCAGTGTTTAGCACAATCCCTTTGATCATGACTTGTTAACATGTTTCCTTACCTGAAGGCAGCATTGATATTTAGAGGTTGTCTGGACGAGGACACCATGGCAGCTCTGTGGGCCTGAGATCAAATAAATTTTCTAAGTTTTTGATTGATTTGGGATTTAGAAACTGATTTTAAAGGAGGGAGGAAAACTGGAGAACCAGGAGAAAACCCTCAAAGCACAGGAGAGAACCGACAAGCAACTCTACTCACATACAACACGGGCTCATTAGTGAGATGTGACGCATTAGCAGCGCACACCACTTGTGCTTTCTAGAATTCTAATATATTTACCAGTAGGTCAATGAGCCATGGAGTCAACCCAGCAAAACCTGCAATCCTCTTTCTCAAGTCCTTTAGAAGACGAACAAGGACACGAATACTGAAGTAGAAAAACAAAGCCCATTAATTACTACGCAGTATGACAGTGACCATCATCACTACCAAATATACGGTAATCATCAATCATCATCATTTGCATCATCAGTCAATATCATCATTATCATCAACAAGCACCAGTGATACCATCATCATAATCATTGGAACTAAATCACAACTATCACTTATCATCAGCATGCATTATCCTTATCATCATTATCATCACTGCCAGCATGTATCATCATCATCACATATCACCATCATCATCATCATGTATCATCATTATCAACATCAACATCATCATGTATCACCATCATCATCATGTATCATCATTATCAACATCACCATCAACATCATCATGAATCACCATCATCATCATGTATCATCATTATCAACATCACCATCAACATCATCATGAATCATCATCATGTATCATCATTATCAACATCACCATCAACATTATCATGTATCACCATCATCATCATGTATCATCATTATCAACATCACCATCAACATCATCATGTATCACCATCATCATCATGTTTCATCATCACCATCATCATCACCACCTAATCATCACTGCATATCATAACTTACCTTGTGTGAAAGGCATTCTCTTCAAACCATCTAGCATGTCTTATGGTTGCCAAGGCTCCCTCCAGTAACTTCACATCAACTGTCAATTGAATAACAACAACAAACTAAGAAAACAAGTTGGGTAAAAAGTTAAATTTTACACCGTAAAAAATAAGAGAGATCACTTACTGACGTTTCGGACGCTAGTCCTTCGTTCCAAAACGTCAGTAAGTGATCTCTCTTATTTTTTACGGTGTAAAATTTAACTTTTTATCCATACTGTTTCATTAGAAACACCGACGCAGCTCACACTAGCTTACCGCTAGTTATCATCTCTTTAAGAAAACAAGTTGGGCACTCTTAGAGGGTTCAGTAAACATTCCTTGTTTTATGAGGGTAATAGAGTAATAGCCAACCTGTGGCCCTCATTCCATAATCTAATCAGGGGCTTCTGAATGTTTTGGAGTAGGCAAAGCCATACTGTATGTTGCTGCAACTGTGCGCCTGGTATCCATGATTAATGTTTCTTGTTTCTATCTTACCATGTTTAGTTGGGTCGGCATCTCGTAGATTCTTGGGTAGTGTAGTGATAAGCACTCTAACAAGAGAACCGTCTGATCCAGTGATGTTAAAACCTGTTGGAAAAATACAATCCCACATTCTCAGAATTTATTTTATTTTATAAATTTTTTTTTAACCCATTTCAATAAAGTTAGTCATCTGAAAAGCCACAAAGCATGTGACATGGCATAAGCTTTATTGAAATAAGTATTTATGTTGACAGAAGTTTTTATACAAATAATGGATTGTCAAAGCATAACAAATAAATAAAAATAATGGCAATACCTCCTTCATTGGCTTGCATTGGGAAATCTATTTAAAAAAAAAAGGATAATTAATACTGAACATAGTATTATTCTACTACAAAAAAACTGATTTTATACAGCTATGTACAACCCCCAAGCTCAGTTCTAACCAGTTTGGATCAACAAGGGTTACATTAGTTTGAGATGAGGTGAAAAAAAATGAGCAAAACCGGAAAAAAAACCCTCAGAATTAGAAAGGGGACCAATTGACTGGGAATCGCACCCCAGAGATGAGAGGTGAGCGTTTTACAACCACACCATACTGACTCCCTGGCTGTGGCGTTGTCGAAAAAGTTTACCAATGATAATGAAATAAGCAAGGATTTCTGGCAATAGTACAGTAGTATGTAACTCAATAATGCAAAGAGCATATTTTGCAGTACGTACCCCCAGCTGGGGTGTTGTCAGCTGACACTTCCTCCTTCAATGTCTTCTGTACTCTAGCTGCTAGACTCAATATATCAGCCTCTGAAAAACAATAGTAGAAATAGGGTTACTTGTCTGGTATGGATAGAAAGGCTGTAAAATAATGGCTGGTCAGCTTGTCACTTGTCAGACCAAATGCCTCTTTGGTGACAGAGCAGAAATACAACAAGGCTGCTACTTTTATGATATCTTTTATTCAACTGGGAGGTAATACAGCTGTTATTAACACCATTATCTTGCGACTCCCAAAGAAATTCAAACATTTGAAGAAGAAAAAAGGATTCACCAAGGATTCTAGTGGTAGTGGTAGTGGTATCAAGATGTAATAAGGGAAATGGTGAATTAAATAATTACATGATAATAACATTGAATCAAAGTTATATACCTGTTGGTAGTTTCTTGAGAATAACTGCTAGATCTGCAACTGTGTGACCTAACATCATGGTACCTTTCTTGTAAGAACCAACTGCTCGAACTTCCTCTACCCCCTAGAAAAGATTAATTTTTTTCAAAATGCACTATTTTGAATGAATGTGACAGGTCTCCGAGGCTGCAAATAGGCACCAGTCATTAGACAAATGTCTAGTAAAAATGACTACTTTACTGGTAAATGATTGCCATTCTCTGGACATTTGACTAGTCACACTTGGGCTTGACAGGTCAAATATTTCTCTGGCCTGACAAATGAACTACGGATCAAAAAAATTATTTGCAGCCTTGGGCCTTGCCCATCATCAATACACCTACTGTAAGTCCAAATGGCGAGTTACAAGAAAACGAGGCATACAGAGCCAAATTTACGAATATACATTGTTTTCTTATAATTTGATGCTGCAAAATTTTTATGTTCCTAAAATAATGTAAGAAGGTGAGAAAAACAGAACAAGTTTATACTTTACATAGACACCATATTGTTTCTTTGCATTTGGTCCTAGATGCCTCGTTTTTTTGTAAAGTCTCACTCAACTATGTGCCATTTTGGACCTTGGTGTATAATACATAATAAATATACTTACAAATTCAGTGCCGTCAGGTGCGACAATAAGATTATCCAAGACATTGTTTATTTTTGTCATCAAGTTTTGGACTGAAGTCTGTGGAATACAGAGGCAATAAACCCATTAAAAACAGAAGCACAGATGAAGTCTAAATAGCACAAAAAAGTGTGAAAAAGCAAGGCTTTTGGCGCACTTTTTACATGCAACATTGAAAAAATAGGAAACACACATGCTGTGTAGAGTTATAAAGCACAAGGAGATTAGCAGAACACAACAGAAGGGTTAGGAGAAGCCCGATGTGTAGTTTTAGTGTCCAGTAAGAATTGGAATTTGTCTGGTCAAATCTTTGCTTATGCCTTGCCAGTCATTTTGACCAGTAACGTTGAGCCAGAAATGGGGTATGTTGAAGCTAAAACTAATTTGGCCGGTCATCATGATTGGCGTCTGACCAGCAGTTATTTCAAGCCTCAACCATGTCAATGATATTTGGTTTGTCTCTGATTTTAATATTCTTAATTACCTGTTCTTGTAGTGAGGGAGTGAGTTCTTGATTTCTTTTCAAAAGTTCCTGTTTGATGGAAAATTATTAGTGATTTCAATCAAACAGGTTCATGTTATACTTAAAATATGAGAAAATAAATGAAGTTAATCGAAAATATTGAATATTCTATCATTTTCAGCTGTCAAAGCTTCGTCCGCCATATTGGTGCACCAGAGCAGAATACCAATATGGCCGCTCCATACATTTTTACCAAAAAATGCTCGCCCATAATTTTGCAACCAAATGACCTACAGCCTTGAAACTTGACCAGTATATGTGTTTTGAGCACTTTACAAGTTTATAAAACTCTTATTTTATGATGATAAATATGAATTTATGCTTTTGAAATTGATGGTGACGTAGGTGAAAAAAAATGTACCTGGGTAAAAGGTGCATCGTCTGGTTGTTCTCTTGCTTTAGGGAAGAAAGGCTCAGCCTATAAACAAAGAAGTAAATGTCACTTGACATTTCCTGTTTTATGCAGAATGGTCATCAGCTGAATTGCAAGTTTTTAACTCCAGCATTCTTTCTACACTGCGGCACCATCTAGTCTACGCCATTGCCTAATGAAGACTAGCAACTTGTATTCTAAATGTTGCAATGCTCTACAAATGACTCTCAATCAATTCTGGCTGACAGCACATGGTGGTCAGCATTGGACTAACATTTGGACCAGAAACCTACAGATAATACATTTATCATGTCAAGTTCACACTATGTCAGGGATTGGCTGAGGGCTCTCGGGCCAATCAGAAGCGAGATAGTGAGTAAAATGTATAATAATGACTGTTGACCGGCCATTGTATGACTATGAGTATACTCACCAGTACAGGATCAAATGTCGAATGACTGACCATAAACTTTTGTCCCATGGGGTTCCTTAGATATGGGGGCCCACGACCAGGACCAGATCTACGACCAGAACGACGGCGATGCATGGCTGATAGTAATAATAATAAAAAAATCACTTTTTGCAGTTGTGAATGAAACCTGCTCCCAAATCCTATATCTTTACTATTGGAATAGTTCATCATTTATGGTATATGATTGGATAAATGTTATCAATGTTATGAGCTCGTAACGATGTGCTCTTGAGCACCATCACTATACTGTGTACCTCATCATTGTCGTTATCATTTACTATCATCATCAACATTCTTGCTTGTCATTGCTATCATCATGTCATTACCAACATCACCATCATCATTGCCATCATCATCATTACCATCATCAGTCAACATCATCATCACCATTGCCATCATCGGTCATCGTCACCATCATCATCAGTCATCATCATCATCACCATTGCCATCATCAGTCATCGTCACCATCATCATCAGTCATCATCATCATCACCATTGCCATCATCGGTCATCGTCACCATCATCATCAGTCATCATCATCATCACCATTGCCATCATCGGTCATTGTCACCATCACCATCATCATCAGTCATCATCATCAGCACCATTGCCATCATCAGTCATTGTCACCATCATTATCATATCACTATCATTATCATGCACTGACATCACCACTACCAACTTTATGTAACAACACAATTATATACTGAATTCTACCATTACAATTTGAGTTGGTTTTTAGTTTTCTCCTGTTCTTTGAGGCATCTCAATAAGCTTAATAATCTCTGAACATGTTTTGAAGTTCAACTTAGAGCGAGTTACCTAAAAGGTTATTCTCAAAGAGATAACAATTGTCTATATGTATCTTGGAAAGCGAAAAATACGCCTAAAACGATTATTGAATTCATTGCTCTTCTTTAACAGCAGAAATAACAACAATTCAAAGATAAATAAGATAAATTATAGCCTTTCTTTCAAATAACCGGCTTCGAATTTGATTGTATTCAGCATTTCAATCTTCAATCAACTAAACTTCCTGAAACTTTTTCGATATTTTATACAATTTATTGGCAAAATTTAACAAAATAATTAGTTAAAAATAGAAGTATAGTACATATTTTAGCCATATGTATTTGAAATAAAAGCTTACCTTTAGTTAAAAGAGAAGAAAATGAAGGTTGAAGTTCAAAACAAGAAACAGACGCCGGTCAACAACACAGACACATGGAGTACATCCGGGATATGGAATATTTACTTTACCACAGGAAGCCCAGAAAATGGATTCGAACTTCGTTATTCTTTCTTTCTTTCTTTCTTTCTTTCTTTCTTTCTTTCTTTCTTTCTTTCTTTCTTTCTTTCTTTCTTTCTTTCTTTCTTTCTTTCTTTCTTTCTTCCTTCCTTCCTTCCTTCCTTCCTTTCTTTCTTTCTTTCTTTCTTTCTTTCTTTCTTTCTTTCTTTCTTTCTTACTTTCTATCTTTCTTTTTTCCTTTCTTTCTTTCCTTTCTTTCTCCCTTCCTTCCTTTCTTACTATCTATCTATCTATCTATCTTTCTTTCTTTCTTTCTTTCTTTCCTTCTTTCTTTCTTCCTTTCTTTCTTTTCCTTCCTTCTTTCTTTTTTTGACTCAACAGTTTTCTGCGACAGAGCTGGGTTTTTGATTCAAGTAGAGGAGGAAAGGAAAGAAAAGTAAATGGTCATCAACACATATCTTATAAATTGAATTTTTTATTTCAGTGCTATACTCATAATGTTTTAGTTTCAATCGGGTTCTTTTTACTATAATTCAAATCATAGTTCTTCATAAACACTCAGTTAGCATTCTTCCTCTGTTCAGGCGCCAAAACCACTTTCTCTTTATCCAACTCACACTTCTCCCCAGAAACAAAAGAATTGACAGAAAACTGTCTCAGCCCAAGGATAACAGTACTGAAAGTACTACTCGATGTAAGGATAAAAAAATCGCATTCCACGAGCATAAGTTGATCCATTAATAGATCCCTAAAGATTTCCTGATGACCAGATTTGCTGACGTCCAAGTGCTTAGGAACAATGTTCAGCGTGACTAGCTTATCGGGGTAGTCCTTTAGAGCTTGCTTTTTTAAATCGATATTATCAACCGCCAACACCCAAGTAAATTTCTTTTTTCTTAAGTTGAAGAATTTATGTTGGAGAGCTTTTTCTACACGTTCAGCGCAGACAAATACGCGTTTTGTGTCTTTTGTTCGTACACTGAGCGGATTGTTACTACCAAACTGGTAATCGCTGGTGCGTAAATGAATCCCAATCAGAGGCCCATCTCTTTTTGTATCCAGCTCTGACTTCACTTTATTAAACTCTCTCATTAATGTTTTTGATTTCTTGAACAGAAAATTCATTGCGCACCCAATCATGCTATAAGGGTAGCTATTCTTTTTCATCGGTAGTCCAATTTCTTTTGCTCGTGTTTTTAGGTGAGGGTTGTCCCATAGTTTATCAGCAAAGTACCATATAGTGGCCAGGTTCTCTACTGGAAAATTTAGGTAAGAATTGAAGTTAACTCCTTGACTCCAGCGTAGAAATTTCCCCTCTCTTGCAGCATGAAAATGATCATAACCAGCTATCCTTTCCAGCCCCCAGTATCCCTTCCTGGACTTCATTTCCTTGAATTTGAACTCATTATAAGTCCAGTCTATCTTATTGGGTTGTAAGTAAGTTTCCAGTAGTTCTGGCCCACCCCAGTGAATCATAAAAGTCCTATTTAGGAGAACCGCTAAGTAGAACACAGATACCAGACCAATCATCCTGTTGCCATAGCCACCACAGCCACCACTGTGACCTGCGCAGTAGTAGATTAGGAATTTTCTGTCCTTGCTTTGGGATTTAAGACTGTTGGCATGGTAACGGATATAATCTTGTTTCCATTTGCCGTCGCACTTGAAGGTTTTGGAGGTGTGAAAAAGGTTGTCTTGGGAGGAATCAGTGTCTTGGGGGAAAAAAGGAAAAACAAAAAGAAAAATTTAAGAGAAAAATTAATAGAAATTGCTATGGTACGATAAAATTCCTGAGTAGTGACAATGGTACTGCGCATGCTTGAAAAATATTGCGGGAAAATGGCGGACCATTCTTATTCTATGAGCCCGCGTTAACTTGGGTCTTCTTCTCAGCAGTAGCTGCAGTCAAAACGAAGAACTCTTGGCATATCAAATATTGACACTATATTTTGATTGGCAATTAAAGCAGCAGTAAAAACAATGTTATAATTTCTTTGCTTTAAGATGTATGTCATTTTTTCTAAATATATTTTCATATTAGTTCTATCGCTCTTATCTGAGGTGGGCTCCCTGTGGTAAAACTTCTTGTGCATACCAAATAAATCAAGTAGATATGTAAGATATTCTGGCCGGTTTATGAAGGTTATCAGTAATATCAGCACTGCTCCAACAATCAAGACAAAATTCTTCTTTAAGGCCATCGTACGATCGGTCGTTAATGAAAGGGTCGTTCCCAGGCTCCTCGGTCACCTCTCAGCTGAACAGCACAGACCAAAGCACAGCTTATTTCAACGTGTTTATCAACTAAAAAATAACAGAAATCCAGTACAAGGAAATAGAAAATAAGTTGTAATTAAATAATTATGCGAGATATTATGATTCTGAGTTTTTCGGAAAAGTTGGAGCCGAGTCTGACTACCAGCGAACCGATTTCTTTACTTGAAACGCTGTAGCACTTCACGGTGTTTGCATAACGATCACGCAACAAGCTAACGCACATTTTAACGCTTCTAAACCTTTAACTTTCATTTATACTTTTCGTGGATTCAAAGCGGTCCAGGAGAAAAAAGATAAAAGCGTTCAAGGCAAGCACCATGGCTTCCAGTTATCAGGAGAAACATTCAGTTGACTTGTCATGCGGAATCAGAAGCAAGAAAGCAATACAAGTATATTGAGAAATTAAAGGGACAAAGCCACTTAAAATTTAAACAGTTATGATCCTCAAAAACTTACCAAAAGTTCTTTTAAAATGAAGTTTAAAGGTCGATCTTTTGGACGGCCATATTCGTAGATGAATCACGGAATACGTAAGCTGCTTATTATGCAAAATTATGCAACAACTATGCTTCAGTGAGTTTGAATTTATTCAATTTTAGTCAGCTAAAACTGAGAAGATAAAGCAAAATTTTCTTTGAATTTTAGATTCAGCTAGGATATACCCAGTTGTCACCTGAAAAAGTATTACCATATTGCTCGCGCGAATAGGCAATGTGCATGAAAGCTCACAAAGCACTCTGGGAAAGTGAGTTCTTGAAAAATGTAACAGGGAAATCAAAGGAACTATCAGAAAAAAATTACTCTGTTTTTTTCGTCTGCTGAAATCCTTTTATTTCCATAGAAAATATTGAAGGGAAAATTGTCAAATGAATTTTTAGAGGAGCCAAAAAAGCGTAAGAACTCACTATCCCATCATGCTTTGTGTTATAATTTCGAGCTCATGCACATCGGCTATTAGCACCATATTCGTATCTTTTTAAAGTATGCGCGATATTGAAAAACATGGAAACGAGGCAAGTTATCCTTTTCTAAAAAATACAACCTTTTTTGTAAGAGTGCGAAAAGGAAAAAAAAAACTGCTATCTTTGACCTGAAACTGTAGCATTATGACAAATCTAGAATTTTTATATTACATTAGGCATAATTTTTTCCATTCGAAATCTCTTGGGAATGATTTTTTTTTCAGTTTCAACCATGTTAGTATATTGAAAGGAAATAAGTTAAAGTTATAGTGCTAAGAGAAACGAGGTTATTCCGGGCGAAAAACCCTTGGAAATAAATTCGGAAAAATTAATTCCGACCTCGATAGGATTCGAACCCAGTATAATGTTATGCATTACTGGAAAAGAAAGAAATAATATTTAAGGAATGACATAAAAAGGGAATTTTTTTTTTTTTTTGGAGTTAAATATTTACCTCCTACTCCTCCCTAGAATAAATTTACGACATCACGCGCGCATTACGCAAGCGCATTAAAGCGCAAAGGTTTATAACCCCCCGCAAAGAATCAGCTTTTATTGCATTATTGTCGGAGCATTCAAAGTCTCTTCTTTTAGAGCGTTTTAAACATTCTTCAAGCCTCTACACTGCCTAGGCAGTCAACGATCAACAATTTCTCCGAAAGGGAAGAAAGAAAATCAAGACCCTAATCAAAAATTTCCGGGGAAGACTTCAAAACAACCCTGTAAGTTGAACGAGTTGTTGTAACATGTCCGCCATCTTGTCTTCTTCTTCGATATTAATGTCCTCATTTAGTTGCTAATTTTATGAGTTTTTATTGTTTTTATTGCAAACTACCTGTCGTTATCCAAAAACATTCTCTTTTTTTTAAATATAGGTATTCTTATTTGATTTTGATAGCAGTTTTTACAACTTTTATCGGAAGAAGTCGAAAAGCCATTTCGTGACAACAACATCAAAACGACATCGATATCTTTCTCATGCAGATGCACAATTATTGAAACTTTCCTACACTAAAACTCTTTTTCTCGTTAAATCATTGCTTTCCTAAGCAAAAAATGGCTGGAAATTATAATGATGGAGGGATAATCGTAGTTAAACTCTGAATTATGTAACAAAGCTTCCGTGGTTTGTAAACGTATCGTAATACAAGCATTTCAGCTCAAAATTATTTTCACATTCATTTTGAATGTATTACTTATCATAATCCTTTCTAAGCCTCGTTTATACTTTGTAGTTTTTTTTTTTTCGACTTATTTTGGTAGCTTTACAATTTTCATTCTGTTTTTTAAGGGTTTTTTTGGTTTATTTTTATTGCGCAAGTATTGCAAGCATATCAAATATCTCAGCCTAGAACAGTTCGAAAGGTTCAAAAATTGGTTTCAATGGCGTATTGTCTATTTTGTTCGCCTTTAGGTGGTAAAAATCAGTTAAAATCCTAAGATTTTTCCAAATTTTGACCAGATATTCCACTGAACCAGCTGTTTTTTTTTGGTGTTTTTGTTTTTACTAAATGCAAATAAGTTAGGGTGTCGTATTCAATTCTTGCATAACAATAAGCTCAATAGACCATTTCACGGTTGTCGTCGATCAACCTCAGCCTCAATAGTGTGTAATATGTTTTTTAGAATCAACATTTGATACTTGAAAAATCCTTTGAAAATTTCTTTGAAATTATGATATTGTTGAAACATGTATTTTATTAATTGTACTTTTTATTATATTTAGGGAGCCAAAAATGTACCGTGTCTATCACCTGCGACAATGGCTGGAGTGGTATTCCTGACGTCCGCTTCGATGATGGCCTCTCTTCATCTGATGGTGGAGGGGGTGGAGACGATGACGAGGATGACATATCCTTCTATACTCTTTTCGTAGTAAGTAATGCAGCAGTAGAATTCCCCTGAGTATTCTTTCTTAACAAGGAATGCTTTTCAGCTATGGTGCAATGTTTTCCTACTTCAGACCATGTGTCATTCCCTTGAGTATTATTTCTTTCTTTACTAGGAGCGTTTCCTTAAAAGTATTCTCACACGAGTTATTTTGTATTATCAGGCCCAGTGGGAGAAGGACCCTGCAAAAGAGTGTTCTCCACCCCCTAAAACAGAGTTCTTTTCCTTCCGTGCAAGAACTGGCGACCATGATGTGGCTGAGTGGTCTGCAGTCCATGTCAATGGCTGTCTCTATGTCCATGTACCAGATGAAGAGATGCAGCCAGGAAGCAAAGAGTGGTAAGACTGCAGTCTAGTTTGATGATGACGATGACAACGATAACGACGATGATATTCGACTTTATTTAGAGAGGGTGACACGTGACAGTAACAACTTAGCACTGATAAACTTGTGGCCCTCGGTGTTTAACATCTTGATTAGGCATGACCTTTTTTTACATGGTCATCTAGTCCACGGCAAAGCTCTAACAATTTACAGATAGTTTAGAGCAAAGTCAGCACTTTATATTCAGGTCTTTTATGAATCGAGTGTTGGTTTGACCCAAGCTTGAACCTACAACATCCAACAAAATAATCTGGGGCACACTACTGAGCCAACTGCGAGGTGGTTTTACAGTGGGGACACTCGAACTGTGAACACTTTGATGTTTTTTCCATACTTTTTTCTCCTTTATCCCTTGTGTGAATCGATTGAAAATATGATTTATTTTGAACGATAAGATTATTTGAGTTCAGTGCTTCATTTTCTGAAGGTTTGAAGCAGTAGAAAGAATAAAATAAAATAGAATAAAATTCATAGAATAAAAAATATAAAAATATCAAGTTAGTGTTCATGTTTCGAGTGTCCTCACTGTAATGCGTAGTTAGTCGTAATGTGTACTGTAGTTTCAGTCAGTGCGTACCTTATCCTCCGTGCATCAGATGATTCATATTTATTGTTAATTCTCTGGATTTTTTCTTAGCTTTGTATCATTACTGGAGTATGCAGAAGAACAGCTCAACTGTACACATGTGTTTGTGTGCCTCCTCAAAGACAGGCCTGATAGAAGTAAGTTGAATAATTTGTGATTATCAAGGGATAGCCTATGGTTTAGAATGGTTTGACTTTACCACTGTGAGCCTTATAGGTTTGGTTACTGGTTCAATCTCTGCCGACATCAAAGTATCTGGTACTTTAACTACCATATAGACCTCTTGCAGTAGTTGAAATGCAGCTCAATTTGGAGGACAAAACAATAGGTTCCAATTCTCAGGAGATTGAAATTCCTTTGTTTTGTATTCCAATTGAGCTGGTTTGACATCACCTGCAAGGGGTCCATACTTTGCAAATATATTATATATTTAATATATTTGAATTCAAATGAGACCAATCCACAACCATATTTTGAAGCCAGAGGTTGTTTCAGGCTGTACCTGTGGTGGTGATTATTATGATAACATCAATATCATCAGTTTCTATTAGTGCAAATATGAACAACACCTATAGAAATTATCATTACCATGGTGTTATGAATTCCTTTTTTTAATTTTTGATATTGATAATTGCTTTTCTTTGACCCTAACAGCCTCGATGATGAGAGCGTTCATGTACATGGGCTTTCAAGCCGTCAAACCAGGACATGAAATGGTCCCTGATGACCCCAGCTATGTATTCTTGGCTTATATGATAGAATAATAATGCTAGTTCCATGTAAACTAGCTAAATAACACCAATGCCATCTTTAAATAAACTTGTTATAACATAAAGTTACAGTACTTAGTATCAAGTTATGTATATATGTTGCAGATATTTCACTATCAAATTCTAGGCCAAAAATCCAACTTGGGCATTTTTGTAATCGATAATTGTGTAATAGGGACTGGTCATTATTTATCACCTGGGTTGTTGGAGAATTTTTGTTGCAGCATTGGAAAGATTAAATGAACCCCCCGGCCTCCCTCCCCCCGAAAAGCACTTTCTTCTTTTATGGTTCCCCCTTACTTAAGGTTGTTACAGAGTCATCCCCCCTTTTGATAGATGGCAATTTTTAGCTTATCCTCCCTCCTAGTTGTCTAACAACCATGTGATCCCCTTAAATTTTCCCACCAGCGTTACATAATGACCTGTTAGTTAATAATCTAGTCAAACTTGATTTGGGTAAGCGCAAGCTAAATGGAAATTTCTGATGAAAGATTAAATGAAATGTTAAAGTCTGAACAAAAATTTACAACATTGATGTTTGCTATGCGCTGATCAAGACAACAGTTACGACATGGAAATCAGGGAATAGCTTACTATCAATCATGTGACTTTTCTGGATTTGACTGGGGGGCAAGCAATGGTTGACTGGGGGACAACTAGTGATCCTTATCTCAAATCTTACACTATGTCCATGAAATAAAATCTAAATAGTTACTACCTAATAGTTTTCATTTAGTGGCTATTAGTCATTATCACTCAAGTTGAACAGCTTTAGTAACAATACACAAGGAAAATCAAATACTCAAGACAATACAAAGATAATACTTTATTTAATAGAGGCATACTTTATTGTTACTAAAGCTGTTCCAGTTGAGTGATAGTGACTAATAGTCACTAAATAAAAACTATTAGGTAGTAACTATTTAGATTTTATTTCATGGACATAGTGTAAGCACTCTATTTGTACAACATGAAACCAGAAAACAAGATATACAGACAACCATCAACATTCTACAAGCCAGTGAAAATGGAGATACTACCGGAAGTGATGTCTATTGATAGTAGGCAATACACTGCCGTCAATCAGAATATGTAAAGGTACCAAACAATATGTTAGATTGATGGTGGTCTATTGCCTGATTTCTCTGTAGCGACTGCTGTCTTGGATCAGCAAATTCTAATGAAAACAATAGTAATCTTGCTATTTGTAATAATATTAAAATATTATTAATTGATCATAAAATACAAGGAATATCACAGCAAAACTAACTTGGTAACAATCAATGTATCACTTGGCAATATTAACTGTAACATTGACTTGTTAAAGTCAAGTTATTTAAAATATAGACCCCTTTCATGTGACGTCGGAGCAGCTCAATTTAGAGGACAAAACAAAGGAATTTCAATCTCCTGAGAATTTTTTTGTCCTCCAAATTGAGCTGCATTCCGACGTGCTGCAAGGGGTTTATTTATATATATTTTTTGTTTCTGGTGATGTGCATAGTGTAACTATTTAATGATAGTTCTTTAACTCCTCTGATTGGTGATTATTGATTTAATATATAGGTGAAATAATGTGATAGCATTGAATATGTATCAATAAATACATTACTATTGTTGGTGACTTTTATCATGTATTAGTATAAGTTAGGGCACTGCTAATATACCTTGCAGAAACCATATCTGGGTGGTAATTGATTGAGCAGGGCATGGCTAACTCACAGATTGAGCAGGGCATGGCTAACCCACAGATTGAGCAGGGCATAGCTAACCCACAGATTGAGCAGGGCATAGCTAACCCACAGATTGAGCAGGGCATGGCTAACTCGCAGATTGAGCAGGGCATGGCTAACTCACAGATTGAGCAGGGCGTGGCTAACTCACAGATTGGGCAGGGCATGGCTAACCCACAGATTGAGCAGGGCATGGCTAACCCACAGATTGAGCAGGGCATAGCTAACCCACAGATTGAGCAGGGCATGGCTAACCCACAGATTGAGCAGGGCATGGCTAACTCACAGATTGAGCAGGGCATGGCTAACCCACAGATTGAGCAGGGCATGGCTAACTCACAGATTGAGCAGGGCATTGCTAACTCACAGATTGAGCAGGGCATGGCTAACCCACAGATTGAGCAGGGCATGGCTAACCCACAGATTGAGCAGGGCATAGCTAACCCACATATTGAGCAGGGCATTGCTAACTCACAGATTGAGCAGGGCATGGCTAACCCACAGATTGAGCAGGGCATTGCTAACTCACAGATTGAACCCTGAAACAACCTCTCACAGGCAGCCCAGGCTCTTTTTCTGTTCTGTTGTGTAATATTTTGTAATATGAATGTTCATCAAGCGTTTTGAATCAGTCAAGAGGAATACGTAACCTTGTCGGTACATATATTTGACACGGTAAACGGCTAACTCAAAGGTCGCGTTGAGCAGTTTATGACAACATTTCCTGGAGATATTGGCCAGTTTCTCGTGAAACTTCCTCTCTCGACCAATGAATTTTACTATATAGAATAGGAAGTTTGTGGAATGTCTTAGATCTCTCGAAATTGTTAAAGTACTGTATGTTGTAATAAACTGGGTGATCTGAGCAATTAAATCTTCAAGTAGAACACCTGTTAGTCTACATCTGTAATGGCAGAAAGATGACAAACGAGACGAATAAAACAATGCGAGACTGAAGTGCATGAAGCGTTTTGAATCAAGAGAAATACGTAGCCTTGTCGGTATACAGTCATTTGAAAAATCGATCGGCTTATGATAAAGCCCATAAGATAAAGTTTACGAATTTTTTTTTTTTTTTTTTTTTTTTGAAAGCAATTTATTAATTTGAAATGATGCCGGGGCCTTAAACACAAAACAGGTACGTTCCGTAGATGTGAATTCATGGACATGGCGTTAGCGCGTATATCCAAAAGAACTTCACTAAGTGAATTAACGAATGATTTTTTGATTTGTTAAGAAGTTATTAAATATTTAAGTTGGAGTGTCGAAACATTTCCATGTCGGCTGACGTTTTACCGCATAAAAGACGAAATAATCAAAATATCCATACTTATTCATACTTTTTGCCAAATTTTATTGAAATTGAACAAAACTATATACACTATTAATTCATTTAAAGATAGGGAATTGTTGTAAAATAGATCATGGACATTTTTTAAAAGCCTTTAATTAAAGATTTGGGCAAGTTTCACACCTCGTTAAAACATCAACAGAGAGATACCGCCAGCCAACCCAAAAAAAAAAAGAACAAGGAACAACGGACCAACGGAGTGTTGACGAACGCTTCGAACTACGCGGGAAATCATCTAAAAATCTGAAAGCGCCAGAGTTTCGAAGCGTTGTAGGACACGAATTTTATCACGCGGGAAAATCGAGAGAGTAACCGACTCAAGTATAATAGGATTAACGAGGGTCACGACGCCTTCGGTTTTAATTTATTTTCCCTTCAAATAATATTTTTTTAAATAACTAGTGAACTTTCAAAAATTTCGAAACAATTTTTGTTCTAAAAGAAAGATTAATATAAAAACCTTTAATTAGTGAAATTTTTTTTTTTTTTGAAACATTTTACCCGCAAAGGTCTCAGTGAAGAATTCAACCGCCTCAGTGATTTTTACCCATAGTACTAGTCCTCGTAGTCGTGGAGCCGGTCGACTACAACGTTTTTTCAAATGACTGTATATTTGAAATGGTCACAACTGTAGCAAAAATATTACTTTAAGATTACATATGAATAATAAAACAAAATCTTTGCCATGAGGAAGAATATAGCAACAAAAATCTAGTTTTCCAAGAAGACGACAGAACTGACATAAAATTTGAAGAATTACAAGTTGCAAAAAATATGTAACTGAAGTGGAATTACGTAACCTAGAACAGGTATGATACGTGTTGATTAGAGAAAACACGGAAGTAATGAAAAGTCTGGGTTAACTGAAACAGTCTAGACTTAGTTCTTGTGAGAAGAGCAGCTAGTATCATTGATAACAGAATCGAAGCAATAGTCCGCGTAATTGTGATGGGAAAACAGGCGAATGGTGGCAGCGGTGGGAGACAAGAAAACAAGCGATGGTCGTTAATCCATGGTCCTCGTTTCTTGACAGTCTTCCTGATAATATCCATGATCCACGTATCAACTCAATCCAGTAGGGTTTGTAACACCAAGGAATGTGTTAAAGTTGCCAGTGAAATCCAAAAGTCGATGAACCTGAAAATAAACCCTTGCGATGATTTCTATGAGTACGCTTGCGGGAAATGGTCGGAGAATAATCCTAGACCACCTGGCCACTCATACTATTCTCTCTTTGACAAGACGGAATCGACATCGGAGGAGTACAAAAAAACGCAGCTAGAAAAGGCAAGAATAGACGTCCAAGGAGCGACCACAGAAGTACAGCAAATGCCATCAAATTTATACAAATCTTGCATGGACGTAAAGGCCATCGAAAACGCTGGTGCCGAACCTCTGAAGGAACGTATTAGAGAACTTGGAGGTTGGGACATGAGTGGAGACTGGGACGAGGACACGTGGGATTTTAAAAGTAAACTTCTTGGTATTCACCAAATGACATCCGGAGACGTGCCTGTGTTTAAAGTGGAAATCCTAAATGACTTGGAAGACAGCACAAAGCGAGCTCTCTCTGTAAGTACCCTATCAACTCCCTATCAAAGTTTAGTCTAATTGGTCACTTTAGTAACAGGGAAGGGACTGGGGCGAGTCTTGAATTCTAATTTTATAGGTAGATATTCGAAAACTACATTTATTTAGCTTTCAGAAAATGTATACTTTTATGACAAAATATTGTAAAGCCTGTGCGAAATTTGAGGTAGCGCGTATAGGGGTCCTAATCATATCCTGATACCTTAACCAAATTTTATTGTGATTTTATACGCGCGAGTTTTTGAAGCAAAAATTTGGTCACCGGGAGTGTTCAGAAAACGTTATCCAGCGGTTTTTGTGCGTTCGCACATCTCACATCAAATTCAAAAAATCATAAAGTTGCCGGGTACTAAAAGGTTTAATCATCCGAGCTTAGACCTTAAGGGGTTCTGGGTAGACAAACAGTGGGTACTTCTTATAATATTATGCATATATTGCTGTCGTTTTTTAACTATCAGTTTCTTTAACTTGTGACATGTATCGTCTGATCATGTAGATATTTCAAGCTACACCAGCCCTAGCGAAAGACGAATATCGAAATCTATCATCCAAGGTACATAATTATCAATCATAAACATGTAAAAAAAAGCGCACTTTGGCAAATTCGTAGCCGTACGACATGGTGTCTTTCTTTAGCTGTAACTACGCGCTGTGAGTGGATGAATTAATACTGGAAGAAAATGGGAAGCCATTTCAATGTTACAGCATGTCGTAGCGTGTTAAAATTATTGTCGTATGTTTCCCACTCATACGATAATAAATCCTATGGGAAGCCATTTCTGCAATGTTACGGCGCCACGTCGTACCGTGTACGTACTTCAAGTCAGTACGTACCGTAAGTTTCTACCCATACGATAATCATTCTTATGGGAAGCCATTTCAATGCTATTGTATGTCATACCGTGTACGTGCTGTAAGTCAATACTACACGTTTCCCATGCAGTCATACGATAATCATTCTTAAAGAAAGCCAGTTCAATGTTACAGCATGTCGTACCTTGTACGTGCTGTAAGTCAGTACCGTATGTTTCCCACTCATACGATAACCATTCTTAAAGAATGGCAGTTCAATGTTATAGCATGTCGTACCGTGTACGTGCTGTAAGTCAGTACCGTATGTTTCCCACTCATACAAAAACCGCCCCAATGTACTAATAAAGTATTGTAATTCTCTTTCGTTTTCCTCGGAATATTTCTTTTTCTAGACAATTAAAGCATACAAACAGTTTATCATTGATGTTGTGGTTCTGTTGGGTGGTAATGTCAGCACCACTGCCAAGAAAGCAGACGAGATCATTCATTTTGAAGCCCAACTTGCAAATGTGAGGGAAGTTTAGTATTATTAGTTAATAATTTTTATCGTCGAAGACGTTTGATAAGTAAAAAAATAAAAAATAATAGATAATAAATTATTAAAAAAACAATAAATAATAATAAAAATCAACAATAGATAAAAAAATATTAAATAAATATTAAATAATAAATAATCAACAATAATCAAAAAAAGTAATAAATTAGAATAGTCCCTTTCACAGTTCCCTGCGCCTTCTTGAAAGGTAGCCGTGCTTTTGCATCGAAGCGAGACGAACGGTGAGCTTGCAGTGATAGAGACATGTGAATAATTGTCCAAGGTGTTAAAAAAGGTCTCTATCATTGCAAGCTCACCGTTCATCTCACTTCGATGCAAAGGCGCGGCTACCTTTCAAGATGGCGCAGGGAACTGTGAAAGGGACTATTAACAGTGGATTCTATAGAGTAACTATTTTTCCACTGAATTCCAGTAGGAATTTAGAAGTTGATTTTTGCACAGGGACGAAAACCGAAGACCTGGATATACAGGAAATACAGGAGAGAACCAACAAACAACTCTACTCACATAATTTCTACTAATATTCTTCCTCGATGGTTTCTAGTTAAATTTGATATCATTTCTTCCTTTTTGTGCTTATTAGATAACTGTACCCTTAGCAAAACAGCAAGAAGCCCTAAAACAATTGACCGGGCGAACTCTTACCCAACTACAACAGGAGGTGCCTGAGGTAATTCCCGGACTTTTAATGATGTCGTTGAATAGCTGACTTATAAACAAGGCTAAGCCTGTGCAAATGAGTCTGTGGTCTTCAAAAACAGCGGTTTACATCGAACGCGAAACTGGTGCATTCTGAAAGCGCAAAACCCCAAAGCAAAGATATATTCTAATACACTGTCGGTTGACGTCGTAGTAGATAGTAGATGCAAATCTTAAAGCCTCTATTAATATTAGTAAATGTAACATCGTATTGTACTTCCTATTAGCTCGACTGGGTTAGTTACTTCAATGACCTGTTTGCACCTTCAACGATTCATGGACAGGAGTTCATAATGTTACCAGCTTCGCTGACCTACCTAAAGAAGGCTATGAAAATAATACATAATAGTAATACAAAAAAGAGGTGAAGTACAAAACAGGTTCTATTTTGATAAGGAGGTTTAGGTTTGTCCATATGAGTAAGGAGCGTAGCGAGGACCTAGAATCTCTGGGGGGAGGGGGGGGGCACCTCAGGAACGTCGAAAGCTTACCTGACGCCAAAAATAGCTGATAGCTGAAGCAAAAAAAAGAAAAGAAAAAGAAAGGAGGGGACCCAATAATTGTACACGCAAATACAAGACAAAATAGGGAATAAAACTTTCCCTCCAAAAGTGGGGGGGCACCCAGTATTGCTTACTATCAAGGATAACCTTGAGCAACCGAGAACTCGAAATTTACACCTATTGAAAAAAGGGTTCTGTTCACTTTCATTCATCTGACTTTTATGTATATTTTGTTTTTAGCGTACTGGCCAACTACTTGGTATGGTATGTCATCCGGAACGAGATCAATTGGCTTTCTGCACCTTACAGGAACGTGTTTCGAAACTACACGCAGGCAACAACGGGTGCTACATCTGAACAAGAGCGATGGAAAACGTGTGTTGATTCAGCTACTAAATCTTTTGAAGATGTCATATCAGCTAAATATGTCCAGGAGTACCACGCAAAACTTGTAGGGCCAAAAAACATCGTAAGTTACCGTAGACCTTATTCGTTACAATTTTAGACCATGTGTCATTCTCTTGAGTATTATTTTTTTCTTTACTAGGAATGCTTTTCAGCTATGGTGCAATGTTTTCCCATTTCAGACCACGCGTCATTCCCTTGAGTATTATTTCTTTCTTTACTAGGAATGCTTAAACACTAGTCGAACTCATGGCGGAATTTTATTTCGATCAACAAGAAAAGTCTACATTGTATACTCGGAACATGCTCGAAAAATACTAACCCAAAATAGTCACCCATAATTTCTTTCGGGGAAGGCGATCATCTCAGCTGGGAAGTAGGATGGTTTTCTACTGCGCAATATTGAGCTTAACAAATTGCATCGTGTGACATGGCTCGCAACATCATACTGCCTGCCACATTGCTCTCAATGTTGCACATGAAGTGGCTCTGTCAGTAGCTTAGTGGAAAACGTTCTAACATGATGAATAAGGTCTATATTCGAGTACATAGTTATGCATGACAATGTTCAAGTCCGAAGGTACCAGGGAAGAGACTAGCCGCGGCTCTCAGCTGACCATCCCTTCAGCTAATTAACCCCTAGAAGTATCTGCAACATTAATTTGAAGTAAAAAATAATAGTCTCTCCAGTGCATACTCGTTATTGACGGCCATTGCTGTGCAAATTTCATGGAACCTTATCCATATTTTTTGAAGCGTTTTTTAAAACCATGGGTTAGGACTTTTCTAAGGAGCAGGTGAGCCTGGGATTTTACCCACAACTGCTGACTCGTTTTCCGCTGTCTGAAATAATATATTTTATGTATTAAGGCGCTAAAAATTGTTAATGAAGTGACTGAAGCTTTTGAAGAAACCGTCAAATCACTGAAATGGTTAGATGGTGCCACTAGAACCTTAATACTTCAAAAGGTAGGTAAATTATGATCAGCTTAAATTCCGCTATGAAATTGATGTAAAACGACGATGTTTTGGAAATGTTAAGTATGTTATTCTCGATCTGTGAGTTAGCCATGCCCTGACTTAGATCAGCCCAGAAGTTGTTTCAGGGTTCTATCTGTGAGTTAGCCATGCCGTGACTTAGATCAGCCCAGAGATTGTTTCAGGGTTCTATCTGTGAGTTAGCCATGCCCTGACTTAGATCAGCCCAGAAGTTGTTTCAGGGTTCTATCTGTGAGTTAGCCATGCCGTGACTTAGATCAGCCCAGAGATTGTTTCAGGGTTCTATCTGTGAGTTAGCCATGCCCTGACTTAGATCAGCCCAGAAGTTGTTTCAGGGTTCTATCTGTGAGTTAGCCATGCCGTGACTTAGATCAGCCCAGAGATTGTTTCAGGGTTCTATCTGTGAGTTAGCCATGCCCTGACTTAGATCAGCCCAGAAGTTGTTTCAGGGTTCTATCTGTGAGTTAGCCATGCCGTGACTTAGATCAGCCCAGAGATTGTTTCAGGGTTCTATCTGTGAGTTAGCCATGCCCTGACTTAGATCAGCCCAGAAGTTGTTTCAGGGTTCTATCTGTGAGTTAGCCATGCCGTGACTTAGATCAGCCCAGAGATTGTTTCAGGGTTCTATCTGTGAGTTAGCCATGCCCTGACTTAGATCAGCCCAGAGGTTGTTTCAGGGTTCAATATGTGAGTTAGCCATGCCCTGACTTAGATCAGCCCAGAGGTTGTTTCAGGGTTCAATATGTGAGTTAGCCATGCCCTGACTTAGATCAGCCCAGAGGTTGTTTCAGGGTTCTATCTGTGAGTTGGCCATACCCTGACTTAGATCAGCCCAGAGGTTGTTTCAGGGTTCTATCTGTGAGTTAGCCATGCCCTGACTTAGATCAGCCCAGAGGTTGTTTCAGGGTTTGATCTGTGAGTAAGCCATGCCCTGACTTTGATCAGCTCAGAGGTTGTTTCAGGGTTCTATCTGTGAGTTAGCCATGCCCTGACTTAGATCAGCCCAGAGGTTGTTTCAGGGTTCGATCTGTGAGTTAGCCATGCCCTGACTTAGATCAGCCCAGAGGCAGTTTCAGGGTTTGGTTAAATTCAAGCTGTTTTACTGTTTTACAGGTTAACGGCATGGGTACACAAGTCAGCTTTGCTGATTACATGTTGAACAGCACAAAACTCTCCAAGCTATTCGAAAAGTACAAAGGCGTAAGTACATAATTTTGATATTATTGCATCGTGGTGTATTATGGGTCAAAAACTCATTAAAGACGCCATCTTCTATTACCAGCTAACCATTAGAAGTCAAACACATTTCAAAAACAAAGTGTCCATCTTAAAGAAAACCCAGCAGCAACTTCTAAAAGACTTCAGAAAGCCCGTAGATAATACCATGTAAGTACGACATCTAACTTAAGATACGGTAATATACCAGCAATTTTAAACATTGTTGCATTGCAAGTTGCAGTGTAAATTTTGCAATTGTTACACAGGTTGGCAATACGATCAACACTTGCAACAATGGCAACGCAACGCAATGGCAACAATGCTGCGCAACAATGCTGCGTTGAAATCTGCAGAGTGAATATGGCTCGTATTACCACCCCGTGCAACAACAAAATTTTCTTGCGCGGATTTGTTAATTGCTCAAAGCAGAAGCTCTCTGCCACACCCGGGGGGGGGGGGGGGTGGGGTGGGGTATCGGGTATGCTCGTCGTATCTCTAGGGGTAAAAATCAGCGATTTGGTATCTTTTAGGGTCTTAAATTTGAGGTTTAGCAAATCAGCACTTTCTGGTATCTTTTAGGGTGTTGAAAAAGGAACTAGCCCATCGCATAATAACGCAATACGTATGCCTTCGTTAACTCAGATTATTACTCAAGAAAAAACATTTCAAAAGCCTTTTGATAGTATTATTTTTGTGGTATCTCTTAGGGGTTAAAATTTGCCAAGCCACGCCCTTTTGAAAAACTTCCGGTATCTTTTAGGGGTATTTTTGGAAATTTCCGACGAGCTTACCCGATACCCCCTGAGTCACCCCCCCCCCCCCCCCCCCGGGCTGCCACAAAGAATAATTGTTGCGCGCGGGTTGGTAATACGAGCAGTTTTCGCTCTGCAACTTGCAACGCAACAATGTTGAGCGACAAGTTGCACGATTGATCACATGATTTTTGTTTGACTAGATGGTATTTGTCTCCTCTCAACGCAAGAAGTGAAAACGCTTTACAGTCAAATATATTAAGTAAGTAATATCCACTTAAACATTACAATGAAATGCAGGCATGTTCACTGATTCATGTCTTGTTAAATACAGCTTTTCCAGCAGCCATGCTTCAGCCTCCTATCTTCTTTCCTAATGACACCTTCAGGTAAGCTGATGCAGTAGATCGTTTTCGAGATGCGCGCGAGTGCTTTCAAAAATACCGCAGGGGCAGACATGAAAGAGGTATTTTCGATATTTGTAGAAAATTACTTATTTATCTCTGCGATATGTACAAAACTAAGTAAAGAAATCAATAGTCAAAGCACGAATCTGGTGGGGGGGGGGGGGGGGGGTACTCCTTATAATTGACTACACGGGGATGCTCCGCCCGAAAGGGGTACTTTTTTCAAGCCGCACGTATAGAAAAGGGGTGGAAATTTGTGAGTTTTGGTATAAAAGGGGTAGATTTTCTTCAAACGCATATGAAAGGGGTACCTTAACAGGCAAAAAGGTATAAAAAGGGGTAACTTTTTGCTGAAATTTGGTATAGAAAAGGGTCGAGAGTCCGGACGAAATCCCCGTATGAAACGACCCGAAGTACCCCCCCCCCCCCCCCCCCCCCGGGGCACGAATCTAGCTTGACAGTTTCCCACAATATAAAACTATTTATCCGTAACCTATGAAATAATTTTGACTAAAACAAAGTTTAAAAAGAAAAATAAAGAAAGAAATAATGCCTGAAACATTGACGTTTAACTTAAAATCTTCTAAACAGTCTAAAACACCCTTCTGAGCCGGGTCCTCGATTCTCTTATACGTAGATGAACTCACCTTAGGATCTCGAGAGATAGTCGTGAATGGAGCCACGTTATGACTATTGTATCGGATCTGGTGGGCCAATAGGACACGTCGAACTCAGTTCTGATTTGAATTTAGCCTTTAATTCGCTGTACTTAGTTTTCAAGTCAAACTATAAATAAATATAAATGTAAGTTATTATATTGTTCTTCTTGATTCTGTCTATAATTTGACAACAAATTGTACTCGAGGTCGTGCGATTTCTATATAAATTGGTATATACTCACAATTCTGTCATGGCTATTTTTGGGTTCAGAAAATGTACTGTAGGTTCTGATTTACTTCTATCGTTCAACGTTGACTATTTGACTGATATGTAAATTTTTGATTTCGCTTAAATATTTGTTTCTTAAATTCTCTTGAGGGCATGATATAACTAAGTTATGACCAAAAAAGGAAAAATAAACTCAACGATTAAACAAAAGGAACGAGATAGGATTTTCACGTGCGTCTTACTTATTGTTAATGAACTCTTTGTTCTTATCAACTATAGCGTAGGGCTCTCCATTCTTGGAAGGCAGTTTCTCCCCTATGTTCTTCAGAAACATGTTCTCATCAATTCCTATAGGTCTCAGATCGACCATTCCAGAACTTCCGATATCGAGATTAATTGAAAAAGGTATATATGAATGTTTTTTACTTATAGAGCTCTTAATTTTGGCAACTTGGGTTCAGAAGCTGGTAAGAACATCTTGTTTGGTTTTGGCACCTCAGGTAAGTACATGAAGGCGTAGACACACGCTGCTTGCGACTTTGCAAAAATAGCAGCGATATTTACTTTTGTGATGTGAGCATGATCATGATGCGATGCGATGCGATGCGATGCGATGCGATGCGATGCGATGCGATGCGATGCGATGCGATGCGATGTGATGCGATGCGATGTGATGGGATGTGATGGGATGTGATGTGATGTGATGTGATGTGATGTGATGTGATGTGATGTGATGTGATGCGATGCGATGCGATGCGATGCGATGCGATGCGATGTGATGTGATGCGATGTGATGTGATGTGATGTGATGTGATGCGATGCGATGTGATGTGATGTGATGTGATGTGATGTGATGTGATGTGATGTGATGTGATGTTTGCTTATGTGATGCGATGCGATGCGATGTGATGTGATGCGATGTGATGTGATGTGATGCGATGCGATGCGATGCGATGCGATGCGATGCGATGCGATGCGATGCGATGCGATGCGATGCGATGCGATGCGATGCGATGCGATGTGATGTGATGTGATGTGATGTGATGTGATGTGATGTGATGTGATGTGTCTATTTCACAGGTAGATCTTTTAACGAGCATGGATTAGCATACAAAAATGGTTCTGGGTGGTCACCAGGAGCAATTGGACAATTTGATAGAAGAAGAAAATGCTACATAAAGCAATACTCTGCGTACAAAGTATCAGGAAAATGGCCTGTAAGAATGGGCAGATGAAAGTGCCCATAACCTTTTTTCAATACCATCATTAGTGATCCTACATGAATTGAATAGTTGAATTGTAAAATAATTTTATATGATTTGAGTGATGCATCTTGGAGATATCAAGGTTTATACTTTCAATATGTTAATGAATGTGATGTCTTTGGAGGCATTTGAGTGGCAGTCTCTGCACTAGCAGTTAAGAAATTTTGTTTTAAAATCTAAAAGAGGAATAGGGTCAACTTGAGTGAATAACGTCAATAACTCACAATTTAGATGCTAAAAAAAATACATAATTTTTATCCGCAAATTTTGACTGTGAAGAAAATATGTTGCTTGGCTACTATTGGGGCCATATAGATAAGTTTAACCAAGTTTCAAGTCATTTCCAATTTTCACCGATTTTCATCCAAGAGCCCCTTTAAATTAGAGTTTGTATTGGTAACCATAGTAACGAATATATGTTATATTACTAGGTCAACGCAGTAAACACAGCTTATTATAATGTTGCAGAAAACGGTGGTTTGAAACTAGCACTCCAGGTACCAATAATGCATTTCTAGAACAAAATTAAGTTACAAGATAGGGTAGTCAATCGTCAGTTGTCCAGGGACGCGGGGACAAGGGTAGACGAAAGATTTCTTTCCCTTCCCCCGAGTTCCCCACAGGAAGCCCAAGCGTAGAATTTTCTACACTCCATTACCTCCAAACAATATTAATTCAAGTCGAGGAATTTGGGACTACAATACAGTAAATGTACAGACTCCTTGCATCACGTCGGAATGCACCTCAATTCGGAGGACAAAGCAATAGTAATAATAATAATAATTTTCAGGAGATTAAAATTATTTTGTTTTGTCCTCCAAATTAAGCTGCTTTGACGTCACGTGCAAGAGATCTATAGAAACTGAGTGTAAGGGACTGTTCATTAAGTAAAGGAGTTGGGGGGGGGGGGGGGGGGCAAAACTAGAATTGAATAGCATATTTTTTTATGCTCGAGCTCGCCAATTATTAAATGCGGTTGAAAAAGTGAAAATTTGCTCTTACTCATACTCGTTTTTGAATATTTTGCAGGCGTATCACAAATGGGTAAATCAGGATTCCAGTGACAAATGGAAGCTACCAGGCCTGACTTTTAACAATGAACAGCTGTTCTATATTGGGTTCGCTCAGGTTAGCCGCGTCAAGTGCTTTGTTCGTTTGTTTACCTTGTGATTCGTTGCCATTCTTGGGATGAATTTCACGACACTAGTAATTGGTTGACTATACAAAGCATTTCGCATTAGAACACTCTTGTTATATCCACCAACATGGCGGCTGTTTCCTTGCTATGCATATCTCAAGGGATTTTGAGTCGCGTGGTTGCACCTCAAGAATAGCCCACTTTTGATATTCTAGTTGAGTGATCACGAACAAAGCAACTCAAGACGAGGCTCCGGGGAAACAATGGAGTAACGTAATCAATTATTTTCTTTCCCCGGAGCCTCGTCTTGAATTGCTTTGTGCGTGATCACTCAGCTAGAATATCGAAAGTTGGCTATAGCTGGGTTTCACTTGACGTCATTTCCTGTCTCGTGCAGAATGTTCATCAGCTGAATCATAAGATTTCAATAGAATTCTTTCTGGCTGACAGCACATGGTGGTCAGTGTTTGACCAGGTGTTTGACCACCATTTGGAGCAGATAATGAGATTCAAAGACTTTTATCAGCTGATTGAAACCCAGCTATTACTCATTTCACGAAAAAATATGATATGGGACCCTCTCTCGCTTGAAAATATGACAATAATTATAACAATTTGGTTATTTATGCTCAAATATTTGCTTGCTTTTTTAAAATATTTCTTCATATAGAAATTTTGTAGTTCAGCTACCCCTGAGCGTCGAAAACAGATGAGTCTTACGAATCCATTCGCAGATGATAAATTCAGGTTTGTTCATTGGCTAGTAATTTTTTGTTGAAGTGCGGACACTCAAACCATAAGTCTTTTTTGACATTTTCCATAACTATCCAATCAGCACTCTCCATAGAAAAAGGGATCAAACATTTCTTAGGCTGATGATGCAAGTTTTACCCTGGCCTCAACCTCATGCTCGGATCGTAAGGGATATTGGGAAGACTACGGAACGGAGCATAAAAATATTTTACCATTCAACTATTCACTTCACTTCTTCAATACTGACAATTTTGAATTAGCGTTTATAGGCATTTTAAAATTACACTCGACTCGTATGAACCCACATGTTAACTTGATCATTTGCTCACTCTTACAGGGTCATTGGTCCTTTGGCAAATTCATGTGAGTTTGCCAATGCATTCAAGTGCAGAAAAAACAGCCCAATGAATCCAGTCAATAAATGCTATCTCTGGAGTAAAGGAGGGCTATTGGTCTGAAAGTGGTGCCTTGAAAAAACTACCCATACAACAAAATTCAAATATCGTTCTTAGGTTTAAAATGATCAATCACAGAAGCGAAGACCGAGAGTTATTTTGAGTAGTTGATATCCTGGGCATTTGGAGAATGTTTGCATACAGACACATGCATGGAGAGTGGAAAATTGCTTGGTTTGGCAACTTGAATCAATGTTCGAGACCTGCGAAACTGTAATATGCATGTTAGCCTCAACTGTTTACACAGAACACCCTTTCGTCTTAGCTAGCTAATGATTGAACTTTTTTGAACCCGAAAGTGATTTCTGAATTTGGTATAAAACTCATTAGAAAAAACCTACTAATGGTCTATCACCAATCGAGCCCTGTGATTGGCTGAGCTACTAGGGGTCTATTAGTGATAGACCTCTAGTAGCGAAAAGCGCCGGTTTTGAAAACCAAAAAATATATATTTAAAGCAAAACCCAAAACTTTTTGCATCCTTTTATTGGACCAATTAGTAGGTTTTTACTAAAACAATTAGACCTCTCGCCCTCATGGCCTACGAGTCAATAGCCCATTCGGCCTTCGGCCTCATGGGCTATTGACTCGTAGACCATTCGGACTCGAGGACTAATTAGTAGTTCATTATCACTGAATAAAATGATTAACGTCTAGAGCTTGCAAACGTGTCTTGTTTCAATAGTCCTCTATATCTCGAGGGTGATTGGGGAAAGAGAGAAAGCCCTCAAATAGGCGATTTTTCGCATTTTACTGCTCGCAAACGACCAATGAACGTAAAGCAGCGCAGTTCATAACTTCAACTCTAGTTTCACCTTATCAGTAGATGACAGACCATGAGTAGCCTTCACTGCTGGTGCACGAGAGGTAGCTGAAGGTTGATCTTTGAGCTTGATTTGTAAGACCCCAGCTGCTATGGTTACAGCTTTCTTGGGATTGGTTTGTTTATCTTTACTAATTTTGGGTGGACGTTTCTGAAGGAAAAAAATGACAAAGTTAGTCAATGTGCTGGGAAAAAACACCAAAATAGTCGAAAGCAGAAAAACTTTTGATTTCGGTAATCCAGAGCTTGTTCCTGGGGTCTGGGAACGATAATACGAAGCAAATGCAAACAGTATTATTATTATTATTATTATTATTATTATTATTATTATTATTATTATTATTATTATTATTATTATTATTATATAATTATAGAACACGCATGCGCATTAGAGTATTGATATCATTTCTGAGCCCGCGTCCCTTTTTTTTTTTTTTTTTTAACAGCTTTATTGGGAACTAATATAACAATGTGTTAAATAAAATAACTAGTAGTTACCCTAAAAGGAGAGTCACGAACGGGACACGAGACCCATGCGAGGTGACCACCTCATGAAATTTTGAAATAATTAAACGTAAAAATATATGCAAAAATATAACATTGTACGTAAATATAAAAAATAAGAATGGAAAAATAAGTTCATTAAGATAAAACTAGTGTACTTTATGGGGTTAACCTCTATGACAGGGACATTCTCGAAATGCAGACCAGGTACAAGACCTGTCAATATCAAAAACAGAATCAAGTAAATTAAAATAGCGTACTAAAACGTGATTTTTGAAGGTAGCAATACTAGAAAAACATGTGGAAGGAGAAGATTTACAAATGGGATTCCAAAGTTTAACAATGCGATTAAAATATGAGGCCTGAAAAGTATTGGAGTTACAGAAAGGAACCTTGAGCATTAAGCTAGGATTACTACAGTTACGTATATTACTATGCGTACTAAAGGCGACAAAGTCACGAATGTTAAAGTCAATGTGTCCATAAAGAGCTTTTGGTTTCCGTCTTGTAAATGAATGGCTTTGCCTGAGTCTGATCTGTTGATCAACAACGAAAATCAACCAACCAATTACAAAGCATTTGAACTTATGATAAACAAAATTGTTCTAGAACGGATTAGCATGCAGAAAAAGAGTCTATTATTATCGGTGCTAACTGAATGGAACGTAACATCTGAAAATAAAAGTACACGTCTTCAGCAACATCATTATCATTACCATCATCATTCTTGTACCACCACAGCACCTTCAAACATCAGTCATAATCATCACCACTATTGCTACCACCACCATCATCATTATCATTACCATCATCATTCTTGTACTACTACCAGCACCTTCAGACATCATCATCACAATCAACACCACTATTGCTACCGCCACTATCATCATCATCATCATTACCATCATCATCACCATCATTTTATTGCCATAAACATCTGCATCACTATCATAATCATCCTTCCATCATTGATATTATTATTGATAATTTTTGTTATTATTCTTATTCCTTTTTCATTATTTAGTCTCTTAAATGAGCATTTCATTTCTTGTGCAGTGGATTTTGATTTCAGTCTCTGATTTTGCTAAACATCTTCTTGGAATGGAACCCTGTGGTTTATTCTTTTACATAACAGCAGCCATATCTGTGTTCTCATACATACACATAATATGTGGAGTGGTACGTATCATCACCATGTGCCACTACCAACAACTTTATGTATCATCATCATCATCATCACCGCCATCGCAGTTATTGCCATCACCATCATATATGTCTATCATCATTTATTAACTTCATCATTGTTATTCTTTCTAAGAGCATTATATTTTCATTTCTCGCAGTGCTTCAGTGGACCGATTTTGGTAAACATTTGTCAAGGAATGTTCTTCCTTCACAACAATCATATCTGTGTTCTCACGCATACACATGTGTGGAGTTGTACGTATCATCACCGTGTGCCACTACCAACAACTTTATGTATCATCATCGTCACCGCCATCGCAGTTATTGCTATCACCATCATATTCCTATCATCATTTATCAACTCCATCATTATTGCTATTCTTCCTAAAAGAATTTTCAATTCTGGCAGTGCTTCAAACATGCATCTTCTAAGAATGGAACCCTGTGGTTAATCATTTCGTAATAACATATTATTATCACTTCTCATGCACACACAATATGTTCAGAGTTGCATTATCATCACCATGTACAACTACCAACAACTTCATGTATCATCATCATCACCACCACATTTATTGTCAGCACCATCACAACTATCATCCCTTTCATTATTGATCACCGTCATCATCAGTGGTTATTATTTTACTAGCATTTTCATTTCTTGCTCGAGTGGACTGATTTTGGTAAACATTCTTCTAGGAATGGAACCCCATGGTTCATTCTTTCGTAATAACATATATATACAGAGTTGTATCATCATCACCATGTACCACTCCCAACAACTTCATGTATGACCGTCACCAACACTATCACATATATTGCCATCATCGCCATCTTCATAAATCAACGTCATCTTTATTCATTATAATTATTCTAAGATCAGTTTCATTTCTTGCTTGAGTGGACTGATTTTGGTAAACACTGTCTAGTAATGTGACCTTGTGGTTCATTCCTTCATTACAAACATATCTGTCTTTTCATGTGCAGTACACCGCAATATATGCAGAATTGTATCATCATCACCATGTACCACTACCAACATTTATCATCACGACCACCACATTTTTTGCCAACTTCGTCAACTCCATCCTCACTAAAGACCGTCATCATTATCGTTTTTATATTAAGAGAACATTCATTTCTTGCTTCAGTGGACACATTTTGGTAAACATCTTATAGGAATGCGATCCCATGCATTGCACATTCCTTCATAACAACTATATCTGTCTTCTCATGCATACACAAAATGTGCAGAGTTGCAGATCCAAATTACAAAACATTTATTGGATTTGAATTTGCTTCTTCTGCTTTTACCTCCTATTTCTAATCTCAAAAAAAAAATAGCTACGACTTTTCAAATCGTCTTAGTAGATTAGAGATCTTGTTTGCAGCAATACAGTGGCATACTGTTGACTTTAAAGTACTTCATGCTGGCTGATTCCTCGTTTGAAGTATTCAGTCCACATCAGTGGATGCGGTTTTCGAGAGAAGCAACACTCAACTAAATTTCCATCATGATGTACATACTTTTTGAGAAATTGGATTATTTCTTCAATTGAAAGGTCTTGGTGTACTTTAAAACCGGATCAGTCAATCCTGAGGAAGACACCTTTAAGGTTTCTAATTTCGCTTTTCTCGTTTGCTCCAAGAATGCAACTAAGCACTTTCACTACCAAGAGCAGCTGAAATCTCCAGCTCTCTTCTTCCTACAACAGGAAAGATCAACTCAGACCTGATGGAGTTGTGAACTAAGACAACACAAGTCAAAATCTATTTTACATAAAATAATTTAACAAGCAAGCAGAAACCAAGCAAGGAAGCGAGCAAACAGACAAAGAATCAAGCAAGTAATAAGCAAGAAGGGAAGCAGACAAGGAGAAAGTAATTCAAGAAAGCAAGTGCAAGCAAGCGGGCAAGTCTATAAGTAAAGCCTGTATTTTAGAGGACAACACGTAAAACTGAGACTAATCAGTAAATTAATTTTGTAGCCCTCACGACAATAAGATGTTATTCTAATGATGAGAAATAAAACGACGGAGCTCCACAAGAGGAACTGGTCGTCTTGTTTAACACCGTGTGGATAAGACATGGCCAAAACATGGACTCTCTGTGAATACATGTACTAGCGTCTGCACCAGACATGCAACATCAACAGGGAACAAAACAAATGCTAAAAAATGCAAGCATTCTATTCGTGTCAACATAAAATTTGAGTAATCTATCAAACTCACTCATCCACAACACCGATTCTTGAAATTTCTAACATGGCAGAAAAAATTACTTCCAGTAGTAATGACGAGGTGTTTAGCAAAGCTATTGCTATTGAGAAAAGAATTGCAGAAATGGTGGGTGGTGGTGATATCAATGCAACCGATGAAGAAGACAAAACTCCTTTGTTTCATGCTGAAGAGGAAGAAAAGAAAGAAATGTTGAAAATATTAGTCGAGTGTGGTGCTGATGTCAATGCTGTCGATAAAGATGGCGAAACTCCTTTGTCTCATGCTGTAGAGGAAGAAAAGGAAGAAATGGTCGACAAATTAATCGAATGTGGTGCTGATGTCAATGCTAGAGTTAAAAATGGCAGAACTGCTTTGTTTTATGCCGTAGACAAAGAAAATGAAGAAATGGTCCACAAATTAATCGAGTGTGGTGCGGATGTCAACCCTACTGATGAAGGTGGTCTAACTCCTTTAATATATGCTGTCTGTAAAGAAAATGAAAAAATGGTTGAAAACTTAATTGAGTGTGGTGCTGATATCAATGATACCAATGAAATTGGCCAAACTCCTTTGTTTTATGCTGTTCATAAAGAAAATGAAAATATTATAAAAAAACTAATCGAGTGTGGTGCTGATGTCAATGCTACCGATAAAGATGGCGCAACTCCTTTGTTTTTTGCTGTAGACATAGAAAATGAAAAAATGGTTGGAAAATTAATAGAATGTGGTGCTGATGTCAATGCTACCAATAGAGATGGCATAACTCCTTTGTTTTATGCTGTAGACAAAGAAAATAAAAAATTGGTCGAAAAATTATTCGAGTGTGGTGCTGTTATCAATGCTACCGATGAAAATGGCACAACTCCTTTGTTTTATGCTGTAAACAAAGAAAATGAAAAATTGGTCGAAAAATTAATCGAGTATGGTGCTGATATCAACGTTCATGCTAAAAATGGTAAAACTGCTTTGTTTTATGCTGTAGAGGAAGAAAAGGACGAAATGGTCGACAAATTAATCGAATGTGGTGCTGATGTCAATACTAGATATAAAAATGGCATAACTGCTGTGTTTTATGCTATAAACAAAGAAAATGAAGAAATGGTCAACAACTTATTCGAGTGTGGTGCTGATGTCAATGCTACCGATGAAGATGGCGCAGCTCCTTTGTTTTATGCTGTAAACAAAGAAAATGAAAAAGTGGTCAAAAAATCCATCTTGTTTGGTGTTGAAATTAATGCTGCCGACGAAGATGGTGAAACTCCATTGTTTTGTGCTGTAAACAAAGAAAACGAAAAATTAGTCGAAAAATTAATCGAATGTGGTGCTGATGTCAATGCTAGAGTTAAAAATGGTAGAACTGCTTTGATTCATGCTGTAGACAAAGAAAATGAAGAAATGGTCGAAAAGTTAATCTTGTTCGGTGTTGACATTAATGCTGCCGACGAAGATGGTGAAACTGCTTTGTTTTGTGCTGTAGACAAAGAAAATGAAGAAATGGTCGACAAATTAATCGAATGTGGTGCTGATGTCAATGCTAGAGTTAAAAATGGTAGAACTGCTTTGTTTTACGCTGTAGACAAAGAAAATGAAGAAATGGTCGACAAATTAATCGAATGTGGTGCTGATGTCAATGCTAGAGTTAAAAATGGCAGAACTGCTTTGTTTCATGCTGTAGACAAAGAAAATGAAGAAATGGTCGACAAATTAATCGAATGTGGTGCTGATGTCAATGCTAGAGTTAAAAATGGCAGAACTGCTTTGTTTCATGCTGTAGACAAAGAAAATGAAGAAATGGTCGACAAATTAATCGAATGTGGTGCTGATGTCAATGCTAGAGTTAAAAATGGCAGAACTGCTTTGTTTTACGCTGTAGACAAAGAAAATGAAGAAATGGTCGACAAATTAATCGAATGTGGTGCTGATGTCAATGCTAGAGTTAAAAATGGCAGAACTGCTTTGTTTCATGCTGTAGACAAAGAAAATGAACAAATGGTCGACAAATTAATCGAATGTGGTGCTGATGTCAATGCTAGAGTTAAAAATGGCAGAACTGCTTTGTTTCATGCTGTAGACAAAGAAAATGAAGAAATGGTCGACAAATTAATCGAATGTGGTGCTGATGTCAATGCTAGAGTTAAAAATGGCAGAACTGCTTTGTTTCATGCTGTAGACAAAGAAAATGAACAAATGGTCGACAAATTAATCGAATATGGTGCTGATGTCAATGCTAGAGTTAAAAATGGTAGAACTGCTTTGTTTCATGCTGTAGACATAGAAAATGAAACAATGGTCGACAAATTAATCTTGTTCGGTGTTGACATTAATGCTGCCGACGAAGATGGTGAAACTGCTTTGTTTTGTGCTGTCGAGAACGAAAACGAAAAATTAGTCGAAAAATTAATCGAAAGTGGTGCTGATGTCAATGCTAGAGTTAAAAATGGCAGAACTGCTTTGTTTCATGCTGTAGACAAAGAAAATGAAGAAATGGTCGACAAATTAATCGAATGTGGTGCTGATGTCAATGCTAGAGTTAAAAATGGTAGAACTGCCTTGCTTCATGCTGTAGACATAGAAAATGAAACAATGGTTGGAAAATTAATCGAGTGTGGTGCTGATATCAATGCTACTATTGAAAATGGCATAACTCCTTTGATACATGCTGTCTGGAAAGAAAAAGAAAAAGTGGTTGGAAAACTAGTGGAGTGTGGTGCTGATATCAATGCTGCTCTTGAATATGGCATAACTCTTTTGATGTTGGCTGTCTATAATGGAAATGAAAAAATGGTCCAAGAGTTAATCAAGTGTGGAGCTAATGTCGAAGCTACAGATAGAAATCATGTAAATGCTTTGTTTCATGCTGTAGACAAAGAAAATGAAGAAATGGTCGACAAATTAATCGAATGTGGTGCTGATGTCAATGCTAGAGTTAAAAATGGTAGAACTGCTTTGTTTCATGCTGTAGACAAAGAAAATGAAGAAATGGTCGACAAATTAATCGAATGTGGTGCTGATGTCAATGCTAGAGTTAAAAATGGCAGAACTGCTTTGTTTTACGCTGTAGACAAAGAAAATGAAGAAATGGTCGACAAATTAATCGAATGTGGTGCTGATGTCAATGCTAGAGTTAAAAATGGCAGAACTGCTTTGTTTCATGCTGTAGACAAAGAAAATGAAGAAATGGTCGACAAATTAATCGAATGTGGTGCTGATGTCAATGCTAGAGTTAAAAATGGCAGAACTGCTTTGTTTCATGCTGTAGACAAAGAAAATGAAAAAATGGTCGAAAAGTTAATCTTGTTTGGTGTTGACATTAATGCTGCCGACGAAGATGGTGAAACTGCTTTGTTTTGTGCTGTGGAGAACGAAAACGAAAAATTAGTCGAAAAATTAATCGAATGTGGTGCTGATGTCAATGCCAGAGTTAAAAATGGTAGAACTGCTTTGTTTTGTGCTGTGGAGAACGAAAACGAAAAATTAGTCGAAAAATTAATCTTGTTTGGTGCTGACATTAATGCTGCCGACGAAGATGGTGAAACTGCTTTGTTTTGTGCTGTAGACAAAGAAAATGAAGAAATGGTCGACAAATTAATCTTGTTTGGTGTTGACATTAATGCTGCCGACGAAGATGGTGAAACTGCTTTGTTTCATGCTGTAGACAAAGAAAATGAAGAAATGGTCTACAAATTAATCTTGTTTGGTGTTGACATTAATGCTGCCGACGAAGATGGGGAAACTGCTTTGTTTTGTGCTGTCGAGAACGAAAATGAAAAATTGGTCGAAAAATTAATCGAGTATGGTGCTGATATCAACGTTCATGCTAAAAATGGTAAAACTGCTTTGTTTTATGCTGTAGAGGAAGAAAAGGAAGAAATGGTCGACAAATTAATCGAATGTGGTGCTGATGTCAATGCTAGAGTTAAAAATGGCAGAACTGCTTTGTTTCATGCTGTAGACAAAGAAAATGAAGAAATGGTCGACAAATTAATCGAATGTGGTGCTGATGTCAATGCTAGAGTTAAAAATGGTAGAACTGCTTTGTTTCATGCTGTAGACATAGAAAATGAAACAATGGTTGGAAAATTAATCGAGTGTGGTGCTGATATCAATGCTACTATTGAAAATGGCATAACTCCTTTGATACATGCTGTCTGGAAAGAAAAAGAAAAAGTGGTTGGAAAACTAGTGGAGTGTGGTGCTGATATCAATGCTGCTCTTGAACATGGCATAACTCTTTTGATGTTGGCTGTCTATGATGGAAATGAAAAAATGGTCCAAAAATTAATCAAGTGTGGAGCTAATGTCGAAGCTACAGATAGAAATCATGTAAATGCTTTGTTTCATGCTGTAGACAAAGAAAATGAAGAAATGGTCGACAAATTAATCGAATGTGGTGCTGATGTCAATGCTAGAGTTAAAAATGGTAGAACTGCTTTGTTTTACGCTGTAGACAAAGAAAATGAAGAAATGGTCGACAAATTAATCGAATGTGGTGCTGATGTCAATGCTAGAGTTAAAAATGGCAGAACTGCTTCGTTTTGTGCTGTAGACAAAGAAAATGAAGAAATGGTCGAAAAGTTAATCTTGTTCGGTGTTGACATTAATGCTGCCGACGAAGATGGTGAAACTGCTTTGTTTTGTGCTGTGGAGAACGAAAACGAAAAATTAGTCGAAAAATTAATCGAATGTGGTGCTGATGTCAATGCCAGAGTTAAAAATAGTAGAACTGCTTTGTTTCATGCTGTAGACAAAGAAAATGAAGAAATGGTCGAAAAATTAATCGAATGTGGTGCTGATGTCAATGCCAGAGTTAAGAATGGTAGAACTGCTTTGTTTCATGCTGTAGACAAAGAAAATGAAGAAATGGTCGAAAAGTTAATCTTGTTCGGTGTTGACATTAATGCTGCCGACGAAGATGGTGAAACTGCTTTGTTTTGTGCTGTGGAGAACGAAAACGAAAAATTAGTCGAAAAATTAATCGAATGTGGTGCTGATGTCAATGCCAGAGTTAAAAATGGCGAAACTGCTTTGTTTTATGCTGTAGATAAAGAAAATGAAAAAATAGTCGACAAATTAATCAAATGTGGTGCTCATGTCAATGCTGCCAATGAAGATGGCGAAACTGCTTTGTTTTATGCTGTATATAAAGAAAATGAAGAAATGGTCGACAAATTAATCGAATGTGGTGCTGATGTCAATGCTAGAGTTAAAAATTGCAGAACTGCTTTGTTTTACGCTGTAGACAAAGAAAATGAAGAAATGGTCGACAAATTAATCGAATGTGGTGCTGATGTCAATGCTAGAGTTAAAAATGGCAGAACTGCTTTGTTTTACGCTGTAGACAAAGAAAATGAAGAAATGGTCGACAAATTAATCGAATGTGGTGCTGATGTCAATGCTAGAGTTAAAAATGGCAGAACTGCTTTGTTTCATGCTGTAGACAAAGAAAATGAACAAATGGTCGACAAATTAATCGAATGTGGTGCTGATGTCAATGCTAGAGTTAAAAATGGCAGAACTGCTTTGTTTCATGCTGTAGACAAAGAAAATGAAAAAATGGTCGAAAAGTTAATCTTGTTTGGTGTTGACATTAATGCTGCCGACGAAGATGGTGAAACTGCTTTGTTTTGTGCTGTCGAGAACGAAAACGAAAAATTAGTCGAAAAATTAATCGAGTTTGGTGCTGATATCAATGCTACCAATAGAGATGGTGAAACTGCTTTGTTGTACGCTATGACACAATCACTTTCCCTAGCTGAATTTCTGCTTGACAAAGGAGCCAATTTACGTCTCAATGAGAATTGCAGTGTTTTAACATTTTTCATTGAGAAATGCCTCTTCAATTTATCAGGGGGGGAAACAAATCTACAAGATGGGCTTGATCTCCTGACTGAACGGAAAGAGGTAAAAGGAAAAACAATTTTCGAAGCTATAGCAAGTGTTGCATTCTGTAAAACCCTGTACTTCAAGTCTGGTTCCTGTGATATCGATGTGGGTTCTGTTTTTGAGCTAATGAGATTGGCAAAGGGAAATACTTCAATCTTGAAATTATTGCTTCCTGTGGGGAAAAACAGAATTATAAGTGAGATCTTTAACATGATCCATAAAGAATCCCATGATAAGCCACTGATTGAATCCAGAGCTGCACTAGAGTTGCCTCGACTTCTTATCAAATTGGGTGCTAACCCAAACACAACAGATACAGATGGCAACACTGCTCTTCACCATGCAACTCAACTAGCATTTCATGGTGTAACACGAGAGTCTATCGTGGAAATATGTCAACAGCTAGAGAAGTTAAATATATCATTCAACATAACGAATCACCAAAACGAAACACCACTTTTGTATTGCCTAACCAAGACAATAGAGAAGGTGTCCAGAGAGGAAGAACCTTGGCCAGTTGTCAAGACACAAGCAGCTGTCTGTCGATTTTTGGTGAAACATGGATCAAGTGTTGAAGCAAAAACTGGGTGTGGGGAGACTTTGTTACACTTGACCATAAGGCTTCTCCAACAAGGCTTTTTTAAACGTAATAGGGAATTGAGACAAGACATATCTGATGTTGCCCTAGATCTACTGAAAGTAATTGTACTTGCATTCAGAAAACAAGACGTCTCTATCAATACCAAAGATAACAGTGGAAACTCGCCTCTTCATCTTTGGGCAAAGCTCCAATTAGCACCAGGTCAAGATTACTCTAGTAATATTACTAAAGAATATACTTTCAATAAACTTGAGAGGACAATTTTAGCTCTTATATTGCAAGACAAAGAACAACTGAATTCTAAAAACAAAAACGGAGAAACTCCTTTACATTTGTGCAGAACCTGGGCTGCAGTTGAACTCCTGCTCAATACTGGAGCGAACCCAAACGATGTGGATTCATCAGGAAGTTCACCCCTACATCTTGCAGCAAGAAATAACGAGTCTGTTCATAATCGAGGGTCATTATATCCTGACATTTTGCTGGCTCCCGATAAGTTTTGGAAAACTGCCCTTAAGAAAGGTCTTGATCCTTTGACGGTTGACATACACAATGAATCTCTTTTGAGTGTACTCATGGAATTAAAATCTCATGACCTTGCTAGAGCTCTCGTAGGTGTTGCATGTGACGACATCAAGTTTCGGTCTCGTCCCTTAATCTTGTTATCTTTTTTGACTGCAATTTGTAAAGACAAATTACCTAATGCACAATGGAAGAAAGATGCTGCTGAAATGATGCTTAATTCAACTAAATGCCCTGTGAATGGAAATGATAATGAAGATTCTCCACTTCACTATTGCTGCAGGAATATCGTTGAAGCGTCAAAGTCTTTATCTAATGATGAGATCAAAACGACAGTTCAATGGAGTATGGTCAAACTGCTACGTTCATTTGGAGCCGATTACAGAATCCCTGATGCAACAAACCATTCGTGCTTAGAGATAGCAGAGGAGTGTCCTGCACTCAAAGATCTTCTGATGGAGCCTATTGAGCTTGATAGATTCCCTGTCCTCATTAAACCCTGGAAATCGGTTTCTAAGACGCATGGACGTTGTCTGGCAAAGGTAGCAAGGCATCTCGAAAGTAAAGATGTGGAATCATACTGGTACCACAAAGACCATTTGGCAAGAGGTTCTTTTGGTGCTGTATTTGCAGGAATCAACGAGAAAGATGGCAGAGAAGTGGCCATCAAACGAATAGAGAAGATACGTATGCAGCGACCAGAAGACAAACGAGAAATAAGAAATCTTGCTGATCTTGCTGACTGCGAGCACGTCGTTCGTTATTTATCCTTCTTTGAAGACGAAGACTTTTCTTATATTGTCTTAGAACTGATGGAGGGGAATCTTGAACAATTCCTTAATACTGCAGTACAAATGGACACTAAACTCTTACTTTGCCAAGATGTAGCCAAGGGAGTAAAATTCCTACACGATCACAACATCATTCATCGAGATCTTAAGCCAACCAACATTCTTTATAAAGAACATCCTAAACTATGCTTGAAAATTGCTGACTTTGGTCTCAGCCGTCGTACGGATAGCACTGTTTCTAGCATCTCTTCTAGTACCTCAGTGTATGCGTCTAATGTCGGTACAAGATGTTGGATTGCTCCAGAGGTGCTAACGTCTACAAAACCTCATTCCAAGTCATCTGATATGTTTGCTTGTGGTCTCGTTCTTCATTACATTTTATCAGGAAAAGGACATCCATTCGCCCCCCGAACAGGAGCACTACAACATGAGACTGAAGCTAACATATTGAAAGGCAACATGGAAGGGTGGGATGACTCTCTGTGCCCTGAAGCAGCTCATCTCGTTAAAGCAATGCTTGATGGAGATGAAAGTAAACGAACAGCTGCAGATAAAGCATTGGATCATCCTTTTTTCTGGCAAAAGAAAACAAAGATGGATCTCCTTGTTGCTGTTGGTAATGAGCAAGAAATTGGATGCCCGCGTGCTAAGAGAACTCTTCCTTTAACTGCAGTAGAGACTGACTTGGAGACAAGCTTTGGTACCATAGTCAAGTACGTAAATTGGAATGACTCAGGTTATGTACACATGCCTGCCATCTACTCCAAAATGAAGAAAAAGAGAAAATACAAAACTAACTCTGTTGTAGAGTTGGTACGCTTCATACGAAATGCCCATGTACACGTGAATGAATTACCAAAGCCAATCCAAAAGTTGTTGCAGGAAGACTTAGTGTTCTTGGAATATTTTCCAAATCTTGTGATGGAAGTCTACAAGGCTGTAACCACTCATGGATGGGATCAGACGAGACAGGAAATAAAGAATAAGATGAACTAATAACAAGGTAATCAATATACAGCTATCTTACAGAACATTAATTGCTGAATAATGCACGATGACTTGTGGCTCAAGACAAAGTAGTTTGATAAAATATAGTTAAGTTTTTTGTGTAAGTCGATTCCAATCTGAAGAATCCTTAGTTTACTTGGACTGCGTAAGGGGCGGGAGGAGCTGGTAGCCCTACATTTTCCCCCTTTTCCCATACTACTGAGTCTCTCATATTAGCCCCACCACTTTTTAGGATGTTCCGGGGTCCCTGCTAATAATATAGTATCCAGCATTCATGGTTTTTAAACAACCACATTTTTAAAAACTGATCAGATGATGGATTTTGAAAAGAGTTGTAATCAGTGTTTTGTTTTCACTTTTCAGACACTGACTAGAATCAAAGCCTGTACAAGACATTGTAGATCAAGGTCAACTGATACAAGAGACCAGTATACAGATAGAATAGTGTTAATAATGTTAAGACAAGGGTACCATTAGACAATCAACACTGACTAGAATCAAAGCCTGTACAAGACATTGTAGATCAAGGTCAACTGATACAAGAGACCAGTATACAGATAGAATAGTGTTAATAATGTTAAGACAAGGGTACTATTAGACAATCAACACTGACTAGAATCAAAGCCTGTACAAGATATTGTAGATCAAGGTCAGCTTATAGAAGAGACCAATATACAGATAGTAGAATATATAGTGTGAATAAAAATGCAAGGTATTTTCTCAGTATATCCACAAATCCAAAGGGTCGATATGTCAGGAAAAGATTTAAAATTTTGATGACTCTGATGACTGATTTCAGAGATTTATTCACAAACATGTTTCGAGGTGTACTCACCTCATCTTCAGTGTGACTTATTAACTAAGAATACAGATAATTATATGAAGATATAACGATTAAATATGTCGGAATGCATTAAATATTCAAAGTTAAATTAACATGAGCGACTTGTTGGTTTAATTAAAGTCGGGCATTTGCCATTTGATGTGAAGATAAAAGATAGTCATACGGAAACTGCTCTATTTTTCCCAGATGGCTCAAAATGTAATATTAAATACATTCCGACATATTCAATTGTTATATCTTCATATAAATATCTGTATTCTTAGTTAATAAGTCACACTGAAGATGAGGTGAGTACACCTCGAAACATGTGAATAAATCTCTGAAATCAGTCATCAGAGTCATCAAAATTTTATATCCACAAATACTATAAAGAACAGAAAGGTGCTGTCTTTATAACTTTGTTGCTACAAAATTCACTCATAGAATCTTGCACCTAGATTGCTTCATTTAAAAAGACATTATTATCCAATATTATTACGAATTTGATAGGACTAATAGGTGTGGAATATACACTCTAGTAACCTTTGTTTAGTTCTATTATCATAAGTTGTTTACATTTGGTAGCAACAAACGGAGTCAGTTTAAGCATAAAAGATGGTTGATTTAGTACAGGGTAAAATGGACCCCGGTGTCAATTGTTCTCCAAACAACGTTGCCTTTGAATTACCCTAAGTTGTTGTTGATATGCCGGGGATCCGCCCCTGGATAATGTTTTCCGTTTCAGACCACGTCACGTTATTCTCTTGCAAATTGATTCCTTTAGAACGGTTTTGCTTGAGAAACGTTAAAGTAATATGGGTGAGATACAAACCATTAAGGCTGTTTTTTTTCCCCAAAGAGGTTTGAAGTGGAAAACATGCTCAAACTGGCTGACTTGGTAAATAATTTCATATCTTAAAATAAATTTCATTTCATTGGTTTTCGACTTGTATATTTCATCAAGTGTGTTTTGTTGCTAAGGTAAGAGTGTTATTAAAAAAAAGTGACCTAAAAACGGAATAGAGTGAAGACCTTCTCCCAAAGCCACCCTTTAAATTCATCAAAAGCAATAACAGTGTGGGGTTGCTGCTCAAACAATCGTTGCCATGGTGCTATCATTGCCATAGCAACAGCAAGACATGGTCATACCATAACCTCCATATGTACACCCATGCCAGAAATTGTTACATACTTGCCTAAACCCATTTTACACAGCTAGTACAAATTCATAAAATAATTTGCAAGCTTACTTACCTCTATTATTGTTGACAGCCAGTCTCCTAGATCAAACTGCATGGGTTGTTTGGATTTCTTTGGTTCCTGGGGTGCCTGTTTAGCCTTGCCATTATTGTACTTGGCCTTCTTTCTTTTTTCTCTCCGACCTCATTCTCATCATGGTCCTATAAGATAGAAAAGTAGGGAGAAGGGAGCAAGGATGGAGGGAAGGATAGGAAGAGGCAGAAAGGTACCAAGGGTAGCAGAGAGGAAGGCATGGGGTAGGAAGGAAGGAAAGAAGGAGAAAAAGGGTTGAGGAAGTTAGGCAGAAAGGAAGGCAGATGAGAAAGGAGGAGAGAAGCAAGGCTTGGAGGGAGGCAATTAAGGAGACACACAGAATTGGAGGGAAGCAAGGAAAGAGGAAAGGTAGGAGGGCACACTGGATAGGCAGGCTACTTTGGGGCCCACTGTCACCTTATGTCACCTAATATCACTCAATGTCACTTATGTTATTCAATATTACCTACAGTGATCACATCACATTTTCCCCCTTAATAATATCTGTTTGATTCCTACATTGTACTTCTTAGTAAATATTCTATTTTCAGTAGAACATTAGTTTTTAAAATCCCTTTACAGTGCGACGCATCTAGTCATGGTCACTCACTCAATTATTTCAACTTTGCATATTTTTGGTCCTTTCTGTTGCAAATATAAATAAAATCTTTGCTGACATGACTTTGACCTCACATGAAAATGTACATTACATATTCTCGTTCGCTCATTTGCTAATAACTGGTAAGAAATTTAATTGGGTGGCCACGGTTAGGCATGTCGCACTAAAAAAAAATTCCTTTATGAAAAAAAAAAAACAATCAAAGACAAAGTTCTACACAGGCATCACAAAAGTATTGGAGCAATCTTTTTTGACAAGATGTTGCATAATTTGCAGGTATAGAAAAGGGGTGGGAATTTGTGAATTTTGGTATAAAAAGGGGTAGTTTTTGTTCAAAAGTATATGAAAGGGGTACCTTTTCAGGCAAAAAAGTATATAAAAGGGCTAACTTTTTGCTGAAATTTGGTATATCAAAGGGTAAGGGGTCGAGAGTCTGGGCAGAGCATCCCCGTATGAAACGACCCAAAGTACCCCCCCCCCCCCCCGGGAAATTGCTCAAATACTTGATTATGACTGATATTATCTATTTTGCTGGGTATGACCAGAGAGTAAATATAAGAAGGTGATAATAGAAATAAAACACAAGAAACAGGTTTAATATCTGTACACATCTATCTCAAAAAAGGTTGGTGAAGGTTTTATTCCATGTTGTATTTTGCTTGTTGCATCTTGGCATCTTTCATGTCGCTTACCAAGTTTGAAATGCATTATATTCGTATGCAAATAATGCAGTACAGAAGAAAATAGGCTGGAAAAACATGCAGACAAAGTTTGACAATTCCTTATTGTTCTTATCTTTCACAGTTCGAATTCACATCATCCATGCTGCATTTCAGGCTTGGTACATATGCAACAAGCAACATAACCTTCACCAACCTTTTCTGAAATAGCTGAAATACCAAAACCAAAATATTCAAAAAAATATTAATTCATAACAAGTGTACATTTGTATAAAATGGTTCAATAACTGTACTACAAAATTGAATTATGCCATATTCATGGGCTTTCACCTAGTTGGAGCTTGCTCTGTTGTGATTGTCCTTCACTCAGATTTTTTTCCCGTTATTATTCTCGTTTCTTAATTAGTTTTTCTTGTTAATTTTCAACTTTTTGTACGTTTTTATTTACTCAGTGGAAGTTTAATAAAAAAATAAATTCTAGCATTTAATATCAAGTCAAGTACAAACAGAAATATATGTACATCACATTCGAAAAATCAATTTTTACCAAGCTTAATACTTATAATCAAAAATTCAGCTTGTAATGTATTGAAAATTTGAAAGGAACTCTTCATGATATCAAAAAACAACAATGTAATAAGCTCGAAAAGACAGTCATGTAAGCTTGATTATACAGAAATTATTTCATAAAAAACTATATGTACTTACAACAATGTATGCTGACCTTCTAGCAGCAAGCTAGCCATGTTCCTAACAGTTTCTAGCTTGAATTATAGAGCGAAAACACTAGAACCATGAAATAAAAACAAAATAGTTACTAACTAATAGTTTTTATTTAGTGACTATTTAGTCAATATCACTCAACCAGAAACAACAAATACAAAAGGAAACAATACCTCATTATAACTTTACTTGTCTTTTATAGTAACTAATAGTCGCTAAATAAGAACTATTAAACACTAACAATTTGATTTTGTTTCATGGTTCTAGTGTTTTCGCTCTATTGAATTATATGACTGCAAAGTGTGTAAATTTCATGAAAATATTTTTTGTTTTACAACGTTTTGGTGAATAAATGCTGACCAAATATCGCGGGCGCAGGAAAGAAGAAGTCCACTGACCAATAGAAAGCAGGCTCAACAAAACAAATATTAATATCTTGGATATATGCAATAATCAAATGGTTATTATGACAGGATGTGATACATTGTTAGCTGTAATATTCACTGATCAGTAAGAATTTCTTGTGCACTTATTAAACAAGCTGGTGACCTACAAAATAATTGAGGCTGGAGCTCAGTGCTGGACTACGAAACTGCCATTTCCTTCAAACCTGTTTGACTTGTGGAAGATGTGATGATAAATAGCTACAGATTTATTTCAAACGTTGTTTCTATTAGAAATATGGATGTAAACTGTACCTTTACTGATCATAACTGTGGTTATTGCAGCTACTGATTACTGAGGTCAAGTGATCACTTAGTGGCACGTGTGCTAAGTAAGTGACATTGAAATTGTACTTGTACTTTAGGAGAAAAGTATTGTTGTACACGATAGAGCTTGATATTTAAGCTTAATTTTACAGTACTTTCATTATTTGATAAACCTATATTTTAAAGTTACTTAAATTTATTATTTGATTATAGAGGTCTTAACTCTAAAAAGTAAAGAATGTTTTAAAGTTAATGAACTGATCCATTTCCTCAGAAATTATTCAATAGCTTACTAGATAAAATATATTAGATAAAATATTTTCGGTTTTTTTCCTTTTTGTTATATTAAATAAGTTTAAGCTTACATGAATTATAAAAGAGTTGGATAAGCTTATGTAAAATATAAACAAATAAGTCTTTTTTTTTAAATAAAAAGCATAGTACTCAAATCAATCGTGATGATTTAAGCTTATGAGATGTTAAGTAATGGACTATTCTAGAAAAAAATAATTATAATGAAAAAGATAATTTCTGTTTGTCTCCCTCCCCCCTCCCCTTAGGGCCGGCTATGTACTGGCCAGATATACAATCACTGGCCAGATTAATTGGCTACTTTTTATCTATATTTGTTGGTAGGTAGTCAGTAGCAATACTTCCACAACTATCTTTTTCGAATTTAAGGACACCTTTACTCATTCCATTATGAGATTGAATTTATTTTTCTAAATCCCTTGCTAAAACAATTTCTGAAGATTTTTTTTTAATTTGGACAGTCTTTGATTTTTGTACAGTACTCACATCAAGGCAGTCAGGAGAAGCCAAAACGAAAAGTAACAAGAAAATGAGATATCCAGAAGTCTTTAACTAATTAACTTAATACCTTAATTAGGCTTTGGCATTCCTTCCTCCTCTCCCCATTCCCCCTCTCCTTTCCTTCCCCCTCCCTCTCCCCCTCCCCTTAGGGCCGGCTACACAGGCTAGCTTTGGCATTACCTTCAATACATCACTGTATTATCAATCACTGGCCAGATGTACAATCACTGGCCAGATGTACAATCACTGGCCAGATTAGTTGGCTCTTTAATTTTCATATCTATATTTGTTGGTTTTACTTTCAAATTCCATACTTCCACCACTATCTTATTCGAATTTATGGACATCTTTACTCTCTATTATGAAATCAAATTTGTTTTCCTCAATCACTTGCTGAAATAATTTATGAAGATATTTTTTTTAGTTTGGACAGTCTTTGATTTTTGTTCAGTACTCAGTACTCACATCAAATGCATAAAAATATGTTAATAATCCATGATAGTTTTATTGTATGGCTTACATCTGTACCTCAATTTTAGTATATTTGTGCCAAGAGTCTAAGGGCAAGACTAGAGAATTTAACTATACTTTGGATCTAATGCAAAATTTTGATGCCAAAAAAATATTTTCTTAAATATGATAGCATGCAACTTAGGATCCTGAAAGTCTGGTTTAGTTCCACTGGTATTATAGCTCTTCTACTGTTAAGTCTCTATCAGTGGAAACACACTGATTATCATTGTCCCATTCATTTATCTTATTTGTTTCATCCATTTCCACTTTTTCACTTCCAGTGTTTTCTGTTTCCAATTCATTGTCATCTTCACTTTCTTCTGTGCTATTTTCTTTTTGGTCCAAGAGTTCATCTTTAATTTCTTCTTCTCTTTTCCATTCATTTTGTTGATTTCTATTGCATTCAGATTCTTTATCTTCTTCCATTCTTCTCATTTCTTTAATGTTGTTATCTCTAAGATCTTTCTTTTATTATTTCATTTTTATTTTCATTTGGAATTTCTGAAAACATAGGTGAACTTTAACATAGAATTTTGAGAAGTTTCTCCCAGTTTTTGAAAGCATGCAAGCATTGTTTTTTATTTTTATATTATGCATGGATCGATCTTGATTACTTAGGTCTTAGTTCTGTCCAACGCTCGCATTTCCTGTCCCATGCATTGGCTACTGGTTGCAATACATTGTAGAGATCTCATTCACCAGCAGCTTCGGAACTAATACTGCAAGCCAGCTTCATTGATGGCAGTAAGGGTGGTCACTGCCACGATTCGTTGCGTCCTCAGTGGTTCTTTAACGTCCCCGAGTATTCGGAGACGGGACCGCCATTTTTACCGTGGTCATCCGAGCCACGTCAAGGTCTAACAGCAACACCATCTCCTCAGTTATTTTAAGGCCCCGAGTGTTGATCTGGCCGGGACTCGAACCACGACCTCCCGCACGAAAGTCCGATGCCGAACCGAACTGAGCCAACATGAACCGAGTGGCGGTTACTCACTAAACTATTCTGAATTTGCCAGGCCTCAACGACAAAACCAAACGGATATCAGTTGAAATATGTCATTCTAATTCATCCATTAAATAATATTTTCATCCCTACGAGTTTCTAAGACGAGAAGCTTAAAAGCAAGTTTAGTTTTTGATCAACTGTTTTTAACCAATATATTGTTTGGTTCAACCCGGAAGTCAAATTTTCAGATGAAAAGCGTCACACTTTGTTTATAATAGCGGGGTATCTATGCATCACCATATTTGGTATTCTGTCTGCGTCAACAGCTCTTTTCTTCGAATTGAAAACTTGTTTGCCTTTCTTAACTTTGCTCTGCATTTGTTGTTAAACGAAGTTAAATCTCATGAAACCATTATTTTAACATCTTTAACCGTATCTTAATCGGTTTTTATAAAAATTACGACAGCTGGGCTGTTTTTGAAGCGAAATTCAAGATGTGAATGGAGTACTTTTGTTGTAAAAATGACGAAATAGTTCTGATGAAATTGAAAACCGAGGGTCTCTACAGAGTTCATGCAGCGCCTTGAATTTACTCAGATAAAGAATTTGGAGATTTCTCAAGATTTCAGCGGTGAATGGTAAGTTAATTTATCAAAGTTCGAGCTTAACAATTTCCTGGATAACAACGATAACTATAATACTTTTTTGGCGAACAAGGTGTGATGAAATTGAAAACAGAGGTGCTCTATAGGGTTCTTGCAGCGCTCTGAATTTATTCAGCTGATATATAATTTTAAGATTTCTCACAATTTCAGCGGTGAATAGTATAGGAAATTACACCGTTCGAGAAGAATTAATGAAAAATACCGCGCGTATTTGATGAAAGTGAATTAATACCACGAGTGCGTAGCACGAGTGGTATTAAGAGGGCTAGTCTGTAAAAACCGAACATCGTGAGCAGACCTCAAAAACTCAAAATTCTTCAAACTTTGCCAGATGATAGCATTTGGTGTCTAGTAATACCAAAACAATTTATAGACTTGTTGGCCTTTTATTTTTTATGAACGGAGGCAATTTTGATTTTCGCCGTTCTAGAGCATATTTTGGGCTCGGAATACTACCTCTCAACCTCAGTCCGTTTCTATTTGAATATCAAACGCAATGCACTTTTTGAGTTAATAAATTAAAAATATAGGCATTTATCTACATTTCGATGGTTTTCTTGATAGAATTTCTAAAAAGTGGAATATTTTACAGATTTTTGATTTTTTTCTATTCTGGAGCAGCTTCGAGAAGGGCAAAAATTAGCCAACTTCACACCAAAATATCTCCAAAGGTATGCCGATCCAGAACATAAAACTACTACTGGAATACCAAGGAACATCTCTTCTTTCGAAATGTGTAATAAAATTTTGGGGCCACTCAAAAACAGGAATAGGAGAGTCGAGAATTCAAAGGCTCATAATCTCAAAAATCCACACGTTACGGTATCGTTGTGTCACGCAACTCGAATCTTCAGTTTAGTGAAAAAATCCCTCTGCCCGTAAAATGACTTTCCTTATTAAAAATGTCAAGTATAACCATTTCTCAATACCTCTACCACATTTGAATTGTGTTTTGTAAGAAATTAATGTATACATATTTAACTGAAGCAACTTATTTGACTGATATAAGTGTAAAGTTCAAATGACGAAACTCACTTATTGTTTCAATCTCGCTACACGCAATTCTTAGGAACGAAACATTAATTTTATAATTCTTTAACAGTTAAATACAACTTACCAAAAACACAGAACACATTCCAGTTATCTACAGTTATCTACGCGATCTACAGTAGCGAGAATGCATCTCATGGAATCGGAACAAACAAAACAATGTCAACTGAGACATGCACGATTGCGTTACACACAGGAATCCCAAAGTGCACTTTGGTCGAGAGTTATTATGTTGTATAATTGATTTTCTGGGCCATGACTGTAAGCATTAACGTTAGTCATCTGAAAAACTACAAAGCTGGGGCTTGAGATATTTTACCTGTTACAGTTTCACTTCCTGTGAGTATCCTCGAGTACTTTGTATCAAAAAGCTTTACTTGTTGGATATGAAATATTTACCTTGATCTTCAACGATCTCAGCTTCGTAGGTTTTTGGTGACTAACTTTAATGAAATAAGTATATATTTGATGAATATATTTGATGAATCATACCACGAATCACTTAAGCGGATTCCAGAACACAAGAACACGACTGTAAAGTTGTCCTTAAAAGATCGATGTAAGGAGCTTTGCGATGACCGGTCATGTTACTTGTATCCATATCAAAATACTCACAAATGGTAGAAAGCATTTTGATACTTAGCTGTTTCAACCCATTTGACTTGTTAAGCTGACAAAGATTGTAGGTCTGGTATGTAATGGGATGTCGAAGCCCACAGTGCTGGACAACTTGCTGACGCGTCGATTGATAGTCTTCTTCATCCATGGCTGCAGCGAATTGCTCTTCAGCATCAGTAACAAGGGTATCCATTGGTAAGCCCTTCAGCTTCGCAGCTGTTCTACTGAAATACGATTGTATTTGCTTTGATGTCAGGAACTCAGCAATAGTGAACAGCCTGGTGCCATTACTGTCTATAGCATACCTCATGTCGCGCGACACGGTCTCTGGGTCGATCTTGTGGCCTGTTGCTTGTCCTATTAAAAACTTGTCGTTGAGATAGTTTTTCTGTCGATCACTGAATCTTGATGACTTTTTCGAACTTTTCAAAGCCCAGCCTATTGGTAGACCTTCCTCTGCCGCCGTTGAGGTATAAAGCATCGAGCTGGAAATGTCTGGAATACTATCAGTGCCATAAAGTAATTTTTCTCGGTACATAATCTTGGCCTTATCAAGCAAGCTTTCTCTCTCATGAACAAGCTTACATTCTCCATATAAAATGTGGTTTTCAAGAGAACTATATCTCTTGTACTCTTTAACACAGCCATCTTTGGGGCAGGTAAAAAGGCTTGATGTTGATTCTTCGCTGTCTTCCTCTTTAGCTTCTTCGTCATCTCGACTTTCTTGGACCTCCACGTTCTCCGGTCGTCGAACGATTTCAACAAAATCGCCTTCTGAAAAAGATTTGCTGAACTTTGCCAAGGATGGACTTCGAAGATCTGAGGGAAAATTATATATATTAATTTTAAACATTTCACTGTCTTGTTTTTTTCTTTCTCTCTCTCTCTTCTTTCTCTCTCTCTCGCTTCCCAGTTTCCTAGCTTAACATGATTGACTTTTTCTATCCCTTTCTCTATTACTTGTTCTTTCTTTCTTCTCTTCTTTTTCTCGTATGTTTTTCTCCCTTTCTCACTTCTGACTAGTTCTATCTTTTTTTGACGCAAAAAAGAAAGAAGAAAAAACCTCATGAACAATCCTAAAACAACAAGTGAACAACAATTATAAAGTTCATTAACTACCTTTTTGTTTAGACCAGTCGAGAGTTTTCCCTTGGCCAATGTCGTAAGCTTTCCACATTGTTAGCTTTTTGTCGCTGTACTTGAAATTGTTCAAGGAGTTAATCCCATCGATTTTAATCCCCTGGATTGTTTGGATGCCAGCAGCGTCAACAACTGTAACTCTGACACCACGCACACCACCTTGGGAGAGAATGGCTTCCCTTAGAGCTTCTGCATTGGAGACATCGTGTCCTTCATTAATGTAACGACGAACGTGTGCTTTTATCGTTGCAGCCTTACGATCACACGAACCCTTTCCTCCTTGAGGATCGCTAAAATCAATACGCTTAACTCTAATTCCAGTCTCTTTCTCCATAAAGTGACAGGCGGTTATCATAGCTGCACTGTGATAGCACCCCGCGTTGTCTTGCTTGTATGCTGCAGCAGTGATTTCAGGGTGCTCACTTTTAAGGTGCCTCAGGGTGTGTTCCATAATGGATGCCACGTCGTCGCTGTCTTGACTGCAGTTTTTTGCAATGTGCACAAATGCTTGGTGCTGGAGCTGTCCTGCTGCTGTTCGTCTGACCACTACAGATATGTGCCAACTAATCCCTCTCTTTCCAAACCAATCGCTCTGAGTTTCTCGATATTTCTGGGGCAGAAATTTCATCGCCCAGTCTTGGGTGATCAATACTGTACTCTTATCCAATTCATTTATCATGTCGATGCGTGATTTGTCTTGTCTCAATGATCGAAGCTGGTGGGATTTCCAGGCATCGATAGCCTGTATAGCTTGTTGACAAGAAAACATCATATCGTCGCCTTTTTCGTTTTGTAGACGCTGAGAAACGTTTGTGACTGCTTTCTTGATTGAGGAAAGAACACTTTTTAATTCTTCACAAGAAGAACAACTAAGCTCATGAGTGTGATCACATGATGAACTCAACTTCTTTTCATTTGGATCGTTCAGTGCATAAACGGTACAGTGGTCTTTAACTTGAGATTTCTCCGATGTGTGAACCTAAAAAGATATCAGGATACAGTTTAAAGTTTATATTCTAGAATGTCTCACATTAAATAATAAAAGGACAATTCACAATAAAAAAAAAAAAAACAATAAATCACGCAAGGTTCAGTCATTATCATGTCGCCTGGGGGAGGGTTTTTTATTTGGGGGGGGGGGGGGGGGGGGGAGGGGGTGTTGGGGTGGGCTAAGTGGTGGGGTGATATTTAACTTGTTGCAACTCCAACAAGATTACCTGATCCCTTGCAAGAAGTACTATTTTTTATGATCTTCTCTTCCTTGTGGCTAACTGCTTAGTAATTCCCCCTTTGATACCCATCAATTCTTATTTGATCCCTCCAGCTGCCTAAGAAACACGTGATCCGTTACTAAATTTTCGAGCTCCTCCCCCCAACTCCTCTCCCAAAGCGGTAAAACAACTACTTGTCCTTTGATACATTTGTACATTTTGTCGGTAGTAAAGATGAAATTTTTTTCATGGACTGTGGTGCTTGCTCAATACTGTTTTGTTTTGTAATAATTGTAAGCAAACCTTGTAGTCGTTTTTGATATACTGCTTTCCTCTCTTAAGCATTCCTTCGCAGTTTTTGATCCAGGTTTTGTCTTGGCCATAATCAGGAAGTTGATTGATGAGGCTAGTCAAATCATCAAACCCTTTTGCTCCATCTGCGGAGAGGTAATCCAAACCTTGGAGTGATTTCCGCACTGTGGCAGTGCAGACCGAGAGTATCCGGTACATGGTAGATGGACTTAGGACTTTCACGTTACTTTCATGACAGAACTGGGTGTACTGATTTATGATCCTCTGAGGAATCATCAGTCGTATGACGTTAGGAGTCTCTAAAACCTGACCATTTGACAAGTGCAAGTATCGTTGACCGAAGGGGAGATCCTGTACGACATGGCTGCTTGTTATAAATGACAGGAAGTGATCAAGTTGGTTTGGATCGATTCTGATTCGAGGACTTTTCTCTTTAAGTACAGGAGTACCTCGACCATGCTTCAGAATGTGTACCCTTGCTGTCTGAAAACGATACCTAGTAAGGCCGGGAATAAACTTTTGAATCTGACGAAAGGTCACCAGGTCACTCATGATTGCAAGAATGTGGCGTCTTGTATCCCAGCTTCCTGCATTTTGGTAAGCATCAGCCAAAGCTTCAAGGTACTGTCTCTCAGTGGGCTGCAAAACGCCAAAGACTTTATCGACAGAGTGAGAGGACTGCACGGCTTCCCAAAGATTACTTGCATCACCTGGAGTTATGACATCTAATACAGAAACAATGGCTTCGGTGGCTCTATTGATGTAGACGTTCTTGCTACGCTGGCTCATATCTTCCCATGGTTTATTGGGCTGTCCGATTGAGCTGCATTCTGTAGTACCTTTGGACACTCGTAAAAATTCGTTCAACTTTTGGAGCCTCTTTTTTGGAAGGACGGAGCCACTACTGCTAGCGCTCTCTGTCGAGTCTGAAAAGATCACAGCTGGGTCCTCCTCTAAGGTCAGCTTCCCGAATGCATCTGCCAAATCATCTGATTGCTGCAAATGGATTTGAGACGTGATTACCCCAAAATCATGTTTATTATCATTTTGGACGATGATTTCAAGAGGAAATTAAAAATACTTACTTCACTGCCCACGTCACTTATTTTTGTTGCAGAGTCAGAAGAACCAGTGTCAGGTTCTTCGACGTCTTGTTCATTTGAGGCTTGAATAACCGCATCCTCTTCATTCTCGGGTAGGGATGGGGCTTGCAATAAATCAAGTTCAGTCTTCAACTGCATGCGACATTGTTTGCATATTGCTATAAAAAAACATTTCTGACTCAATTGTTGTCTTACAAGTGATTGTTTCGTAGTCGTAGGGCGTATTATTGTGTTCTTTAGAGAGGAGTTGGAGATTTGGGGAGAGGGATGGGGTGGGGAAATGAATGCACGTCATCATCCCATTAACTTGTACATTCTAATTTTCAATGTGAATATCAGAAATATCTCTATTTAAGTCATTTCAAACAAACAGCGTACTTACGTGTCCCAACTGGAATCAAGGTATTTGTTAGTTGATAAAGCCCCTTTGACTGATGGTACGTAAGCCCACGATCTCCTCTGTATTGGTTTAGTTTGTGTTGTGCCCAACTCACAGGCATTGAACATGATTTTTTAAAGCAACGCCACCTTATTCCATGTTGGTCTCGGTGACGCGGACACACTGTTAGCATCAGCTTATCGGATGGATTTTCAAATAAGCCTAACAATTTTAATAAAATTTGAAGTAAGCATTATTTATTTCAGGGTAACGACAAATCTTGTGCTACCAGGGGGAAGCCACATTTTCAGCGAAAATAATTTTTTTGTTACGAGTTGCCCAAGGCTTTGATATGAGTTTAACGCAATAAATATGTTGTAATTGCCCCTCAATACACTAGAAATCGCACTTACGATAGCCTCAATCTCAAAATTTTCAGGGGGTGCTGGCATTCCCTCGGATCTCTCAGATAATACCCCCCCCCCCCCCCCCCACACACACACACTCAAAAACTAAGCTCCGCGGTCACTGGCTACGAGAGAGTTACGACATATACGATGATTCGTACAGTCAAGCGGATCCAGCTTGACCGTCTCCCAGCCATCACTTGATATAATAATGTACACATTCGGAAGTACCGTAACTGTCTAGTTTATATGAAATCAATTATCCCAAACATCAAGTCTTACCTGCCCTAGCCAGAAGTAATTGGGTCTCAGTTGTTAAGGCTGAATCTCTAACACTGAGCAACTTCAGATGTCCTTTGATGGGTCTTTGACAATTCTCAAGAGTTACACATAGCAAATCCTCTTTCCTGTCTTGACTGGAGCCACAAGGGCCTTTAACATAAGCTGAATAGCTGCATACAGCCATTCGCTGTTCAAGATGACTCAATAATATAGATATACTTGTTTAAAGCTATGCTTTTGAAGGTAATATACGAAATAACAAAGAGCACGCTTGTTTGCTTTGGAGTGGATGCCTGATATTGTGCAACCATACGAGTTTTGTTTGTTTTTGAAAGAAGTAAATTGCAAACAGATGTTGCCGGTCCAGTCCCACATCGCAATCCGTTTATACTGACCGGACCAAAAACATGAAATAAGGATATGGTTCGACAAAAATTAAGTCAACCATAATATCAATTCACATTTCAAAGAATAAGGAATTCGCTCCCCAAACAAAGAAAGAACAAGAAGGAAAAACTTACTAAACCAAAGTGCACTTTGGGATTCCTGTGTGTAACGCAATCGTGTATGTCTCAGTTGACATTGTTTTGTTTGTTCCGATTCCATGAGATGCATTCTCGCTACTGTAGATCGCGTTGATAACTGTAGATAACTGGAATGTGTTCTGTGTTTTTGGTAAGTTGTATTTAACTGTTAAAGAATTATAAAATTAATGTTTCGTTCCTAAGAATTGCGTGTAGCGAGATTGAAACAATAAGTGAGTTTCGTCATTTGAACTTTACACTTATATCAGTCAAATAAGTTGCTTCAGTTAAATATGTATACATTAATTTCTTACAAAACACAATTCAAATGTGGTAGAGGTATTGAGAAATGGTTATACTTGACATTTTTAATAAGGAAAGTCATTTTACGGGCAGAGGGATTTTTTCACTAAACTGAAGATTCGAGTTGCGTGACACAACGATACCGTAACGTGTGGATTTTTGAGATTATGAGCCTTTGAATTCTCGACTCTCCTATTCCTGTTTTTGAGTGGCCCCAAAATTTTATTACACATTTCGAAAGAAGAGATGTTCCTTGGTATTCCAGTAGTAGTTTTATGTTCTGGATCGGCATACCTTTGGAGATATCTTGGTGTGAAGTTGGCTAATTTTTGCCCTTCTCGAAGCTGCTCCAGAATAGAAAAAAATCAAAAATCTGTAAAATATTCCACTTTTTAGAAATTCTATCAAGAAAACCATCGAAATGTAGATAAATGCCTATATTTTTAATTTATTAACTCAAAAAGTGCATTGCGTTTGATATTCAAATAGAAACGGACTGAGGTTGAGAGGTAGTATTCCGAGCCCAAAATATGCTCTAGAACGGCGAAAATCAAAATTGCCTCCGTTCATAAAAAATAAAAGGCCAACAAGTCTATAAATTGTTTTGGTATTACTAGACACCAAATGCTATCATCTGGCAAAGTTTGAAGAATTTTGAGTTTTTGAGGTCTGCTCACGATGTTCGGTTTTTACAGACTAGCCCTCTTAATTCACTTTTATCAAATACAAGCGGTATTTTTCATTAATTCTTCGAGAACATAGGTGTAATTTCCTGTTAATACCAAATCTATAAAAAAAAATACGAGTTTCTGAGAATAAAATACTGAAGTTTGTTTTTGTTCTTGAATGGATGTCAAGCATTCCGAAAGCAAAGTTCCCGGATGTGTGTAATTAATTACGCGCGAAGTTCCCGGATGTGTGCAATTAATTAATTGCACAGTATTAAGAAAAATTTCACAGTTCGTCAGCCAATCAGAATCGAGTATTTTTTATAGATGTGGTATTAGTAAGTTAATTGATCAAAGTTCGAGCTAAAGCATTTCCTGGATATCAACAACGATAACTATAATACTTTTTTAGCAAAGTAATGTTGAGAAATAATCTAATATTTAGCACTTAATGACTGGTCCAGAGGGAAACGAAACTAACTGATTTCCCGAGGGATCAGTCATTAAGTGTTTTATTATATATTCTACTCAAACGAAGAAAAATTTTCTCTCCATTTTGAACATTTTTTATTTACAAAACACGAACTTTCGATGGACTTTGACCTGATCACGTGGATTTATTCCCCTCTCACGCTTTGATCACCTGCATTTATTACCCGCGCGGGAGTTATTGAGATTTATTTCCCTCCACGTGATGTACTCTCGACCAATAAGAAAACGAGTTTGACTAGGACATATAATAATATACACTTAATGACTGGTCCCGAGGGAAACAGTTAGTATTGTTTCCCGAGAATCTCAATGTTTCCCGAGGCTCCGGCCGAGGGAAACATTGAGATTCTCGGGAAACAAAACTAACTGGTTTCCCGAGGGATCAGTCATTAAGCGTTTTGTTATATAGCTAATCATTTTAGACAAGTCAATTTAGAAAATTTAGAAAATTTGGGCACTTGTATCCCGGTCGGGATACAGTTAGATTTAACTAGTATCACGTGAGCACCTATCAACCAATGAGAATGCTCGTTATATAGTCAAAATGATTAGCTATATAACAAATAGATTTAGGCACTGCCTAAAACACGAGCGTTTCGCTTGCCCTATTTAATGCCCGCGATAAATTTTGAATGTCCAGCGGTATTTCCCATTGCTGCCGATCACTCAGCCGCGAAATTTAAATTCCTCTACAACTGACACGTTTCGGTGGATGAATAAAGCGTTGATAAACAAAATATTATCCGCCGTGTAATGCCGTCCAGGTGATCTGATGACGTCATTTTAGCGCGAAGCCAAAATCTTTTAAAAACGTATCCCAAAAGTCATTGCGGGCGCTCCACTATTTGAATCCAACATGGCGGCCCCAAACCAGCTCCCCGAAGATGCAGAGATTAAGGCAAAATTGATAGGAATCGCAGCCTTTATAGAGCTCATAAGCGAAAAATATTTATGCTTATAACAACACCGGCTTTAAAACGCAGTTTCTGGTAATAGAAAGGCAGAGACATTTCGTAATAGTACGTTTAACACTCGAAATAGCGATCTTGACTCGAGTGACATCGTCGTAAAAATGTTATTGGTGGCCTTATTAAGACGAATTGCATTGGCGAAGCAGTTTATGTACGGTTTACATGTTTTATATGAAATATGTATGTATTGTGTTATACAAATATTTATTAAAGTATTGGGTTTTTAAACTATAAATGTCTGTTTACACGAGCTGCTTTTACATCAGAGCACTGGAGATTTCCCGCCACAACCTGAAGTTGTTGTGAGAATTCTTGATGTTCAAGGTCAGCTTTACCGTTAAACGGCTGATGTCCACATAACAAAGCAGGATTAGCCCCCAAAACTATTTTCTATCCTTGTTTCATAGAGCTTCGCGGCCATTTTGTGGCTCTTGTAAGACGATATACTCTAGGCGCGCAAAGGATTCTGTGCGTTTTTATAATATTTTGCTGCTGCACTCTGATTGGCTGATTTTAGACATCAAGATCACCTGGGTGGTTAAGCAAAAATAATTGAGCAAAATATGACTGAACACTCGAACATGTAAATAGAGGCAATAAAGAAACAATATTTGTAAATGTGGTGCTAAATTTTGTCTCGCTATTTGTATTTTTACTGCAAGAGAGACCGGCTACTAAACAAATAGCCCACCTGAAAAACCCAAAGTTTCATTACTCAAAAATCATGCGTGGTACATCAACTACAACCCTAAAAACAACGCAGAAGTAAACTTTTGCACTCCAAAATATTATTGAAATAATTACCTGGTTGAGGCAGCTTCTTGATTACCCATTTATTGCGTCCTGACTTCACCTTATGTGACAAACGATAAGAACTTGCAAAACAAGACAATCAAGCAAACTTCTTGAGATTGAAACCGATTGAACGTACAGAAGGATGATAGGACAGCAAATAATAACTTTTCCTTACGCCAACGGCTACCTAGTACAGTTAGAATGACTTTCCTGGAGTTCTTGAAGTAGAATGTCCCATTGAGAATTAATAAAGAAGTCATAGAGAATGATGTATCGTACATTAGGTAATGGCGAAGGCACAGAATCAATGCAAAATCTCAAGCCTTGGAACATCAGCTCCATATCCGCTTTTGTGTTTTTTATATTAACAGTTTGACATCCTTTAGGAAAAAGTCAATTTCGAAATGAGGCGAACTCTAGAAGTATGATAATTCTGCCTTGTAAACTCTGAGTACAAGTCGGTCGCCATGCTGCTTCCTTCGCGTGTAAACGGAAAATCCCAAGGGCGGCTCTACAGCTTTAAATTGCCACAAATACTAAGTCAACATTTCAAGAGTTGTCCGTAGAATACGTATGCATCCATTTAGGGGAGATCGCTTCATTTTTTTAGCAATAATTCACTTGTAAACCTGAAATTCCTCCAATGAAAATACTAACGACTCTACATCAACATGGTAGCTCGCAGTGAGGCGGCGTGATTACAAAGCTACTAATGGCAATTACCGCGCACCGCTTTTACCGCAGGCATATAGTAAATAGGGTAAATGGGAAGCGAAACGCTCCTGAAAAGCGGAGCTCCCATAAATAGTATATTTAGTGCAAAAAAATGGACAATTGTGTGACGCGGCATAACGCTGGTTATAGCGTTACCACTTGATTTCACCAGAACCCAGAATAAAAAACTAAAAGAAAAACCATTATTTTAAGCCTTCAAAAGCATTAGAAAACTTTTCAATTCGAAGAAAAATAATTATAGATTGTATAACATATGAAAACATGTATAGAACAAAGGATTTTATTCAGCAAATCTAAGTAATCAAAGTTATAAGTTTTTAGGTGGACTGAAAATTGTCGAAAAATATTACTGATAAGCTTAAGCTTACATTCACTTGAACTTCACATGCAACAAGAGACATATTCATTAATGCAAGATAATAATTTTCTTTGTTAGTAATTGGTCTTTGAAAAGTTTTTTTTTCAGATTTATTCTTAACTTTATTATCGAGCGAAATAAATTACAACTAGCCTAACTTAAAGTTGGAGAGTGCTGCCTTAATATTATTTTGACCGCAACAGTACTTATCATTTCAGTGTAGCACACAAGATACAAAGACATACGGATTACATCAAATTGAATTTTATTTAGAAACAGTTGTTTACATTGTTTCTTTACAAAAATCCCGTAATAACGGGAAAATCTATTTAATAACTGGAACAGGAATTTTATAGCTTGAGTTGACACACTAAACCCATGAAGGCTTGGCTTTCGTCGTCCGATGAGTCGTTAAGATAAAGCTAAAGATAAGAAAGATATATGGTTAAGAAATATTGCTAATTTGTTCGAAAATACAACAGAGCGCGAGATAAAGTTTTGGCGTAGGTCTACTTCGCACTTCGAGCACGTGCGTGACATAAACTGTGCCGAACTAATTCTGTAAAGATAAAGGCTTACCTCGTTCAATGACTTTGCAGCACGAAAGCTAGAAGTGAAGAAAGAAATATTTTACATAAATATCAGTATTTTTGTTCGGAAATACAACAGAGCTCGAGATAAAGTTTTGAATATGGTTTATTGACACAAACTTCAATGACTTGGCAACACGAAAGCTAGAAGTGAAGAAAGAAATATTTTAGATAAATATTGGTATTTGTGTTCGAAAATACAACAGAGCGAAGTAATACTTACAAGAACAATACAAACTACATACCTTGAAACAGTCTGGAGAAAAGGGAACGAAGACCACGAGTTTCCGAATACTGATAGTCAGCGCCCGAACTGCATGGCGGTACAAGTAAGCCGGTGCATTCTGGAATGGCGACAACAAAGAAATGTATTATTCTAAACTGTCGACGAGCTGTATTGTGGGTAAAGTGCAGATCTCGATTTCTCCTGCCTTTTGCCTATTGTCTGAATTAGGATCGCTGCCTTGCTTCGCTCGCTTCAGACTCGCTCCGCTGCGGCAGCAATCATTTCCATTTTGAAACTTAATATATTAAAATACTCAACAGTTATATGTAGCTTCAAAAGTAATTGTTTGACAAAATGATGCAATTAATGATTCAAAATAGTGCAATAGTGCAAAATAGTGGGAGAAGAGAGAGAAAGCCTCTAAGCAGGTGTTCTTTCACTTTTTCCTTATTGGGACAACTCTAACCGAAAAGCAACAAAGGTTACAACTTAAAAAAAGATATGTATAAAAGAAATTAATAGTCAAAGCACGAATCTAGCTTCTGAGTTTCCCACAATATAAAACTATTTAACCTATGAGATGATTTTTTTTTGACTAAAACAAAGTTTAAAAAGTGAAAACATGATAATAAATATTAATTATGCTGTTTCAATGAAAAGAAATGAACAACTAATGGTACCGATATATTATTCTTAGTATGAAAGAAAGTGGATACATTAGTCGAGACGACTTGGATTCATAGACTTGGAGCGATTCAATTCAAAGGCCTTGGTGTAATTTAAAGATTCAATCCTGAGGAGGACACTTTTGAGGTACCTAACTTCGCTTGCTTCAAGAATGCAACTAAGCATTATAACTATCAAGAGCAGCGGAAATCCCAAGTTCGCTTCTTTCAGCGAAGATCACCTAAGAGACGATGGAGTTGTGAACTAAGAACACACAAGTCAAAGCAACTTTACTTTTAATAAGTGAGCAGGCAATTGCAACTGGAAAGAAAGCAAGCAATTGCAACTGGCAAGACAGCAAGCAAGGAACGGAGCAAACAGGCAAATAATCAAGCAAGTAGGGAAGCAGGCAAGAAAGTAAAGAGAAACAGTTTTAAGAAAGCAAGAAAGCAAACAGGCAAGCATATAAGTAAAGTCCTTGTATTTTAAACGGTAACACGTACTACTGTATGAGTCAAAGACTATCAGTAATAAGAGTTGTAGCTCTCACGATAATAACATATTATTCCATAGAAAAATAACGCCGAAAAAGTGATGAGAAATAAAACGACGGAGACATTAACTCTCTGTGAATACACGTACTGGCGTCTGCACTAGACATGCAACATCGAAAAGGAACAAAACAAATGCTAATAAATGCGAAAATGTTTTATGCTGTAGAGAAAGAAAATGAAGAAATGGTCGACAAATTAATCGAGTGCGGTGCTGATATAAATATTAAAGACAAAAATGGCAAAACTGCTTTGTTTTATGCTGTAGAGAAAGAAAATGAAAAAATGGTCGAAAAACTAATCGAGTGTGGTGCTGATATCAATGCTACTGATACATATGGCAGAACTACTTTAGTTTATGCTGCAAGAAAAGAAAATGAAAATATTTCAAAAACATTAATCGAGTGTGGTGCTGATGTCAATGCTACAGAGAAAAATGGGAAAACTCCTTTGTTTTATGCTGTATGGAAAGAAAATGAAAAAATGGTCGAAAAACTAATCGAGTGTGGTGCTGATATAAACGCTACTGATGAAGATGGCGAAACTCCTTTGTTTTATGCTGTAGAGAAAGAAAATGAAAAAATGGTCAAAAAACTAATCGAGTGTGGTGCTGATGTCAATGTTACAGAGAAAAATGGGAAAACTCCTTTGTTTTATGCTGTATGGAAAGAAAATGAAAAAATGGTCGACAAATTAATCGAGTGTGATGCTGATATCAATGCTAAATGTAATGATGATCTAACTGCTTTGTTTTGTGCTGTACATAAAGAAAATGAAAAAATGGTCGCAAAATTAATCCAGTGTGGTGCTGATGTCGATGCTAAAGAGGAAGATGGCGAAACTGCTTTGTTTCATGCTGTAGAGAAACGAAATGAAAAAATGGTCGACAAATTAATTGAGTGTGGTGCTGATGTCAATGCTACTAATAAAGATGGTAAAACTGCTTTGTTTTGTGCTTTACACAAAGGAAATGAAAAAATGGTCGACAAATTAATCGAGTGTGGTGCTGATGTCAATGTTAAAGACAAATATGGTAAAACTGCTTTGTTTTATGCTGTAGATGAAGAAAATGAAAAAATGGTCGCAAAATTAATCGAAAGTGGTGCTGATGTCGATGCTAAAGAGGAAGATGGCGAAACTGCTTTGTTTTATGCTGTAGAGAAAGGAAATGAAAAAATGGTCGACAAATTAATCGAGTATGGTGCTAATGTCAATGCTACCAATAAAGATGGTAAAACTGCTTTGTTTTGTGCTTTACACAAAGAAAATGAAAAAATGGTCGACAAATTAATCGAGTGTGGTGCTGATGTCAATGCTAAAGACAAATATGGCAAAACTGCTTTGTTTTATGCTGTAGATGAAGGAAATGAAAAAATGGTCGACAAATTTACCCAGTGTCGTGCGGATACCAACACTACTGATGAAGATGGGAAATCTGCTTTGTTTTATGCTGTAGAGAAAAGAAATGAAAAAATGATCCACAAGTTAATCGAGTGTGGTGCTGATGTCAACGCTACCAATAAAGATGGTAAAACTGCTTTGTTTTGTGCTTTACACAAAGAAAATGAAAAAATGGTCGACAAATTGATCGAGTGTGGTGCTCATGTCAATGTTAAAGACAAATATGGCAAAACTGCTTTGTTTTATGCTGTAGATGAAGGAAATGAAAAAATGGTCGACAAATTTACTCAAAGTCGTGCGGATACCAACACTACTGATGAAGATGGCAAAACTGCTTTGTTTTATGCTGTAGAGAAAGAAAATGAAAAAATGGTCGAAAAACTAGTCGAGTGTGGTGCTGATGTCAATGTTAAAGGCAAATATGGCAAAACTGCTTTGTTTTATGCTGGAGATGAAAGAAATGAAAAAATGGTCGACAAATTAATCGAGTGTGGTGCTGATGTCAATGCTACCAATAAAGATGGTGAAACTGCTTTGTTTTATGCTGTAGAGAAAGGAAATGAAAAAATGATCGACAAATTAATCGAGTGTGGTGCTGATGTCAATGCTACCAATAAAGATGGTAAAACTGCTTTGTTTTGTGCTTTACACAAAGAAAATGAAAAAATGGTTGACAAATTAATCGAGTGTGGTGCTGATGTCAATGTTAAAGACAAATATGGCAAAACTGCTTTGTTTTATGCTGTAGATGAAGGAAATGAAAAAATGGTCGACAAATTTACCCAGTGTCGTGCGGATACCAACACTACTGATGAAGATGGCAAAACTGCTTTGTTTTATGCTGTAGAGAAAGAAAATGAAAAAATGGTCAAAAAACTAATCGAGTGTGGTGCTGATGTCAATGTTACAGAGAAAAATGGGAAAACTCCTTTGTTTTATGCTGTATGGAAAGAAAATGAAAAAATGGTCGACAAATTAATCAAGTGTGATGCTGATATCAATGCTAAATGTAATGATGATCTAACTGCTTTGTTTTGTGCTGTACATAAAGAAAATGAAAAAATGGTCGCAAAATTAATCCAGTGTGGTGCTGATGTCGATGCTAAAGAGGAAGATGGCGAAACTGCTTTGTTTCATGCTGTAGAGAAAGGAAATGAAAAAATGGTCGACAAATTAATTGAGTGTGGTGCTGATGTCAATGCTACTAATAAAGATGGTATAACTGCTTTGTTTTGTGCTTTACACAAAGAAAATGAAAAAATGGTCGACAAATTAATCGAGTGTGGTGCTGATGTCAATGTTAAAGACAAATATGGTAAAACTGCTTTGTTTTATGCTGTAGATGAAGAAAATGAAAAAATGGTCGCAAAATTAATCGAAAGTGGTGCTGATGTCGATGCTAAAGAGGAAGATGGCGAAACTGCTTTGTTTTATGCTGGAGATGAAGGAAATGAAAAAATGGTCGACAAATTAATCGAGTGTGGTGCTGATGTCAATGCTACCAATAAAGATGGTGAAACTGCTTTGTTTTATGCTGTAGAGAAAGGAAATGAAAAAATGATCGACAAATTAATCGAGTGTGGTGCTGATGTCAATGCTACCAATAAAGATGGTAAAACTGCTTTGTTTTGTGCTTTACACAAAGAAAATGAAAAAATGGTTGACAAATTAATCGAGTGTGGTGCTGATGTCAAGGTTAAAGACAAATATGGCAAAACTGCTTTGTTTTATGCTGTAGATGAAGGAAATGAAAAAATGGTCGACAAATTTACCCAGTGTCGTGCGGATACCAACACTACTGATGAAGATGGCAAAACTGCTTTGTTTTATGCTGTAGAGAAAGAAAATGAAAAAATGGTCGAAAAACTAGTCGAGTGTGGTGCTGATGTCAATGTTAAAGGCAAATATGGCAAAACTGCTTTGTTTTATGCTGGAGATGAAAGAAATGAAAAAATGGTCGACAAATTAATCGAGTGTGGTGCTGATGTCAATGCTACCAATAAAGATGGTGAAACTGCTTTGTTTCATGCTGTAGAGAAAGGAAATGAAAAAATGGTCGACAAATTAATTGAGTGTGGTGCTGATGTCAATGCTACTAATAAAGATGGTATAACTGCTTTGTTTTGTGCTTTACACAAAGAAAATGAAAAAATGGTCGACAAATTAATCGAGTGTGGTGCTGATGTCAATGTTAAAGACAAATATGGTAAAACTGCTTTGTTTTATGCTGTAGATGAAGAAAATGAAAAAATGGTCGCAAAATTAATCGAAAGTGGTGCTGATGTCGATGCTAAAGAGGAAGATGGCGAAACTGCTTTGTTTTATGCTGGAGATGAAGGAAATGAAAAAATGGTCGACAAATTAATCGAGTGTGGTGCTGATGTCAATGCTACCAATAAAGATGGTAAAACTGCTTTGTTTTGTGCTTTACACAAAGAAAATGAAAAAATGGTTGACAAATTAATCGAGTGTGGTGCTGATGTCAAGGTTAAAGACAAATATGGCAAAACTGCTTTGTTTTATGCTGTAGATGAAGGAAATGAAAAAATGGTCGACAAATTTACCCAGTGTCGTGCGGATACCAACACTACTGATGAAGATGGCAAAACTGCTTTGTTTTATGCTGTAGAGAAAGAAAATGAAAAAATGGTCGAAAAACTAGTCGAGTGTGGTGCTGATGTCAATGTTAAAGGCAAATATGGCAAAACTGCTTTGTTTTATGCTGGAGATGAAAGAAATGAAAAAATGGTCGACAAATTAATCGAGTGTGGTGCTGATGTCAATGCTACCAATAAAGATGGTGAAACTGCTTTGTTTTATGCTGTAGAGAAAGGAAATGAAAAAATGATCGACAAATTAATCGAGTGTGGTGCTGATGTCAATGCTACCAATAAAGATGGTAAAACTGCTTTGTTTTGTGCTTTACACAAAGAAAATGAAAAAATGGTCGACAAATTAATCGAGTGTGGTGCTGATGTCAATGTTAAAGACAAATATGGCAAAACTGCTTTGTTTTATGTTGTAGATGAAGGAAATGAAAAAATGGTCGACAAATTTACCCAGTGTCGTGCGGATACCAACACTACTGACGAAGATGGCAAAACTGCTTTGTTTTATGCTGTAGAGAAAGAAAATGAAAAAATGGTCGAAAAACTAGTCGAGTGTGGTGCTGATGTCAATGTTAAAGACAAATATGGCAAAACTACTTTGTTTTATGCTGTAGAGAAAGAAAATGAAAAAATGGTCGAAAAACTAGTCGAGTGTGGTGCTGATGTCAATGTTAAAGACAAATATGGCAAAACTGCTTTGTTTTATGCTGGAGATGAAAGAAATGAAAAAATGGTCGACAAATTAATCGAGTGTGGTGCTGATGTCAATGCAACCAATAAAGATGGTAAAACTGCTTTGTTTTGTGCTTTACACAAAGAAAATGAAAAAATGGTCGACAAATTAATCGAATGTGGTGCTGATGTCAATGCTACCAATAAAGATGGTGAAACTGCTTTGTTTTATGCTGTAGACAAAGAAAATGAAGAAATGGTCGATAAATTAATCGAGTGTGGTGCTGATATGAACGCTACTGATGAATATGGCTTAACTCTTTTGATATATGCTGTCTGTAAAGAAAATGAAAAGATGGTCGACAAATTAATCGAATGTGGTGCTGATGTCAATGGTAGAGATAAAAATGGCAGAACTGCTTTGTTTCATGCTGTAGACAAAGAAAATGAAGAAATGGCCGACAAATTAATCGCATGTAGTGCTGATATCAACGCTGCCGATAATTATGGCAGAACTGCTTTGTTCTACGCTATGACACAATCACTTTCCCTTGCTGAATTTCTGCTTGACAAAGGAGCCAATTTACACCTCAATGAGAATTGCAGTGTTTTGACATTTTTCATTGAGAAATGCCTCTTCAATTTATCAGGGGGAAAAGCAAATCTACAAGATGGACTCAATCTCCTGAGTGAACGGAAAGAGGTAAAAGGAAAAACCATTTTGGAAGCCATAGCAAGTGTTGCATTCTGTAAAACCCTGTACTTGAAGACTGGTTCTCGTGATATCGACGTTGATTCTCTTTCTGAGCTAATGAGATTGGCAAAGGGAAATACTTCAACCTTGAAAGTATTGCTTCCTGTGGGAAAAAACAAAATTATAACTCAGATCTCCAACATGATCCATAAAGAATCCCATGATAAGCCACTGATTGAATCCAGAGCTGCACTCGAGTTGCCTCGACTCCTTATTAAATTGGGTGCCAACCCAAACACCACAGATTCAGATGGCAACACTGCTCTTCACCATGCAACTCAACTAGTATTTCATGGTGTAACACAACAGTCTATCGTGGAAATATGTCAACAGCTAGAGAAGTTAAATGTATCATTCAACATAACGAATTACCAAAACGAAACGCCACTTTTGTATTGTCTAATTAGGACAACCGAGGTGTTGAGAGAGGAAGAACCTTGGCCAGCTGTCAAGACGCAAGCAGCTGTCTGTCGATTGTTGGTGGAACATGGATCAAGTGTTCAAGCAAAAACTGGGAGTGGAGAGACTGTGTTACACTTGACCATAAAACTTCTCCAACAAGGTTTTTTCAAACATAATAGTGTATTGAGAAAATATATTTCTAATTTTGCTCTTGAGCTACTGGAAGCATTCAGGAAACAAGATGTCTCTACCAATACCCAAGATAACAGTGGAAACACGCCTCTTCATCTCTGGGCAAAGCTTCAATTAACACCAGGACAAGATTACTCCACCATCTTTACTAAAGGGCACAATTTCGATAAAATTGTGAGGACAAGTTTTGATCTTATTTTGCAAGACAAAGAACAACTGAATTTTAAAAATAAAAACGGAGAAACTCCTTTACATTTGTGCAGAACCTGGAATGCTGTTGAACTCCTGCTCAATGCGGGAGCAAGCCCAAACGATGTTGATTCATCAGGAAGTTCACCGCTACTTCTAGCAGCAAGAAATAACGAGTCGGTTCATGAACGAAATACTTTATACCCTGACAATTCTCTTCCTCCCGATAAGTTCTGGAAAACTGTGGTTAAGAAAGGCCTTAATCCTTGGACGATCGACATACACAATGTTTCTCTTTTGAGTGTTCTTATGGAATCAGAATCTCATGACCTTGCTAAAGCTCTTGTAGATGTTGCATGTCACGATATCAAGGTTCGGTCTCATCCCTCAATTTTGTTTTCTCTATTGACTGCAGTTAGTAGAGACAAATTGCCTAATGCACAATGGAAGAAAGATGCTGCTGAAATGATTCTTCGCTCAACTAAATGCCCAGTGAATACAAATGATAATGAAGATTCTCCACTGCACTATTGCTGCAGGAATATCGTTGAAGCGTCAAAGTCTTTATCTAATGATGAGATCAAATCGACCGTTCATTGGAGTATGGTCAAACTGCTACGTTCATTTGGAGCCGATTACAGAATCCCTAATGCTACAAAGAAATCGTGCTTAGACATAGCAGAGGAGTGTCCTGCACTCAAAGATCTTCTGATGGAGCCTATTGATCTCGATAGATTTCGTGTCCTCATTAAACCCTGGAAATCGGTTTCCAAGACGCATGAACGCTGTCTGGCTAAAGTAGCAAGGCATATTGAAAGTGAAGGTGTGGAATCATACTGGTACTACAAAGACCATTTGGCAAGCGGTTCTTTTGGTGCTGTGTTTGCAGGTATCAACGAGAAGGATGGTAGAGAGGTGGCCATAAAAAGAATCGAGAAGATACGTATGCAGCGACCGGAAGACAAACGAGAAATAACAAGTCTCACTGCTCTTGCAGACTGCGAACAAGTCGTTCGTTATTTGTGCTTCTTCGAAGATAAACACTTTTCTTACATTTTCTTGGAACTGATGGAGGGAAATCTTGACCAGTTCCTTAATACAGCAGTACAAATGGACACTAAAGTCTTACTTTGTCAAGATGTAACCAAGGGAGTAAAATTCCTACATGATCACAACATCATTCATCGAGATCTCAAGCCAAGCAACATTCTCTATAAAAGTCATCCTAAATTATGCTTGAAAATCGCTGACTTTGGTCTCAGCCGTAGTACGGATAGCACTGGTTCGGCTAGCACCTCAGTGTATGCATCTAATGTCGGCACAAGATGTTGGATTCCTCCAGAAATACTAACGTCTGCAAAAGCTCCTTCCAAGTCATCTGATGTGTTTGCCTGTGGTCTTGTTCTTCATTACATTTTGTCAGTGAAAACACATCCATTCGCCCCTCGAATGGGAACACTGCAACACCAGACTGAAGCCAACATATTGAATGGGAACATGGAAGGATGGGATGACTCTCTGTGCCCTGAAGCAGATCATCTACTTAAAGCAATGCTTCATGGAGATGAAAGTAAACGACCATCTGCAGATAAAGCATTGGATCATCCTTTATTCTGGCAAAAACCGAAAAAGCTGGATCTCCTTGTTGCTGTTGGTAATGAGCGAGAATTTGAATGCCCACGTGCTAAGAGGACTCTTCCTTTGACTGCAGTAGAGACTGACTTGGAGGCCATCTTTGGTACGATAGTCACGTATGTGGACTGGAATGACCCACGTTATGTACACATGCCTGCCATCTACTCCAAAATGAAGAAAAAGAGGAAATACAAAACTAACTCTGTTGTAGAGTTGGTACGTTTCATACGAAATGCTCATGTACACGTAAATGAATTACCAAAGCCAATCCAAAAGTTGTTGCAGGAAGACTTTGTGTTCTTGGAATATTTTCCAAATCTTGTGATGGAAGTCTACAATGCTGTAACCACTCATGGATGGGATCAAACAAGACAGGAAATAAAGAATAAGATGAACTAATAACAAGGTAATCAATATACAGCTATCTTACAGAACATTAATTCCTGAATAATGCATGATGACTTGTGGCTCAAGACAAAGTAGTTTGATAAAATATAGTTAAGTTTTTTGTGTAAGTCAATTCCAAGCTGAAGAATCCTTAGTTTACTTGGACTGCGTAAGGGGCGGGAGGAGCTGGTAGCCCTACATTTTCCCCCTTTCCCATACTACTGAGTCTCTCATATTAGCCCCACCACTTTTTAGGATGTTCCGGGGTCCCTGCTAATAATATAGTATCCAGCATTCATGGTTTTTAAACAACCACATTTTTCAAAACTGATCACATGATGGATTTTGAAAAGAGTTGTAATCAGTGTTTTGTTTTCACTTTTCAGACACTGACTAGAATCAAAGCCTGTACAAGACATTGTAGATCAAGGTCAACTGATACAAGAGACCAGTATACAGATAGAATAGTGTTAATAATGTTAAGACAAGGATACCATTAGACAATCAACACTGACTAGAATCAAAGCCTGTACAAGACATTGTAGATCAAGGTCAGCTGATACAAGAGACCAGTATACAGATAGAATAGTGTTAATAATGTTAAGACAAGGGTACCATTAGACAATCAACACTGACTAGAATCAAAGCCTGTACAAGACATTGTATATCAAGGTCAGCTGATACAAGAGACCAGTATACAGATAGAATAGTGTTAATAATGTTAAGACAAGGGTACCATTAGACAATCAACACTGACTAGAATCAAAGGCTGTACAAGACATTGTACATCAAGGTCAGCTGATACAAGAGACCAGTATACGGATAGAATAGTGTTAATAATGTTAAGACAAGGGTACCATTAGACAATCAACACTGACTAGAATCAAAGCCTGTACAAGACATTGTAGATCAAGGTCAGCTCATACAAATGAGCAGTATACAGATAGAATAGTGTTAATAATGTTAAGACAAGGGTACTATTAGACAATCAACACTGACTAGAATCAAAGCCTGTACAAGACATTGTATATCAACGTCAGCTGATACAAGAGACCAGTATACAGATAGAATAGTGTTAATAATGTTAAGACAAGGGTACCATTAGACAATCAACACTGACTAGAATCAAAGCCTGTACATAGACATTGTATATCAAGGTCAGCTCATACAAGAGACCAGTATACAGATAGAATAGTGTTAATAATGTTAAGACAAGGGTACCATTAGACAATCAACACTGACTAGAATCAAAGCCTGTACAAGACATTGTATATCAAGGTCAGCTCATACAAGAGACCAGTATACAGATAGAATAGTGTTAATAATGTTAAGACAAGGGTACCATTAGACAATCAACACTGACTAGAATCAAAGCCTGTACAAGACATTGTAGATCAAGGTCAGCTGATACAAGAGACTAGTATACAGATAGAATAGTGTTAATAATGTTAAGACAAGGGTACCATTAGACAATCAACACTGACTAGAATCAAAGCCTGTACAAGACATTGTACATCAAGGTCAGCTGATACAAGAGATCAGTATACAGATAAAACAATATATAGTGTGAAAAAGACTGCAAGGTATTTTCTTTATGTAGTATATCCACAAATACAATAACGAATACAAAGGTGCTGTTTCTATAACTTCGTTGCAACAAAATTCACTCATAGAATCTTGCACCTAGTTTGTTTCATTTAAAAAGACATTATTATCCAATATTATTACGAATTTGATAGGACTAATAGGTGTGGAATATACACTCTTGTAACCTTTGTTTAGTTCTATTATCATAAGTTGTTTATATTTGGTAGCAACAAACGGAGTCAGTTTAAGCATAAAAGGTGGTTGATTTAGTACAGGGTAAAATGGACCACGGTGTCAATTGTTCTCCAAACAACGTTGCCTTTGCATTACCCACAGTTGTTGTTGATATGCCGGGGATCTGCCCCTGGATAATGTTTTCCATTTCAGACCACGTCACGTTATTCTCTTGCAAATAGACCTCATCGGCTTGGGTGTAATGTTGTCCCATTTCAGACCACGTGTCATTCCCCATTTCATTTCATTGTCTAACGGTTGCGCATGAGAAGACACATGAATATGGATACAACTCAATCAAAAAAATATTATTCTCAAGAGTATGATACGTGGTCTGAAATGGGACAACATTACACCCAAGCCGATGAGGTCTATTCATTCCTTTAGAACAGTTTTGCTTGAGAAAAGTTAAAGTAATATGGGTGGGGTACAAACCATTAAGGCTGGGTTTTTTTCCCAAAGAGGTTTGAAGTGGAAAACATGCCCAAACTGGCAGACTTGTTAAATAATTTCATATCTTAAGATAAATTTTATTTTATTGGTTATTTGGCTTGTATATTTTACCAAGTGTGTTAATTGTTGCTAAGGTTAGAGTATGAAAGCTATTTAGTATTTTTAGTGACCCAACCAGGAATGTGAGTGAAAATCCTCTTTCAAGGCCCCTCTTTGAATCCATGAAAAGCAATAATAGTGTGGGGTTGCTGCTCAAACAATCGTTGCCAGCAAGACATGGTCATACCATACCAATGCAAGCATAACTTACCAACTTGTTGTTGATAGCCATTCTCCTAGATCAACTCCTGCATGGGTTGTTTGTTTTTCTTTGGTTCCTGGGGTGCCGTTTAGCCTTGCCATCATTGTCATTTGCCTTCTTCATTTTACTCTGACCTTCATTCTCATTGTGGTCCTGTTTATCTGGTGTTGCAGTGGAGCCCTTCTCATTGAGTAAGTTTCTTGATGGTTGATATAAGAGAAAATGGATAAGTAGTGGATAGATGGAATGGAAAGAGTAGACACTGAGACACATAGAAAGGTAGGGAGAAGGAAGAAAGGTGGGGGGAAGAATGGAAAGAAGCAGGAAGGTACTCAGGGTAGGAAAGAGGATAGCAGGGGAAGGAGGTAGGAAAAAAGGGGATGAGGAAGACTAGCCGCAAGGAAGGGAGATAAGAAAGGGGGGAGCGAGGCTTGGAGAGAGAAAATTAAAGAGGCACACAGTGTAGAAGGGAAGCAGGGGAAGAGGGAAAGGAAGGAGGAAAAGTAGGAATTCACGCAGGATAGGAGTGAGTAATGAAGGCAAGGAAAGAGGGAGAGTTAGCTAGATTAATACAAGGCGAAAAGGGTGCAAGTATGAGGGAGAATTAAAGTAGGGGGACCAGCAAGAAAAGGAGGAAGGAAAGGCTGGCTAAAGAAAAGGGATTTTGGTAAGTACATGTATAGAATGAGTGGTGGGAGGGAAAGGAGGAGGGGGAGGTAGTTGATCAGGTTAAGAAAAAAGCTAAAAGGAAAGGTAACAAGAAAATGAGATGTCCTGAAGACTTTAACCAATTAACTTACCTTAGGCTTTGGCATTGCCTTTAATACAGCACTGTGTGATCAATCACTGGCCAGATTGGTTGGCTCTTTATTTTTTTTATCTATATTTGTTGGTTTTACTTTCAAATTCCATACTTCCACCACTATCTTGTTCGAATTTAAGGACATCTTTACTCTTTCCATTATGAAATTTAATTTGTTTCCCTAAATCTCTTTCTGAAACAATTTCTGATATATTTTTTAATTTTTTATTTCTTTTTCGTTCAGTACTCACATTAAATGCATAAAAATCTGTTAATAATCCATGATAGTTTTATTGTACAGCTTACATCTGTACCTCAATTTTAGTATATTTGTGCCAAGAGTCTAGGGGTAAAACTAGAGAAAACTATATTTTAGAGCTAATGCAAAATTTTGATGAGCCAAAAAAATATATTTTTAAACATGATAGCATGCAACTTAGGATCCTGAAAGTCTGGTTTAGTTACACTGGTATCATAGCTCTTCTACTGTTAAGTCTCTTTCAGTAGAAGCACACTGATTATCATTGTCCCATTCATTTATCTCATTTGTTTCATCCATTTCCACTTTTGCACTTCCAGTGTTTTCTGTTTCCAATTCATTGTCATCTTCACTTTCTTCTGTGTTATTTTCTTTTTGGTCCAAGAGTTCATCTTTAATTTCTTCTTCTCTTTTCCATTCATTTTCTTGATTTCTATTGCATTCATATTCTTTATCTTCTTCCATTTTTCTCATTTCTCGAATAATGTTGCTGTCCCTATTAGCATTTTCAGAGACTTTGTCTTGTTCTTTTTTCAAATCATTTTGGCTTTCATTTGGAATTTCTGAAAATATAGGTGAACTTTAACCAATAATTTTGGCATGTTTCTCCCTTTTTGAAAGCATGCAAAGCATTTTTAAAAATATATGCTTACAAAAGAGTTACCAAAAAATAAATGTTATAGTGACTGAAAATATAGATGAACTTAAACCAATAATTTTGGCATGATTCTCCCTTTTTCAAAGCATGCAAAGCAGTTTAAAAAATACAAGCAAATGCATGAGTTAAAGAAAAAGACAAAAAAATTAGTGTCTTCTAATTTATAGAGACTCCTGAAGGCTAACAGTAAATTGCAGAAGGGATTATACATTTTTTTAATGGAATTTGTGCAATTTCTTTGGTATATTTTCCCATTATTTTCTCAACCAAGATTATTTTAAAAGGCATCTATTAGAATAATATTTTTATAACTACATGTATCATCTAAAATTAATCTTACATTTGAAATCTATCTTAATTTACAGGAAAAATAAAATAATTCCATTAAAAATTTCAAGCTTAGTAATAATTTCTTCCCTATCATACCATCAACCAGTTACTAACCTGACTCCACCGCACACTGATCAGGTGATGACGAGTCCTCCTCTTGGATATCACGTGACATTTCCTCAGCCCTCTCTTTCTGTATTCTCTCCACTAGTTCATCATAAGCTGCTTTCCATCTCTGTGCATAGAAATCCCTTGCCTTTTCTGTCAAATCCATGAGTTTCTTATATTCATCCTGACAAGAAAAAATACACTATTATTTTACCAAGGCTTCCTGGTTTATGAATGAAGTAAAAGATCAATAAAACACATCCACATAGGAAAGTAGCCTGAGTGAATGCAATTTGTGTATTCATCCTGACAAGAAAAAGTACACTATTATTTTACTAAGGCTTCCTGTTATATGAATGAAGTAAAAGATCAATAAAACACATCCACATAGGAAAGTAGCCTGAGTGAATGCAATTTGTGTATTCATCCTGACAAGAAAAAGTACACTATTATTTTACCAAGGCTTCCTGTTGTATTAGTGAAGTAAAAGATCAATAAAACACATCCACATAGAAAAGTAGCCTGAGTGAATGCCATTTGTGTATCTTTGTGGAACCTTTATTTGAGTCATACCTCAGCACCATCATAATAAAAGACACCAAGAGCACTAACAGGGACCTTTTTGTGTAACACTCTACCCAGGACTTGACGTCGTAAAGCGAATACCACAGGGATCCCATTCTGATGTGCAATACTAATGATATTATGAAGAGTGTCATCTAAGCCACCTGTTGAATGAAAGAAAGTGTTTGTGAAATATATAAATAATATGAAATGAGAAAGGATGAATGAGAATGGGTTGGAGTAAAGGTACTTTGGATTCTTAAATTTGATGTTTGATGACAGTGATAATAGAGTTGATGGAAACAAATGATGAATCATGATGATGATGATAACAATACATGATAAAGGTGATATGATGATGATGACAGTGATAATGATTATGATAATGGTGGTGATGATAATACATTATACATGATGATGGTGATGATAATGGTACATGATGGTGGTGGTGGTGATGATAAAGATAAGGTGCTAATAATGGTGATAATGATGAATGATGGTGATGATAATTAATGATGGTGATGCTGATGATAATGATATATCTAAAAGTGATGGTAATGATGCTATAATGATGATATAATGCTCATGATGCCACATGATGACCATGATGATGGTGGTAATGAGAATGATGATGATAATGATGATGCTAATGATACATCTAAAAGTGATGATAATGATGGTGATGATGCTATAATGATGATATGATGCTCATGATGCCACATTGTGATTATGATGATGGTGGTTATGAGAATGATGATGAAGATGATGATGATGACAATCATTACCTGCACTCTTAATTCTCTCCACGTTTGGTGATATGATAACCAATTTGATTTTCTTCAGCTTCAGGTGCTTGGAAACCTCTCGTAACCCAACAACAAAACGTCGTTTAGCTTTGGACTGAAAAAAAAGATGAAAACATCAGAATAATCTTCATTTCATTCATGTGGTTTGACTGTGGCTTGACTGTTCATGGCACCGGCTTTGATTGGTTATCCATGTCACTTTTTTTTTCTCTTTTTAATCTTTAACAAAAGGGTTCATTTCGAAACATCATCTTAATAATAATAATAATAATAATAATAATAATAATAATAATAATAATAATAATAATAATAATAACAATAATAATATTATTATTATTATTATTAATAATAATAACAATAATAATAATAATAAGGCATCGCATGTTTCCCGCAGGAAAAAGGGAAATCAGGAAATCTAACGCGCACTCTGCTTGGTCGAAATCTAAAACAGAAAAATGTTTGATATTTCTTAAACTGTTTTACCTTGACGGGATCCTTGTGGTACTGTCTGTCCTGGAATATGACCAGCTTCTGTAGCAGTTGTAGTGTAGTGTTGTTGAGTTCTTTATCCATCACATTATCACAGTATCTAGAACAAGACAAACAGATATTAGAATCTACTAACCCATCTGAGCCATAGAAATGCAGGGTTGACCATGAACACATGAGTAATGCGATCATGTAGATGTTTGTACACTGTACATAATCCTTTGATATGACGAACATGAGGAATAGACAGATATGTTTCTGCAGCAATACTGTGGACATGTGAATAATACCATATACCCTCGTGCACCAACAATGCGATCACTTGGATATGACCATAATCCATTGTGCATCGGCAATGCAATGCGTGTTACTAAAATCCTTTGCATTTGATACTGCAGTAAATGTGACCATAATCCATTGCCCTTAAACCCGACGAGGAAATGGATTTACAAAAAACATAATTTGAGTGTTGTGACAGAGTGAACATGAGAGTGCAAATAAAATAGATCGTGTATCGATGTGGATCAACTGATTGAGCTAATCTTCATCGTAATATTCAATTAAAACATGAATTTCTATGAACGAAGAGGAAGGTAAGGTAAAGAACTCACTCTCGGAATCTTCGACTATGAATATGAGCCTTGACGTCATCTTCAGAAGGAGCAACTGTCTGTTCACCATCACTACTGACGTCAGAGGGAGTGGCATTGGCGTTTACATGGTGATGGGTTATGACGTCATCTTTTGACTGATTGACAGTTGTGTCTTTGTCTTCATTGGATGCTAGAAAGAGGAAATAAATTTTTAATAGAGGTTTCACACTATCATGTGCAGGAGGCCATTTTAGATGACAGAACAACAGAATCCTTTTACTCTGGGGAATTGAATTTTTCTGATGGGAAACCATTGTATTGTTTCTGCCATCCAACATGGCTGCCATCACGTGGTCACCTTTCTCATAGTTTTCAACTTAACTTGAACTCCTTAAAGAATCAAAAATAAACTCACATTTGTCTTCAGATTTGTGTTCTTCAATTGTTTCTTCTGAAGAATGGTGTTCATCAGCCAAACTATTACAAGAATAAATATTTTCAGTTGGGATACCTGTGGTTGGAAAATGCCTCAGTAAAACTACTAGAATCTAACCAACCTTTGGGGTTCAGACTTTTCCTCTTGAATTTCTTCTCCTCCTAGTGTTTTCCTTTTTTCTTCTCTTTCTTTAAGAATGATCTTGAAATAGGAATCGACTGCAATATTTATTAGGGGGTAGCAGGTGAACCACAAAGCTTAAGAGGAAGTAGAGGGGAGGGGAGAGCATGCTACAGATCGGTGGGCTAAATTATTTTACTGGATGTGGAGATTAAAGCTACTATAATTTAGGTGGAAGGTAGGGATGGCTGTTGTTTTTTGGCTTCTGTTTGGGGACCGGAGAGGAGATAATTTTGCTTAATTTTTTGGTTACCCTTTTCAGTTGGCTTGGTTTCTTCTTCTTGGGTACTTCTCTTTCTTTTCCTCTCTTGACGACAGGAGCAGTGGAATCCAAAATATTGTGAAAAAGCTGGCATTATAAAACACAGTAAAAATCATATAAGAAAAGAAAGGGAATCCAATATATCATGATGAATTATTACTCAAGGTATTATCCATAGAAGTACAGACCACAGAAAACTGAGTTCAATTTAGTTATTTTTAATACAAAAATGTGTATTAAAAATACACGCGCGCATCGACTTACGTGCATCTAGTTACGCGCTTTTCGAGTTACCCGCTCGACCAAATTTGTCTTTGACACACCCAGCGCGTACAGTATGTTGCCCTAATTCGGGACGGTTTTAGGAATAACCGTTATATCAAAGCCCAGAATCATTGTAGCGATGCAATATTTACCATGAAGATAGAGTCGAACATCATGAAGTCGGTCACTAAAGCTCATTTGTTTAAGTCACGAGTAACTTACCACAGTTTACAAATTTATCGCCCAAGTTGGTGGTCCTAATTCGGGACAGTTGGTCCTAATTCTGGCCACAAACACTATGCGATTTGCTCTTCGATTTCCTCGCTTCCTACTCGCTGGTTCATTGGGAAATTAGAGGAATATTGCTTGTCATTCTCATAGAGATTTAAAATATACAAATAAGCCTAATCAAGAAGATGTGGATGTAACGCACGTGTGCGTATTTGTTTATTTGCAATTTTACTTGAAAATTATCGATTTTATAACATGCAAACCAAAAGATAAAACTCTTGTTGCACCACACTTGCAACACTTGCACCAAAACGTGCCGTATATAGTTCGCTCTAACAAGCATGGCTCGTGTGATTATCCAAAACGCCGTGATAAAAGGCTGTCCTGAATTAGGCACACATGATTAAATATACCAATGTTTTGAATGTAGTCTCAGGTATGATAAGTTTGAATTGTTTGATAATTTTTTTACACACCGAATAGAATAATGATTTAGGTGTGAACTCAGCTTAAAAACAATAATCCAGGAGTTATACTTTATTATATCATCATTGAGTCAGTTTCTTTTGTTCACTGGCGGTCTTTATCTTTTATATTCAACCAACGGCGGCTTACCAGGTTGATATCTGGTTATCAACCTCCCAAGGAGGTTGATATTTAGTTATCAACCCCGTGCTTAAGAAACTTCCCCAATGATGATATAAGGCGGTTATATACCTTATACCTCGGTGGATATGAGATATATCAACCCTCGGCTTCGCCTCGGGTTGATATATCTCATATCCACCTCGGTAACGGTATATAACCTTTACTCAAAAAACGATTTTAGAGCTATGTTTGGTAATGTTAAGTCAAGCGAAAACTCGTATTCTGAGAAATAATGTAGTGACTTACCTTTACAAAATGCTCTTGTTCTCTGCTGTAAATTAATGCATAAAACCCAAAATGTTCGTCATGCAAGGAAACTTATTTACATTTAGATTAGAGTAGCCTTCACTGCTGGTGCACGAGACGTAGATGAAGGTGGATCTTTGACCTTGATTTGTAGGACTCCAGTTGCTATGGTTACAGCTTTCTTGGGATTGGTTTGTTTATCTTTACTTATTTTGGGTGTACTTTTCTGAAGGAAAAAAAATGACAGTTAAAATTTGCCGCCAAAATAGTCGAAACTGTTTTATATACCTTTGAAGAAAAGCTACCCCTTTTTAGAAAAAACCTACTAATGGTCTATCACCAATCGAGCCCTGTGATTGGCTGAGCTACTAGGGGTCTATTAGTGATAGACCTCTAGTAGAGAAAAGCGCCGGTTTTGAAAACCAAAAAATATATATTTAAAGCAAAATCCAAAACTTTTTGCATCCTTTTATTCGACCGATTAGTAGGTTTTTACTAAAACAATTAGACCTCTCGCCCTCATGGCCTACGAGTCAATAGCCCATTCGGCCTTCGGCCTCAGAAAAATTAGAATCTTTCCACTTCTCCACAGAGTTAGTGAGACCAGACAAATACAAAATCTAATTTCTCAAAAGTGGCACCTGACTGAAAGTTGAAGCTAATATGTAGAGAACGGGTAAATATTAAAGTAATAGAATCTGGAAAAAATTCTGTAACCTACCTAAATCCGAGCGCATTAACGACAGTGAAAGTTGAGCGGTTTTCAACCTAATTTCGTATCTGGTAGAAGACCGTACTGTCTGGAACATTGTTCAAAAATCAATTCAGTTTTAAGATCAAGGAAATCTTGAAGAAACTCCTTCTAAATAGTAAATTCTTGCTTGTAAACATTTATGAGTTATTTTCCAGTGTCGGTTTGCTGTCATTCCACAGCTATTTGATGTTGAGAGCAACATTTTTAAACGAAGCTTTATACTCCATTAATGTTCTCGCTAACTATCCGCATTGATTTGGTGGGATTTGGTCTGCTTTTGCCGATCATCGGTCTTCCATGCTGAATTAATATCGTAGATCACAATGCAAGTTCTTGATACTATGGCATTTGAATAGAAACGGAATACTCTTTGAATTCAGGGAAGGCGACAAGAAGCCAAACATGCAAAACTCATGCAGATTCACTAGTCCGCGTACTTGTATATCATGTAGCCTGCATTGCAGGCGTTCTTCGTTGGTTCTTTCCGGGCCAATCCTCCCCGTCCGGAAAGAACCAACGAAGAACGCCTGCAATGCAGGCTATATATCATGCGATCGTGACGAGTAAACAAATCAAAAATACTCGACTATATGTCTGACCAGCCAGGGAAGGAAAAAAAAAATACTCCGATACTTATTACTACTACACCTGAAATGAATCTCTCTAAATTCTATATTTAAGAAATATTGATCTTGAATTACCATGATTACTGCGTTCTAATATATTGTTTTCGAACGATACCTCCGTAAACAGTACTAGACAGAACGACTAGACACGAAGACAGGACAAAAGTATTACGTTACACTTTAAGAGCCAATGTCAGGAAAAACCAGGAGTGCGGCCACAACTAAAAAAATCAATCTGCCTTCATTTTGGCTCTATTAGTGAGTTTTAAAAGGTCCTGGGTTGATTTTTCAAAATACGAAGTAGTTTTTGAATTACACGAGAAAATCGATTTCTCGGCCTCGAGACCCAAAATCAGCTGTCTCAGAGGAGCCGAAAACGGTCCATCACAAAAAGTTGAAAAGTCTCTCGCTTGAGCAAAAAGTTTAAAAATCTTGCAAAACAAACACTTAATTTCGATAAAATAGTTATAATTTCTCTTCTTATAACTCGCATTTGTTTAGTTCTAAGTGATAACTTTGACCCTCAAAAACACTCTCTTTGAAGAGACATCAATGCTCTTTCTTTCTTTCTTTCTTTCTTTCTTCATTCATAATACACCCTAAAGATTGCCCTGTTCCATGATGTTTTAAAGCAAATTTAGTAAAACTTTCGAATCATTTAGCAGATGTACATTTTTTAGTAGTGAAGAAAGAAAACCATGGAATGTTGCTTTGAGTTAGTTCAAATTGAATTATTTGCATAATTAGAAGTGGTTAGCGGGTGTTTGCATTGTGTCTTGAAAGTCACACAAACTAAAGTTTTGAAATTATTAAGCAATCACACGTTGATCACTTATCGTTGACAACTAAGAGCGACTTTCTGTAAAAGTCGACTAAACATTGGCACAAGTGAAAAAATGGATTTCGCTCATATTTTGTTTATCAAGCTCTTATCTCGTAGTGTTGTGATGAGATTACGGTAATATTTTGTAATATTCAAAATTAAAATAATTAATTAAAATATTTAAAACTGACCTCAAACCTTATAAGGAACTTATAAGGAATTTTGACAGGCTTATAAAAATAGCCCAATGACATCACATCTTCCTGCTAGATTTGCTGAGACAGATGGTATTACAACTAAGCACTTTCACTTTGAGGAATCAATGCCTTGATGCAAAATCTGATGCCTATAGACTAAGTTACTGCACCCGAAAAAACACTCTTTGGTAAGACTGTCTATTCCAATGTAGAAACGACACCGAAAGGATCATGGAAACTCAACTGTAAACGCAAAATGAAGGCGTAAACATATTCCATGGCGTCTACTTGAATATAAAAGACAAACAATCTCTTCAGGCTTCTGTAGACTACCTACTGTAGATCTCAAAGCTATCAACGAACAGACTATGAAAAGGTATGGCTTCGTACATTACTATATACCCGTAATGAAAAAAAAGAGAGGAGAAGAAGCTGTTTGGTTTACTTTTGCCACAAGATGGACATTGTTCTAGTGGACATTCCAAAATGGCGGCGTAAAGTGAAGACTTTTGAAAATATTTTTGAAATAACAAGAAAGTAGTAAATTGTCCTGGAAGTAAATACTTTTGAAATCACAATAAACTATTAGATTTTCCTGGTACTGGGCTATAACGTTAACATTGGCACCGCGTAAATGGAAAACACGACGAATAACCTGCACTACAGACATGCGAGATCGAGAAGGAACTCCACATCAACATTGAATTTGAGCAACAGATCAAACTCACTCAACCACAAAGCAGATTCTTAAAATCTTCAAAATGGCATCCAGTATTGATGCCCACTTTAACAAAACTCTACTTATTGCTATTGAGATAGGAGATGAAAAATTAATCGACAACTCAATCGAGTATGGCGCTGATATCAATTCAACCAATAAATATGGCGAAACTCCTTTGTTTCGTGCTGTATGGAAAGAAAATGAAAAAATAGTCCAAAAATTATTCGAGTGTGGTGCTGATATCAATGCAACCAATAAAAACGGCGAAACTCCTTTGTTTTATGCTGTAAAGAAAGAAAATGAAAAAATAGTCCAAAAATTAATCAAGTGTGGTACTGATGTCAATGTTGCAGATAAACAAGGCACAACTGCTTTGTTTTATGCTATAACACAAGAAAATGAAAAAATGGTGGAAAAATTAATCGAGTGTGGTGCTGATATCAATGCTACTCCTAAAGATGGAAAAACTCCTTTGTTTCATGCTGTAACACAAGAAAATGAAAAAATAGTTCAAAAATTACTCGAGTGTGAAGCTCATATCAATGCTACCGATAAATATGGCACAACTGCTTTGTTTCATGCTGTAGGTAAAGAAAACGAAGAAATGGTGGAAAAATTAATCAAGTATGGTGCTGATATCAACGCTACTGCTCAAAGTGGCGAAACGGCTTTGTTTATTGCTGTACGTGAAGAAAACGAAGAAATGGTGGAAAAGTTAATCAAGTATGATGCTGATATCAATGCTACCGATACATATGGAAACACTCCTTTGTTTTATGCTGTAAAGAAAAAAAATGAAAGAATGGTGAAAACATTAATCGAGTACGGTGCTGATGTCAACGCTACCGATCAATACGGAAAGACTCCTTTGTTTTATGCTGTAAAGAAAAAAAATGAAAGAATGGTGAAAAAATTAATCGAGTACGGTGCTGATGTCAACGCTACCGATCAACACGGAAACACTCCTTTGTTTTATGCTGTAAAGCTAACTAATAAAGAAATAGTCGAAACATTAATCGAGTGTGGTGCTTATGTCAATGCTACCGATCGATACGGAAAAACTCCTTTGTTTTATGCTGCAAATCTCAATAAAGAAATAGTCGAAACATTAATCGCGTGTGGTGCTGATGTCAACGCTACTGCTCGAATTGGCAAAACGGCTTTGTTTTATGCTGCAATTGGAAAAAACGAAAAAATTGTGGAAAAATTAATCGAGTGTGGTGCTAATATCTATGCTACCGATACATACGGAAAAACTCCTTTGTATTATGCTGTAAAGGAAGATGATGAAAAAATGCTCCAAATATTAATCGCGTGTGGTGCAGATATCAATGTATCATGTAAAAATGGCAAACCTCCTTTGTTGTATGCTGTAAAGAAAGAAAATGGAAAAATGATCAAAAAATTAATAGAGTGTGGTGCAGATATCAATGAATCAGGTAAAAATGGCAAACCTCCTTTGTTTTATGCTGTAAAGAAAGAAAATGAAAGAATGGTGAAAACATTAATCAAGTACGGTGCTGATGTCAATGCTGCCGATAAAGATGGCAATACGGCGTTGTTCTCTGCTATGACGCGATCACTTTCCCTTGCAAGGTATCTGCTTGACAAAGGAGCCACTTTACATCTCAATGAGAATTGCAGTGTTTTGACATTTTTTATTGAGAAATGCATCTTTAATTTGTCAGGGGGGGAAACAAACCTACAAGATGGACTCAATCTCCTGACTGGACGAAAAGAAGTAAAAGGAAAAACCATTTTGGAAGCCATAGCAAGTGTTGCATTCTGCAAAACCCTGTACTTGAAGACTGGTTCCTGTGATATCGACGTGCATTCTCTTTCTGAGCTAATGCGATTGGCAAAGGAAAATACTTCAGCCTTGAAACTACTGCTTCCTGTGGGAAAAAAACAATTTATGACTAAAATCTCCACCATTATCCATATAGAATACCATGATAAGCCACTGATTGAATCCAAAGCTGCAATCAAGTTACCTCGACTTCTTATCAAATTAGGTGCCAACCCAAACACCACAGATTCAGATGGCAACACTGCTCTCCATCATGCAACTCAACTAGCATTTCATGGTGTAACACAAGAGTCTATCATGGAAATATGTCAACAGCTAGAGAAGTTAAATGTGTCCTGCGATATAAAAAATCACCAAACCGAAACCCCAGTTTTATATTGTCTAACCAGGACAATCGAGAAGGTGTCCAAAGAGGAAGAACCTTGGGCAGCTGTAAAGACACAAGCAGCTGTCTGTCGATTCTTGGTAGAACATGGATCGAGTGTTGAAGCAAAAACTGGGAGTGGAGAGACTGTGTTACACTTGACCATAAAACTTCTCCAACAATTCTTTTACAAACGTAATAGTGAATTGAGAAAGGACATTCTTGATGTTGTCCTAGAGCTACTGGAAGTTATTGTACTTGCATTCAGAAAACAAAAAGTCTCTATCAATACCAAAGATAACAGTGGAAACTCGCCTCTTCATCTGTGGGCAAAGCTCCAATTAGCACCAGATCAAGATTACTCCAGCAATATTACTAAAGAATATACTTTCAATACACTTGAGAGGACAATTTTAGCTCTTATATTGCAAGACAAAGAACAACTGAATTCTAAGAATAAGAACGGAGAAACTCCTTTACATCTGTGCAGAACCTGGGCTGCAGTTGAACTCCTGCTCATTGCTGGAGCGAACCCAAACGATGTGGATTCATCAGGAAGTTCACCCTTCCTTCTTGCAGCCAGGAATGACGAGTCTGTTCATAATCGAGGGTCATTATATCCTGACATTTTGCTGGCTCCCGATAAGTTCTGGAAAATTGCCCTTAAGAAAGGCCTTGATCCTTGGATGGTTGACATACATAATACATCTCTTTTGGATGTACTTATGGAATCTGAATCTCATGACCTTGCTAGAGCTCTCATAGATGTAGCATGTGACGACATCAAAGTTCGGTCTTGTTCCTTAACCTTGTTTTCTCTATTGACTGCACTATGTAGAGACAAATTACCTAATGCACAATGGAAGAAAGATGCTGCTGAAATGATTCTGAGTTCAACTAAATGTCCAGTGAATGGAAATGCTAAAGAAGATTCTCCACTTCACTATTGCTGCAGAAATATCGTAGAAGCATCAAGCGGTCCATCTATTGAGGAGATCAAAACGACCGTTCATTGGAGAATAGTCAAACTGCTACGTTCACTTGGAGCCGATTACAGAATCCCTGATGCCACAGATCAGTCGTGCTTGGACATCGCAGAGGAGTTTCCTGCACTTAAAGAACTTCTGATGGAGCCTGTTGATCTCGATAGATTGCCTGTCCTCATTAAACCCTGGAAATCGGTTTCCAAGACACATGAACGTTGTCTGGCTAAGGTATCAAAACATCTCGAAAGTGAATGTGTGGAATCATACTGGTACCACGAAGACCATTTGGCAAGTGGTTCAATTGGTGCAGTATTCGCAGGTATCAACGAGAAAGATGGCAGAGAGGTGGCCATCAAACGAATAGAGAAGATACGTATGCAGCGACCAGAAGACAAACGAGAAATAACAAATCTCACTGCTCTTGCAGACTGCGAACAAGTCGTTCGTTATTTGTGCTTCTTTGAAGATAAACACTTTTCTTACATTGTCTTGGAACTGATGGAGGAAAATCTTGACCAGTTCCTTAATACGGCAGTACAAATGGACACTAAAGTCTCACTTTGCCAAGATGTAGTCAAGGGATTAAAATTTCTACACGATCACAACATCATTCATCGAGATCTCAAGCCAAGCAACATTCTTTATAAAACTCATCCTAAACTATGCGTGAAAATTGCTGACTTTGGTCTCAGCTGTCGTACGGATAGCACTGGTTCTAGCACCTCAGTGTATGCATCTAATGTCGGTACAAGATGTTGGATTGCTCCAGAGGTGCTAACGTCTAAAGAAACTCCTTCGAAGTCATCTGATATGTTTGCTTGTGGTCTTGTTCTTCATTACATTTTATCACTAAAAAAACACCCTTTCGCCCCCCGAATAGGAGGACTGCCACACGAGATCGAAGTCAACATATTGAAAGGCAACATGGAAGGATGGGATGAATCTCTGTGCCCTGAAGCAGCTTATCTTGTTAAAGCAATGCTTGATGGAGATGAAAGTAAACGACCATCTGCAGATAAAGCATTGGATCATCCTTTTTTCTGGTCAAAGAGGAAAAAGCAGGATCTTCTCATTGCTGTTGGTAATCAACCAGAATTTGAATGCCCACGTGCTAAAGTGACCTATACCTTGACCGCAGTTGAGAATGGCCTTGAAGGAAGCTTTGGTACCATAGTCAAACATGTAAAATGGAATGAACCAGGTTATGTACACATGCCTGCGATTTACACCGAAATGATGACGAAAAGGAAAATGCCATATGATCCTTTCTCTGTAGTAGAGTTAGTGCGATTCATACGAAACGCCATTGCACATGTCTCTGAAAGTTCGCGATCAACAACAAGGAAAAAACTGCTGCTGGAAGACTTTGTTTTCCTGGAATATTTTCCTAATCTTGTGATGGAAGTCTACAAGGCTGTAACCACTCATGGATGGGATCAGACAAGAGAAGAGATCAAGTACGCATTACAGTGAGTGTTTACAAGACAACTTGTACCCAAAACCGAAAACAGTCATTATACTTAGAATAGTGTTAATGATGTTAAGACAAGGGTACCATTAGACGATCAACACTGACTAGAATCAAAGCCTATACAAGACATTCATTTGTGGATCAAGGTCATCTGATACAAGAGACCAGTATACAGATAGAATAGTGTTAATAATGTTAAGACAAGGGTACCATTAGACAATCAACACTGACTAGAATCAAAGCCTGTACAAGACCTTGTAGATCAAGGTCAGCTGATACAAGAGACCAGTATACAGAGAGAATAGTGTTAATAATGTTAAGACAAGGGTACCATTAGAATATCAACACTGACTAGAATCAAAGCCTGTGCAAGACATTGTAGATCAAGGTCAGCTGATACAAGAGAACAGTATACAGAGAGAATAGTGTTAATAATGTTAAGAAAAGGGTACCATTAGACAATCAACAATGACTAGAATAAAAGTCTGTACAAGACATTGTAGATCAAGGTCAGCTGATACAAGAGACCAGTATACACATAAAATAGTGTTAATAATGTTAAGACAAGGGTACCATTAGACAATCAACACTGACTAGAATCAAAGCCTGTACAAGACATTGTAGATCAAGGTCAGCTCATACAAGAGACCAGTATACAGATAGAATAGTGTTAATAATGTTAAGACAAGGGTACCATTAGACAATCAATACTGACTAGAATCAAAGCCTGTACAAGACATTGTAGATCAAGGTCAGCTGATACAAGAGACCAGTATACAGATAGAATAGTGTTAATAATGTTAAGACAAGGGTACCATTAGACAATCAACAATGACTAGAATAAAAGTCTGTACAAGACATTGTAGATCAAGGTCAGCTGATACAAGAGACCAGTATACACATAAAATAGTGTTAATAATGTTAAGACAAGGGTACCATTAGACAATCAACACTGACTAGAATCAAAGCCTGTACAAGACATTGTAGATCAAGGTCAGCTGATACAAGAGACCCAGTTAATACAGATAGAATAGTGTTAATAATGCTAAGACAAGGGTACCATTAGACAATCAACACTGACTAGAATCAAAGCCTGTGCAAGACATTGTAGATCAAGGTCAGCTGATACAAGAGAACAGTATACAGAGAGAATAGTGTTAATAATGTTAAGAAAAGGGTACCATTAGACAATCAACAATGACTAGAATAAAAGTCTGTACAAGACATTGTAGATCAAGGTCAGCTGATACAAGAGACCAGTATACACATAAAATAGTGTTAATAATGTTAAGACAAGGGTACCATTAGACAATCAACACTGACTAGAATCAAAGCCTGTACAAGACATTGTAGATCAAGGTCAGCTCATACAAGAGACCAGTATACAGATAGAATAGTGTTAATAATGTTAAGACAAGGGTACCATTAGACAATCAATACTGACTAGAATCAAAGCCTGTACAAGACATTGTAGATCAAGGTCAGCTGATACAAGAGACCCGTAAACAGATAGAATAGTGTTAATAATGTTAAGACAAGGGTACCATTAGACAATCAACACTGACTAGAATCAAAGCCTGCACAAGACATTGTAGATCAAGGTCAGCTGAAACAAGAGACCAGTATACAGATAGAATAGTGTTAATAATGTTAAGACAAGGGTACCATTAGACAATCAACACTGACTAGAATCAAAGCCTGTACAAGACATTGTAGATCAAGGTCAGCTCATACAAGAGACCAGTATACAGATAGAATAGTGTTAATAATGTTAAGACAAGGGTACCATTAGAATATCAACACTGACTAGAATCAAAGCCTGTACAAGACATTGTAGATCAAGGCCAGCTGATACAAGAGACCAGTATACACATAGAATAGTGTTAATAATGTTAAGACAAGGGTACCATTAGACAATCAACACTGACTAGAATCAAAGCCTGTACAAGACATTTTAGACCAAGGTCAGCTGATACAAGAGACCAGTATACAGATAGTAGAATGTATAGTGTGAAAAAAATGCAAGGTATTTTCTTTATGTAGTATATCCACAAATACGATAACGAATAGAAAGGTGCTGTCTCTATAACTTCGTTGCAACAAAATTCACTCATAGAATCTTGCACCTAGATTGCTTCATTTAAAAAGACATTATTATCCAATATTATTACGAATTTGAAAGGACTAATAGGTGTGGAATATACACTCTTGTAACCTTGTTTAGTTCTATTATCATAAGTTGTTTATATTTGGTAGCAACAAACGGAGTCAGTTTAAGCATAAAAGATGGTTGATTAAGTACAGGGTAAAATGGACCCCGGTGTCAATTGATCTCCAAACAACGTTGCCTTTGCATTACCCTAAGTTGTTGTTGATATGCCGGGGATCTGCCCCTGGATAATGTTTTCCATTTCAGACTACGTCACTTTATTCTCTTGCAAATTGATTCCTTTAGAACGGTTTTGCTTGAGAAAAGTTAAAAGTAATATGCATGGGTGAGATACAAACCATTAAGGCTGGGTTTTTTTCCCCAAAGAGGTTTGAAGTGGAAAACATGAACAAACTGGCAGACTTGTTAAAGAATTTAATATCTTAAAATAAATTTCATTTTATTGGTTATTTGGCTTGTATATTTTAACAAGTGTGTTAATTGTTGCTAAGGTTAGAGTGTAAAAGCTATTTAGTATTTTTAGTGACCCAACCAGGAATGAGAGTGAAGATCCTCTTTCAAAGCAATACGAATGTATGGGGTTGCTGCTCAAACAATCGTTGCCATAGTGCTGTTACTGCAAAAGCATCAGCAAGGCATGGTCATACCATAATATCCATATGCAAACCTGTGCAAGACATCGTTCCATTCAAACAGCTAATATAGAAATATAAAAATGCGAGCATAACTTACCAACTTGTTGTTGATAGCCATTCTCCTAGATCAACTCCTGCATGGGTTGTCTGTTTTTCTTTGGTTCCTGGGGTGCCTGTTTAGCCTTGCCATCATTGTCCTTTGTCTTCTTCTTTTTACTCTGAGCTTCATTCTTATCATGGTCCTGTTTATCTTGTGTTGCACTGGAGCCCTTCTCATTGAGTAAGTTTCTTGATGGTTGATATAAGAGAAAATGGATAAATATTGGATAGATGGAATGGAAAGAGTAGACACTGAGACAAATAGAAAGGTAAGAAAAAGGAAGGGAGGGAGGGAAGGGGATGGAAAGAAGCAGGAAGGTACTCAGGGTAGGAAAGAGGATGGCAGGGGAAGGGGTAGGAGAAGAGGGGATGAGGAAGACTGGCAGAAAGGAAGAGAGATAAAAAAGGGGGAGCGAGGCTTGGAGGGAGGAAATTAAAGAGGTGGAAGGGAGGCAGGGGAAGAGGGAAAGGAAGGAGGAAAAGTAGGAAGTCACGCAGGATAGGAGTGAGTAATGAAGGCAAGGAAAGAGGGAGGGTTAGCTACAATCTTGGACAAAATGGTTGAGAATTTTTGAGTTTTTAAGGATATATTGGGTAAAACACAGTTAAATCCCTCTCTAACGACTCCCCTCCCCCCAGAACAATGATCAAAAATTCTCAACCCTTTTTGTCCAAGATTGTAGATTAATGCAAGGGGAAAAGGGTGCAAACACAAGGGAGAAGCTAAGTAAAGTAGGGGGCCAGCAAGAACAGTTAAGAAGGAAGGAAAGGCTGGCTAAAGAAAAAGAATTTTGGTAAGTAAATCTATAGAATGAGTGGTGGGAGGGAAAGGAGGAGGGGGAGGCAGTTGATCAGGTTAAGAAAAAAGCTAAAAGGAAAGGTAACAAGAAAATGAGATGTCCTGAAGACTTTAACCAATTAACTTACCTTAGGCTTTGGCATTGCCTTTAATACAGCACTGTGTGATCAATCACTGGCCAGATTGGTTGGCTCTTTATTTTTTTTATCTATATTTGTTGGTTTTACTTTCAAATTCCATACTTCCACCACTATCTTATTCGAATTTAAGGACATCTTTACTCTTTCCATTATGAAATTTAATTTGTTTTCCTAAATCTCTTTCTGAAACAATTTCTGAAGATATATTTTTTAATTTTTTATTTCTTTTTCGTTCAGTACTCACATTAAATGCATAAAAATCTGTTAATAATCCATGATAGTTTTATTGTACAGCTTACATCTGTACCTCAATTTTAGTATATTTGTGCCAAGAGTCTAAGGGCAAGACTAGAGAAAACTATACTTTGGATCTAATGCAAAATTTTGATGGCCAAAAAAAAATATTTTTAAACATGATAGCATGCAGCTTTGTACATCCTTACAGTCTGGTTTAGTTACACTGGTATTATAGCTCTTCTACTGTTAAATCTCTTTCAGTAGAAGCACACTGATTATCATTGTCCCATTCATTTATCTCATTTGTTTCATGCAGTTCCACTTTTTCACTTCCAGTGTTTTCTGTTTCCAATTCATCGTCATCTTCACTTTCTTCTGTGTTATTTTCTTTTTGGTCCAAGAGTTCATCTTTCATTTGTTCTTCTCTTTCCCATTCATTTTCTTGATTTCTATTGCATTCATATTCTTTATCTTGTTCCATTTTTCTCATTTCTCGAATAATGTTGCTGTCCCTATTAGCATTTTCAGAGACTTTGTCTTGTTCTTTTTTCAAATCATTTTGGCTGTCATTTGGAATTTCTGAAAATATAGGTGAACTTTAACCTAAAATTTTGACATGTTTCTGCCTTTTTGAAAGTATGCAAAGCAGTTTAAAATAAAAAAATATAAGCAGCCATGTAAAAGAGTTACCAAAAAGAAATGTTTTAGTGACTGAAAATATAGGTGAACTTTAACCTAGAATTTTGACATGTTTCTCCTTTTTTGAAAGCATGTAAAGCAGTTTAAAAAAATATAAGCATATACATTAGTTGAAAAAATGAAAGACAAAAAATTAGTGCCTTCTAATGACTTGTATAGAGACTCCTGAAGGCTAACAGTAAATTGCTGAAGGGATTATACTTTTTCTGATGGAATTTGTGCATTTTCTTTGGTATATTTTCCCATTATTTTCTCAACCAAGATAATATTAAAAGGCATCTATTAGAATAACATTGATATAACTACATGTATCATCTGAAATTAATTTTACATTTTAAATCTATTTTAATTTACAGGATAAATAAAATCATTCCATTAAATATTTCAAGCTTAGTAATAATTTCTTCCCTATCATACCATCAACCAGTTACTAACCTGACTCCACCGCACACTGATCAGGTGATGAAGAGTCCTCCTCTTTGATATCACATGACATTTCCTCAGCCCTCTCTTTCTGTATTCTCTCCACTAGTTCATCATAAGCTGCTTTCCATCTCTGTGCATAGAAATCCCTTGCCTTTTCTGTCAAATCCATGAGTTTCTTATATTCATCCTGACAAGAAAAAGTACACTATTATTTTACCAAGGCTTCCTGTTGTATTAGTGAAGTAAAAGATCAATAAAACACATCCACATAGAAAAGTAGCCTGAGTGAATGCCATTTGTGTATCTTTGTGGAACCTTTATTTGAGTCATACCTCAGCACCATCGTAATAAAAGACCCCAAGAGCACTAACAGGGACCTTTTTATGTAACACTCTTCCCAGGACTTGACGTCGTAAAGCGAATACCACAGGGACTCCATTCTGATGTGCAATACTAATGATATTATGAAGAGTGTCATCTAAGCCACCTGTTGAATAAAAGAAAGTGTTTGTGAAATATATAAATAATATGAAATGAGAAAGAATGAATGAGAATGGGTAGGAGTAAAGGTACTTTGGATTCTTAAATTTGATGTTTGATGACAGCGATAATAGAGTTGATGGAGACAAATGATGAATCATGATGATGATGATAACAATACATGATAATGGTGATATGATGATGATGACAGTGATAATGATTATGATAATGGTGGTGATGATAATGCATTATACATGATGATGGTGATGATAATGGTACATGATGGTGGTGGTGGTGATGATAAAGATAAGGTGCTAATAATGGTGATAATGATGAATGATGGTGATGATAATTAATGATGGTGATGATGATGATAATGATACATCTAAAAGTGATGGTAATGATGCTATAATGATGATATAATGCTCATGATGCCACATGATGACCATGATGATGGTGGTAATGAGAATGATGATGCTAATGATGATGCTAATGATACAACTAATAGTGGTGATAGTGATAGTGATGATGCTATAATGATGATATGATGCTCATGATGCCACATTGTAATTATGATGATGGTGGTTATGAGAATGATGATGAAGATGATGATGATGACAATCATTACCTGCGCTCTTAATTCTCTCCACGTTTGGTGATATGATAACCAATTTGATTTTCTTCAGCTTCAGGTGCTTGGAAACCTCTCGTAACCCAACCACAAAACGTCGTTTAGCTTTGGACTGAAATAAAAGACAAAACCATTACAATAATCTTTATTTCATTCATGTGGTTTGACTGTGGCTTGACTGTTCATGGCATCGGCTTTGATTGGTTAATGCATGTAACAATTTTTTTCTCTTTTTAATCTTCAACAAAAGGGTTTATTTCGAAACATCATCTTGATGATGATGATGATGATGATAGAATAATAATAATAATAATAATAATAATAATAATAATAATAATAATAATAATAATATATCAAGGCATCACTCGTTTCCCGCTCACAGGAAATCCATTTACAATTTAAAAAAAAACTGAGTTCTAATGCGCACTCTGTTTGGTCGAAATCTAAAACGGAAAAATGTTTGATATTTTTAAATTGTTTTACCTTGACGGGATCCTTGTGGTACTGTCTGTCCTGGAATATGACCAGCTTCTGTAGCAGTTGTAGTGTAGTGTTGTTGAGTTCTTTATCCATCACGTTATCACAGTATCTAGAACAAGACAAACACATATTGGAATCTACTAACCCATCTTGAGCCATAGAAATGCGGGGTTGACCATGAACATATGAGTAATGCGATCATGTAGATGTCTGTACATAATCCTTTGATATGACGAACATGAGGAATAGACAGATATGTTTCTGCAGCAATACTGTGGACATGTGAATAACACCATATTTCCTCAAGTACCAACAATGCGTTCACTTGGATATGACCATAATCCATTGCACATCGGCAATGCAATGGGTGTTACTAAAATCCTTTGCATTTGATAGTGCAGTAAATGTGACCATAATCCATTGCCCTTAAACCCGACGATGAAATGGATTTACAAAAAACATAATTTGAGTATTGGGACAGAGTGAACACGAGAGTGCGAATAAAATATATCGTGTATCAACTGATTGAACTCATCTTCATCGTAATATTCAATTAAAACATGAATTTCTATGAAGGAAGAGGAAGGTAAGGTAAAGAACTCACTCTCGGAATCTTCGACTATGAATCTGAGCCTTGACGTCATCTTCAGAAGGAGCAACTGTCTGGTCACCATCACTACTGACGTCAGAGGGAGTAGCATTGGCCTTTTCATGGTGATGGGTTATGACGTCATCTTTTGACTGATTGACAGTTTTGTCTTTGTCTTCAATGGATGCTAGAAGGAGGAAATAAATTTTTAATAGAGGTTTCACACTATCATGTGCAGGAGGCCATGTTAGATGGCAGAACAACAGAATCCTTTTACTCTGGGGAATTGAATTTTTCTCATGGGAAACCATTGTATTTTTCCTGCCATCCAACATGGCTGCCATCAAGCGGTCATCTTTCTCATAATTTTCAACTAAACTTGAACTCCTTAAAGAATCAAAAATAAACTCACATTTGTCTTCAGATTTGTGTTCTTCAATTGTTTCTTCTGAAGAATGGTGTTCATCAGCCAAACTATTACAAGAATAAATATTTTTAGTTGGGATACCTGTGGTCGGAAAATGCCTCAGTAAAACTACTGGAATCTAACCAACCTTTGGGGTTCAGACCTTTCCTCTTGAATTTCTTCTCCTCCTAGTGCTTTCCTTTTTTCTTCTCTTTCTTTAAGAATGATCTTGAAAAAGGAATCGATTGCAATATTTATTAGGGGGTAGCAGGTGAACCACAAAGTTTAAGGGGAAGTAGAGGGGAGGGGAGAGCAGTATGCTACAGATCGGTGGGCTAAATTATTTTACTGGATGTGGAGATTAAGGCTCCTATAATTTAGATGGAAGGTAGAGATGGCTGTTGTTTTTTGGCTTCTGTTTGGGGGCCGGAGAGGAGATAATTTTGCTTAATTTTTTTGTTACCCTTTTCAGTTGGCTCGGTTTTTTCTTCTTGGGTACTTCTCTTTCTTTTCCTCTCTTGACGACAGGAGCAGTAGAATCCAAAATATTGTGAAAAAGCTGACATGATAAAAAAAAGTAAAAATCATATTAGAAAAGAAAGGGAATCCAATATATTATAATGAATTATTACTCAAGTTAATCCATAGAAGTACAGACCACAGAAAACTGAGTTCAATTTGTTGGGTTTTTTTAATACAAAAATGTGACTACAATTTACTTCTTCATCGTTTTCAGTTTTTCCTGTCAAATACGATACAAAGGGTGACTGAATTTCGTGATACTTCACAAACGTGTCCTCTTTCCAGGGGGTTGGGTAATCTTGGAGTTTCGCGCATCGAGTTGCGCGCATCGAGTTGCGCGCATCGACTTACGCGCATCTAGTAACGCGCTTTTCGAGTTACGCGCTCGACCAAATTTGTCTTTGACACACCCAGCGCGTATATCGATGTGACTAAGAAAGTTTAGTGAGTTCGAATTACGCGATGGGCACCTAACTCGATGACAGAAATATCTTCTCAAAAGTTCGAGTTACGCGCATTTGTGTAAAACACACAAATAGACAATCTATATCTAGCATATAGAAGAATATTAGATTAGAATAGCCCAATTTCGATTTTCTGGTTGAGTTATCACTCACAAAGCAATTCAAGACGAGACTCCGGGTAAACAATGGAGTAATCCTAATATTTACTTTCCAGTCTGCGGTTAATTCATTAAGAGGTTGGATGGTTGTGGGAGAAGAGAAAGAAGGCCCTCAAGCAGGTGCTCTTTCTTTCTTTTTCCTCATCGGAACAACGCTAACCGAAAAGTAACGAATGTTATAACTTTAACTCTAGTTTCACCTTATCAGTAGATGACAGACCATGAGTAGCCTTCACTGCTGGTGCACGAGAGATAGCTGAAGGTTGATCTTTGACCTTGATTTGTAAGACTCCAGTTGCTATGGTAACAGCTTTCTTGGGATTGCTTTGTTTATCTTTACTTATTTTGGCTGGACTTTTCTGAAGAGAAAAAAATGGCAGTTAAAATTTGCCGCCAAAATAGTCGAAACCGGAAAATCCGCCACCATTGGTATTACAATCACCACCACCACCACAACCATCATCATCATCATCATCATCTTTACCACCATCATCACCACCATCATCATCATCATCATCATCATCTTCACCATCATCATTATCATCATCATCATCATGTTCACCACCATCTTCACCACCATCTTCATCATCATCATCATCATCATCTTCATCATCATCATCATCATCATCATCTTCACCACCATCTTCATCATCATCATCATCTTCATCATCATCATCATCATCATCTTCACCACCATCTTCATCATCATCATCATCATCATCTTCATCATCATCATCATCATCATCATCATCATCATCTTCACCACCATCTTCATCATCATCATCATCATCATCATCACCATCATCATGTTCATCATCATCATCATCATCATCATCATCATGTTCATCATCATCATCATCATCATCATTATTATCATGTTCATCACCATCATCATCATCATCATTATCATCATCATCATGTTCATCACCATCATCATCATCATCATCATGTTCATCATCATCATCATCATCACCATCACCATCATCATCATCATCATCATGTTCATCACCGGTTTGGTTGCATTTGGAAATAAAATTTCTTAAAATCGACTTAAAATGCAACCAAACCGTCAGGAAACCACAAAACATGCAATAAAACATTGATATAGAGGTAAAGACACAATAAAATAAAAAACTTATTTTATTTCAAAGAAATTTTTTTGATCTGCCATACATTCTCTATATATATTCACAACCATAGCTTGGGCTACCTGTGGTAACTCAAACAAAAAATTTTATTCTCAAGGGGTCTGATGGACACCGCTGCAGAACGCAATGAGCATATGCTAAAAATTATTTGTTTTGTGAACAAACCTTGCTACCATGGCGCGAAATTCAAAAAGCCGAAGCGAATAAAGCAAAGCCGAGCGAGAAATTTTCAGAGTAGTTACAGTGTCATATATAAAATAACATACTTTTTGCACCACATAGTTTTACGTTTGCACCAAAGGTGAAAATGAAGTTTAAAGTGGGTCACGTGCAGCCATCGAGTACTGCTATCGCTATTTTCTTGATGTTGTTTTTACGAGTGGTAGTGGTAGTAGATGGTTCCAACAAAACTAGTATATGCATGAGGGCTGAAAAAACAAGAACAGGAAGGGCTTGCCAAGGGAGACTTTACTCTGTGAATTCGGAGATATTGAAACTCGCGCATGCGCAGACGTTCTGCAGCGGTGTCAGTCTGATGTGGAAAAACTTGCTCAAACTTGCAGACTCGGTAAATATATTGAATTTTCTAAAAGCAATTTCATTTGATTGGTTATGTTTTATGAAGTCTGTTTTGGTGCAAAGGTTGGAGGCAATTTAGTATTTTTTAGTGACCTAATGACAAAATAGACTAATGACCGTCTCTTAGTATTAAGTCCCTCCTTTCAATTTATCAAAAGCAATATAACAGTGTGTGGGATTGCTGCTCAACAATAGTTGCCATGGTGTTATCATTACCATAGCAACAGCAAATCATGTCCATGTCATAACATTCATATGCACACCATATCCATGCCAGACAGTTTTCACAGTTGCTGAAATCCATTTTAAACAGCTAGGAAGGTAAACATATATGTTTAAAATCATTGGGTTTCAGCAACTAGAAATATTAAAAAAATGTGAGCATTACTTACCTCTATTGTTGACAGCCAGTCTCCTAGATCAAACTGCATGGGTTGTTTAGTTTTCTTTGGTTCCTGGGGTGCCTGTTTAGCCTTGCCATCATTGTCCTTTGCCTTCTTCTTTTTCTTTTTCTTCTTCTTTTTACTTTGACCTTCATTTTCATCATGGTCCTGTGTTGTACTGGAGCCCTTTCCATCATTGGGTAAGTTTCTTGCTGGTTGAGTCTAGAGAATGGGTAGGTAGTAGGTAGATAGAATTAAAAGAGTTGACAGAGAAATAGAAGGGAAGGGAGAAGGCAAGGGGCCGGGGGGTGAAAGGAAGAAGGAAGGCATGGTAGGATGCATGGAGGCACACAGGGTGGGAGAGAGGAAGACAGGGGGAGGGAAGGTACAGTAGGAGGGCAGGAGAAAAGGAGATGATTAAGGCAGACAGAAAGGAAGGGAGAAAAGAAAGGAGGGAAGAATCAAGGGATATGGAGGTAGTCAAGGAAGGGAGATATGAAGGCACACAGCATAGGATTGAGAGAGGAAGGATGGATGGAAGGATGGAGGGGCAGGCAGGGAAGAAAGGTGCAGGCTCAGGATTGAGAGAAGGTAGTTAGCAAAGTAGAGAGGGAAAAGCAACCTCAAGATTTAAAAGGAATGCTGTAAGAAGTGAGAGAATGAAGATGGGAGTAGGCAGGCAGGGAAAGAGTAAATGAGGGAGAGAGGGGCCGGGGTTAATATTCTACAGACATGGCAACCATGACCACATAGAAACCAAAGGATTAATTTAGGTAATTAAAAGAAAAAGTAACAAGGCAATGAAATGATATGTCAAGAATACAGTACTTAGTACGGTAACCAACCTACCCTTGGCTTTGGCATTGCTTTCAACACAGCACTGTATGATATTATCGGCATTCTACTCCCTCCCGACAACCAATCACTTGCCAAAGAAGTACTGCCTGCTTTACTTGATGCTGCTAAGTCAGGGAATTCATCATCACCTTCATGAAGATCAAATCCAGGATCTTGGAGAACTGTTTGCTCCTCATGAGACACTTTACTTTCATTGTTCCTTTTCAGCAAAATTTTTACTTCTTTTTGATTTAAGTTTTGCTCAGTTTTTATTGTTTTTACAATTTCTACCCTTTTTGGCTCTACTTTTTCGTGTTTATATTTGTTGGTTTTACTTTCTGATTCCATACTTCCACTATCATCTTTTTCCGATTTAAATACAGCTTTACTCTTTCCTTTATGAGATTTATCTTGTTTTCCTAAATTTTTTGCTGTAATAATTTCTGAAGTAATAATTTCTGAAGTTGTTTCATTATTTTGTACAGTCTTTCTTTCCTGTTCAGTATTGTCTATTTTTCTCTCCTTCTTCTGATCTCTTTTTCTTTTCCATTTTTCCAGTTTTTGTTGAGAATGTAACACAGTCATCTTATCATCCCTTTCGGTCATTTCTTTCGACTTTGCACTGAATTCATTCTCAATTCTCATTTTTTCTTTTGTCTTGTTTCCAGAATCCTTTTGTTCATCCATTTTCCTTTTATTTCCAACTACAATCCATCCATCATCTTCTGCTGTTGAACTCCCATCCGTTTCTTTTTCTTTTCTCATTAAAATATCTGGATCTCTAGGTTTTCTCAAAATATCTCCTGAATTTGAAGTCTGTTTAGGAACAGCACTTCCAATATGGTTGAAAGTATTGCTCCGAAACCCACGACCACGCCCAATTCTTTTAATATTATCTTGACGTGATATCTCAAGATCGTTGGATTCATGATTTCTGTTATTCTGGTTCTGTGTGTCATTCGTCCATGCCATCCTTCCTCTGCCTCTACCTCTGCTTGCCCCCATCCTCAAACTCCCTTGCTGTCTTTGGTGTTTTTGCTGTTCACCATCCATGACTCCTGATTCCCTTTCTATCTCTCCTCTACGACTTCTACTTTCATTTCTAATTTTTTTACCTTCAAATGAACTTGAAAAAGAATAGTGTTCCTGTTTTTGAGGAATACCACCAGAGCATAAGTCCTTTTTTCTAGTTTCTTTTTTATCCCTGGCAAATTGAAATTGATTGTTCTTAGACTTTTCTTGGTCACTATCTGATGGTCGCGTCCTCCAGTTGGAATCCATTTCTTCACTAAGCCTATTCCGTTTCCATGTATTATCATCTCTTGGTTGTCTGCGAGTCCTTTCTGGTAACCCTTTCATATGGTGGTGTGGTTTGGGTGCATTTCTACTCGATGTGATATCAATTTCAATCTATACAAAGGATTACGAAGACATTTCAGCCAATTGTTTATGGAATAATCTGTAAAGTAGTTCCATCCATCTGAGGAGGCCAGGGTATATACCTGTATATTATGTAGTTCCAGAAAATGTCCATACAGTACATTCCCCATGGCAGGAATTTGAATTTCCAGGGATGGGGAGGGTAAGAGGAGGATATATCATGTAGTTCCAGAAAATATCCATACCTCTCCTATGGAGGGGGATTGGAATTTCCAAGGGGTGGGGAGGGTCTGAGGAGGGTATGCTGTGTAGTTCCAGAAAATATCTATACCTCCCCCATGGAGGGGGATTGGGGTTTCCCAAGGGGAGGTGAGGATATGAGGAGGGTATATTGTGTAGTTCCAGAAAATATCCATACCTTCCCCATGGAGGGGGATTGGAATTTCCAAGGGGTGGGGAGTGTGTGAGGAGGTTATACATTTTGTAGTTCCAGAAAATATCCATACTCCCCCCATGTAGGGGGATTGGAATTTTCAAGGGGTGGTTAGGGTCTAAGGAGGGGATATCGTGTAGTTCCAGAAAACATTAATACCTCCCCTATGGAGGGGGTTTGTAATTTCCAAGGGGTGGGGAGGGTCTAAGGAGGGTATATTGTGTTAATGCTCCAGAAAATATTCATACCTCCCTCATGGAGGGGAATTGGAATTTTCAAGGGGTGGTTAGGGTCTAAGGAGGGGATATCCTGTAGTTCCAGAAAACATTAATACCTCCCCTATGGAGGGGGTTTGTAATTTCCAAGGGGTGGGGAGGGTCTAAGGAGGGTACATTGTGTTAAGCTCCAGAAAATATTCATACCTCCCTCATGGAGGGGGATTGGAATTTTCAAGGGGTGGGGAGGGTCTAAGGAGGGGATATCCTGTAGTTCCAGAAAACATTTATACCTCTCCTATGGAGGGGGTTTGTAATTTTCAAGGGGTGGGGAGGGTCTAAGGAGGGGATATCCTGTAGTTCCAGAAAACATTTATACCTCTCCTATGGAGGGGGTTTGTAATTTTCAAGGGGTGGGGAGGGTCTAAGGAGGGTTTTTGTTCCTATTATTTCATTAAAAAAGAGTAAAAGCAAAACAAAATAAATACCCAAATATCCCATGTACCTTAAGTGGTGCTTCATCCCACCATCCCCGGCTGCTGCATTCACCACCATCTCCAGGCTTCCTTGACAACCCTTCTGCTCCCTTAATAGTTAGAGGCTCTTCATGTGATGACTTTTCTCCTATACATTTAGCAGATTTTGGATGAGATGGACTTCCTTTCTTTAATGCAAAAGACTTTGGGACAAATTCTGCGACATGTGGAGAGAGTACAGAAATGGGAGTTTTGGAGGTAGAGTTTGGGATGAATTGTGCTCCAACAGAAGAAGGTGACTTGTCATCATCCTTGCATGAAGATGATGCCGGTCCAGCCTAAAAACATAGAAAATCTTATTCATATGACTTGGAAATAATATGACCCTAGCCCTTACCCCCCCCCCCCCCCCCCTCCCTCTCTCTCTTTAAGCCACTGTCATACGCTATGATTTCTCGTGCAACTTTGTCTCATGAAAAAAATTGTTGCAGGTTGCAGAGACCATGTCAAATGCACAATTTCGGTTGAAATTTGTCTTGCAAAAAAAGTGTTGCAAGTTGCATGCGCAATTTGATTCAATGATGAATGAATAATTTACTCATGCTTGTGCTCTAACCGCAAGTTGCATGTCTATATCACGCATACATTTTTACAAAAATTGTTGCAGAAAGTAGAAGTTGGTTCTACTTTCGTGTAGCAAAAAAAATGAAAAATTCAAGTCACGCGAGGGGATCATGTCAAAATTTAATGTGAAAAACCCTCATGCAACATGCAATAATTCTTTTCACAAGACAAGTTTCCTGAAAAATTTTATCTTTTGACACAGCCTTTAAACAAAACAAAGAGTTGTGTCAAAATGGACTCAGAAAATGGAACTTCACAATTTGCTAGGGTTACTAGTGATTTTCATCTAGGCCCTAGCTTCTACATCGAATTACAACTTAGAAGTTGATTTTTGTTGAGGGAGGAAAACCAGATAACCTGGAGAAAAACCCTTAAAGCACAGCTAGGAGAGATTGAACCAACAAACTCTACTAACATACAGTACAACACTGAGTCTGGTGCGACTCAACCCTGGGGCACATTGATGAGGGGTAAGCTCTCTCGACTCCCTGCTACCCAACCACTAGCCCTGCACTTTAATAAACCTTGATCACATGGCTCCATGTTCACTCCGAAGAGAATAAAATCCTTCGCTGAAACCCATACAAACTGCCATGTCATGGCTAAAAATAATGCTGCTCAGATGCTGGACATGATGATTGGCCAAATTAGTTTTAGTTCGGCCTTACCTCATTTCTGATCAAAGCGACAGGCAAGGTAAAGATTTAAATGACTCAAATGATAAGTTCCACTTCTGGCCGGACATTGTGCAATGACCAGCCATTATTTTTAGCTCTGAAATAGTGCTCAACACTATACTTCTGCTTAACTACCACCAACACCTCCAAAAACAACAGCAGCAGCAACAACAACAGCATTTATAACAGCCCAATAAAGGAGAATTATATCTTACATTACATGAACAACTTCAACAGCAACAAGAAGAACAACATTTATAAACAAAATTAGAAAGAGAATATAGCTGTAGACAACAATTAGGAACTTGTGTTTAAGTATATATTCCTTATGCTTTCAAAATCTCCGTCTACCATGCTATATACAAGCTTATAAATACATGATTAATTCATTACTAATTGTGAATTATAATATTCTTTACGAGAAACAACATGTCCAAAGAATCCAACTGTATCCTGAAGCTTTTACAAGCTAGTTGAACGGGGACATCTTAATATGTTCAAACAAAATAGCTCAAAATCTTATTCTAATTTATCTAAAGAAATAAAGCTAAGCAATAAAAGGATGAGTTCTTTAGATCTGATGAAAATATAAAGATTTTTAATAATATTTCACCATATAACTCGATATTTTGATATTTTTTTCTGGATTGGGCTCCCTGAGGTATCGAAGCTTCGTACAAAATATCAAAAACAAACTCAAAAATAATTCATAAATGGCATAAAAACTAGATAAATAAGAGTAACCATACCTGTTTTATCGTTTCATTACTCATTTGGCTTTAAAAGAAGCGTAAAAAGAGAATTTACGCCAGGAAAATCAGACGATTCATTTTGACTGTGCGTTCGACGAGTATCAGGTTAGAATATCTACGAGCGCTGTACGAATAAAGTCCGGATTACCGACGACTCTCCGAAGAAAAGTACGAACAAATCGGAAATGGGTGGAATAGGCATTTTTTTTCCAGTTTTACGCCGAGCTACTACGTTGGTGGATAAAGCTTTTCTTTTAAATTTTTGGGAAGTTTCTATTCAAGAATTTAGAACTAATTTTTACATGTTTCCGACAAGTCTACGAACAAACCGGAAGTGCCGCGAATATATTTCAGTTTTCAAATATCTTTTTCATCCAAAGATATTGTAATTTAAAAACATATTCACATTGCATCTAAAATCGAATGCGCCCTTTGGTGAACTGGGAGAACCTACAAAGCACTCAGGTGATATAATGTACTCATAAAAACATCAACTGCTTGCTATGTAGGCTCTCCCTGGATGGCGTGGTGCACTGTTCAGAGATTGGGTTCCCTGTGCCCTCTCTGTGAGTGTTGCCATGACGAGATATATTACGGAATTTAATCATTTATCCACTCTCGACCCCAGAGCCCTGTCATTATTACTGCGCATACTCGACGAAATGTCAGAGACTCTGGGAATCTCTAGCGCCCGGTAGCCAGAAAATGTGGCGACTGGGCGTAATGCGCATGCTCCAGACTACGTCATCACCACAGGGAGCACGCTCAAATGACACTAGGGGGTTATGAGGTTAGAAGGGCTGGGAAAATGGGATTTCATTCACTGGGACTGCATATCCGCGTATCCACGAATAGCCCACTTTCGATATTCTGGACGAGTGGATCACGAACAAAGCAATTCAAGACGAGGTTCCGGTGAAACGAAAGAATATGTTAGGATTACTCCATTGTTTCTCCGGAGCCTCGTCTCGATTTCCCTTGTACCAGAATAACGAAAGTGGACTATTAAAAATTGCTTCCGGTATAAGTTCAGTGAAACGCACTACATTTTATATATCGTATTTATTAGCTTCATCAGTTAATTATATAATTTGTACATTTTGCAATATATAAGAGGTACGATTAGTACGATTTCCTCGCGGTGAAACACTCTTCCCGTGTACAATGCCTTGCATGGTAGAGCCGCACTCGTTTGATTATTGCACATGTAAATAAAGGGGATACTTGAGAAAAACGTTCGCGCATGCGTGCCTTTCAGCACGCTTTCCAAGAATTTACAAGAGTATTAGTGAGAAAATAAATGCTTGTTTTCTCCGAGTATACAAAACAGTTCGTAGGTATACTTTTGTGAGACCAAGATACTGTATTAATAAAGGCAATATGAAAGAATTAGCCTTAAGTTTCAAGAACTGACTTTGAGTTTTGGCATTTTGTAAAGACTATTCTTCAAGCAAGTGTGAAAGTCAAATTTTCCTACTTCTACAATAAGACGAAGACGCTTTTGACTAATTTGCATGCGGACTTAGAGCATGCGCAGAAGTTTTTCACGCGTGTCCATAATTAAAGGGCAGTATTGGAAAATGTAATTTATGTAAATTAAGGCACGAGATTGCCATAAATTGATATTTTGCCGGCAAGGAACAATACGCTAGGGATAGTCGCGGTGCATTATGGGTTTGTATATAAGTAGGAGTACGTTAGGAATTGAATCAGTCTACGGTCAGTCACCGCCGTCGTATGGTTAATTTTTTCGCAGCTTTTCTCTGATCGCCATGAACGAAGAAGCTATTCATCGCGTAATTCAACAGAATAATGAATCAATGATCAGTCAAATGACTGCCCTTATAACGACATCTATATCAGGCCTCAAAAGAGCCAACGACGTATCCGCAGAAGAACAGTTACAGGAGATTAAGAAGCTCAAAACCACCGAGACCCCACAGTTCAAGAAAAGAAGCAACGAGGACCAGTTCAAATCAACCAAGTCAGTCCTCGATGCCATAGAAGACGCCGAATTCCATTTAGAGAAGGCTGACACCGTCAAAACAAAGCAGGCTTTGCAAAGAGGTAAATCTCTGATTAAAGAACGGCAAAAACTAATCTTATTAGCAGATAAATCTCCCTATGGCTGGAAGACCGTTGTCGAGTATAAGCAGCACGACCTAGCAGATGATGAGGAAGACGAGAAGAAAATTTATAGGGCTGAAGCTAGGGCGGCTAGAACCACAAAGAAATTCAATCCATCATCAAGAAATTTCAACACGAAGCAACCATTGACCAACAACCAGCTCCAATTTCCGTCACCTATTCCAACTATAACCAGGCCTAGAGTGAATCCCTATAAGTCAAGCGGAGTGTGCTTCGCCTGTGGGAAACCAGGGCATTGGAGGGCAGCTTGTCCTCTGGTAGCCTCCCAGAATGTCCAGCCTAAATGACTATATGGTAGTGAGAACGAGATGAGCCCACTTGAAGGTGAAGTAGCGCAGTATTTTGTTTGTTTCTCATTGTTCGATTACTGTTTCATTACATAATATATAGTGTTTATTTATCATTCTAGAGGATGAATGTTCCATTCACAATTTATCAAAGCTTGATGAAACGTCTTTTCAATTTGAACAAGATCAACATGAATTTAAATCTAACGTTATTAAGGGAGTTTCTGTTAGAGGTCGGTTATGTAAATGTCTATCGGCCTGGAGAGCTATCAATGCACCTGAGTTCATTATAGATGTAATTGAATATGGATATAAAATTCCTTTGTTGTCGGTCCCTGGACCGTTTAAAGCTAGTAATAATTCTTCGGCACTTAATGAGCAAGAATTTGTAGAACAAGCTATTAATGAATTGTTATTTTTGGGATGTGTTTGTGAAGTTTCAACAGAGCCTGATATTATTAATCCCCTTTCTGTTTCAATTCAAAATTCTGGTAAGAAAAGGCTTATCTTAGATCTAAGACATGTTAATAAGTATATTTTCAAGAATAAATTTAGATGCGAGGATATTTCAGTAGCAAAAGAAATTCTTAACCCTGGGGATTTTATGTTTACGTTTGACCTCAAATCTGGGTATCATCATGTAGAAATATTCGAAGATCACAGAAAATATTTGTCTTTTTCCTGGAAGTTTTCTAACGGTAGTGTTCGATATTTTCAATTTTGTGTTCTGCCATTTGGTTTGAGTTCCGCCCCGTATTTATTTACTAAATTACTTAAGCCCCTAGTCAAAAAGTGGCGTTCAGAAGGCTTTACAATCGTTGTTTATTTAGACGACGGTCTTGGAGCTGCGAGATCGTACATTCTTGCTAAGGCCGTGAGTTTACAGATGCACGCGGATCTTTTGAAATTCGGTTTTCTGCCCAATGAAAGCAAATGCCATTGGGATCCAGTCCTCAGTATTACTTGGTTAGGTGTAGTTTTTGATACTTCTGCAGGGCTAATATCAGCCACCTCTAGAAGAATCGATAGTTTGTTATCGGATATTGATAACATCGTAGAACACAAATCGAAATCATTTCATGTGAAAACTATTGCCAGCGTCTGTGGAAAAATCATCTCCTTAGGTAGCTGTGTCGGTAATGTTTCCCGATTGATGTCAAGGCATACGCACGCACTGATTAATTCAGCTAGCACTTGGCACTCTTATGTTACTTTGAATGAAGACGTTTTGAAAGAGCTTTTGTTTTGGAGAGTTAACCTTGCAAAGCTGAATGGGATTCCAATATGGCCCATCAAAAGCGCTCCGACTAAAGTAGTTTATTCTGATGCTTCCGATACCGGTTGTGGGAGTCTATTAGAAACCGGTGGTGAATTATTTCAGCAGAATTGGTCTGAATACGAGAGTACCAAAAGTTCGACCTACAGAGAGCTGTTAACAGTCTCTTTAGCACTAAAGTCATTTGTTAATCGTTTAAAAGCTCAGACTGTTTTATGGTACACCGATAATAAGAATGTGACCCAAATTATTTCATGTGGTTCTAGAATCGAAGAATTGCAAAGCATAGCTTTTGATATATTTAGCAGTTGCGTAAGAAACGGTATACATTTAGATGTTCAGTGGATCCCAAGAGATCTGAATAGTGTTTCAGATGACATGAGCAGGGTGGTCGATTTTGATGATTACACTATTCACGATGATGTATTTAATACGATCGATTGGGTGTGGGGGCCTCATTCTTGCGACAGATTCGCCTGTTATTATAATACTAAACTGGTTAAATACAATTCAAGGTATTTTCAACCCGGTACTAGTGGTGTGAATGCTTTTTCGCAGGATTGGCAATACGATAACAATTGGCTGTGTCCCCCCGTATATTTAACGTGTAAAGTGCTTAAGCATTTGAGAGCATGTAACGCTCAAGGGACTCTGATAGTACCCGTGTGGAAGTCTGCGCATTTTTGGCCCCTTCTTTGTGCCGATGGCGTCCATTGGAATGGATTCATCCATGATTGGTTGGTTCTTCCTAATCATCCAAAACTGTTTTTGAAGTGTAAAGCTCAGAATTGTATATTTGGTAATAAACCACTGAGATTTGCCACTGTGGCTCTGAGGATTGACTTCGGTATTCCTCAAAGCTTAAATAACGCTAAATTTGCTATTGTAATGTAATGACTATGAAGTTTGTAAGTCATGTAAGTAGAGAAACCCTAAAGTGGGTGTAAGGGATAAAGCACGTATCCCAGATTGTTTATTTTCCTTCCTCGACCCTAAATGGGTCCCTTAAATAGGACGGTTAGGGAGTGTTGTTAAACGCGTAGTTGATGCGTAATATATAAATCATGATAACAATTGTCAACTCAATCCTATGATGGTGTGGATGTTATGATCCGTATGGTACGAAGCTGAAGTTTTTGCATTCAACAGAATCCCAGTATTTAAAGTCCCTTGAAATTGTAATTTAAGGTCTGTATGACTTTGGTGGATTTGTAGTCCAATAATTCTATCACCAATAAATGGTTGCCACATAATCATTGTTTTTACTGTTGGTGTTGTTTACGTGCATGCGCTTGCGCGTTACGCCCTTTGTTCTCGTTTTTTCGTTCATTTCTTTCATTTCAGATGTGTTCTCTACCGGACCCTTCTGGTCGAAGGATTTGTCTGGCAATGCTATTGCTCAACAACTGAAAGAAAATCTAAAGACCACCATGTTAGCTTCTAGAGCCGAAGGCACGACCCATCTTTACGAAAGATCCTTCAATAAATGGAAGACGTTCGCCCAAGGAATTCTTCAAGTTGCAGTGCTTCCAGCCGATCCTTTGCATGTAACATTATTTCTTCAGTACTTGGTAGAAACCTCGAAATCTGCCTCAGCCATTAATTCGGCGTTCTATTCCATTAATTGGGCTCACCGAATGTCTGGTTTCCCTTCTCCTACAGATCACCCTTTTGTGGCCCTAGCCCGAGATGGCGCCATTAGGATCTTAAGTCACGGCAGGTCGAATAGGAAGGAACCTTTAGATGTACACTTCCTGAAAGATCTGTGTGTCCAAGCGAACTTGGACGATTTAGTGCAGTTACGTAATGTTGTTATGTTTGTACTGTCTTTTGCAGGTTTTCTCCGTAGCTCGGAAGTGATCCAACTGAAGAGAGAAGACGTGATTTTCTCAGAAGGTCTAGTGAGTCTGGTGATTCGGAAGAGTAAGACGGACCAGCTCAGAGATGGGCAAACAGTGGTTCTCGCTGAACTCCAAGATTCCATCTTGTGCCCTGTGAAGTTATTGAAAAGATATTTCAACAGAGCAAACATCGTCGCGTGTACTAATGTATATCTCTTTAGACCCATTTCAGTTTGCAGAGAAGGTAAACGGCTGGTGTCCGTGGATCGCCCTATAAGTTACTCGACATATAGAGAAGCGTTCAAGAAAGCTTTTCACGATATTGTACCTGATATTTCCAAGTACAGCACACATTCTATCAGGTCGGGTGGTGCTACCTTGGCAGCGAATTCAGGCATCCCAGAACGACAATTCCAGCGTCATGGGAGATGGAAGTCCACCAAAGCTAAAGACACCTACGTAAAGGATTCTCTTTCATCTAGATTATCTGTTTCGAACACTTTAAGTCTTGCTACGGAGCAACCTTAACTATTGTAATTTCACTGGTTAACATACTAAATGATCAGTACTTGCACAGGAATTCCAATCCTTTCACGTTTTCCCTACCTTTAATATCTATAGGTATGTTGCGTCTGACTGGCCAACATGCCCAAGTATCGATGTTGTTGAGACTTATTGTGTAATGTAGGTAAAATATGTAATTTATGTAAATTAAGGCACGAGATTGCCATAAATTGATATTTTGCCGGCAAGGAACAATACGCTAGGGATAGTCGCGGTGCATTATGGGTTTGTATATAAGTAGGAGTACGTTAGGAATTGAATCAGTCTACGGTCAGTCACCGCCGTCGTATGGTTAATTTTTTTTTTTGTTTTGTTTTGGAAATATTGTAATTAGTCAATTTCCATAATTTCTCTTTGATTATGACTTGTTCATAGGAACCTTTGTACCCCAAAGGTCGCAGTAATGCATGGTGGGGGTACACGTTTCCCATTTTTCCCACAATGTGGTTTTTTGGGTTTTGCGTGTCCGGCATGCTGCAAGATATATCTACGGAGTATGACAAAATTTAGATGTATTATAACTATACTATTAATAAGTATGTGAGGTCTGAAGGTTTGATCCTATATCCTCTCGTTGAATGACAACTTTACTGTGCTTTGTTATGATTAATAAACTGTATGTTGCGTCTGACTGGCCAACATGCCCAAGTATCGATGTTGTTGAGACTTATTGTGTAATGTAGGTAAAATACTGTAATATGTTGAATTTATCAACTGATCGGACATTACGACACTTAGCCTGAAAAACGCACAGAACAAATTAGCAGTGCCTCTTCTGTGTAACTCAATATTTTAAAAGGAACTTCAGGTACATCGGCGCGGTAATGTGGAATAATTATCAAATTATCCGCAAGCATATAGACCCCTTGCAGCACGTCGGAATGTAGCTCAATTTGGAGGGCAAAACAATAGGTTCCAATTCTCAGGAGATTAAAATTCTTTTGTTTTGCCCTACAAATTGAGCTGCTTTGACGTCACGTGAAAGGGGTCTATATCGCCACTCACATACGTTGACACACTTCTCAGGGTATAGCGTAACCATCTTCTAATAGCACTACGTCCTGGTAGAACAGGGTTTCTTTCTTTCGTATTTTACTTAAATTAATTTCACTGACTTCATTTATGTATATGTATGTAAGTAGAGTTTCTTGTTGGTTTTCTCCTGTGCTTCAAGGGTTTTTCTTCGGTTTTCCTCCCTCCGCCAAAATCAATTTCTAAATTCTAATTCAATCTAGAACAGGGCCTAAATGAAAATTACTTCATGTAACTCTAGTAAGCCTACAAAACCTGAGATAAACAGCGCAACTTTACGATATGCAAACCCTTTACCATATATAATCAACCATGATCAAGCACCGACAATCCAAGTATGTTCTTAAGATGATCAAAGAGTCATGGCATATTTATTGCCGGCTACGAATCGGTGCTAAAACAACCACTGCACTAGTATTTAAATTTAGTTTTCTTAATAACCAAATACTTTCTCAATAACCAAGAAAGATAAGAAAATTTCAATCAAATTCTGGCCAGAAATATTCCTGTTATAAGAAAACTAAAGATTTTGGATGCAAAGGTAAGCAACTCAAAGTCAAAATTGCGATGAAGGGAAAAGTACAAGTTTATGGAAGCCCTGAAGAGGTGGAAAGTGGGATAAGAAAATTTCAATCAAATTCTGGCCAGAAATATTCCTGTTACAAGAAAACTAAAGATTTTGGATGCAAAGGCAAGCAACTCAAAGACCAAATAGTGCACCACAAACTTAGTACAATGTACATATGAACATACTTCCTTTTGTGCTTCATTCATTTTTTTATCATTGTTGTCTATTGTACAACTTCCCTTATAAAGAAATGATTCAATTGGAAAGCGCGAAAGACAAAGTTGAGATGAAAGTTTATGAAAGCCATGAAGAGGTTGTAAAAGAGGTTTTACGATTTAAATCAAATTCTGGCCAGGAATATTCCTGTTACAAGAAAACTAAAGATTTTGGATGCAAAGGTAAGCAACTCAAAGACAAAATAGTGCACCACAAACTTAGTACAGTGTACATATGTACATACTTCCTTACGTACTTACTAAGTGTAGAACAACCAAAATTCTGCTTAAAAAAAAACGAGGGATCATAACCCTGAGACAAACTGCGCAACTTTACGAAATGCAAACCTTCAGCATAATCGACCATGAACAAGCACCGACGAACAAAGTCTACTTGATCTTATAAGATGATCAAAGAGGCATTGTTTATTCATTGGTTTGAACCGATGCTAAAACAACCACTGAACTAGTATATCGGTTAACTTATAGCTTTCTCAATAATCAAATACATATTAATGATCTGCTTTTCAATGTTTATACGTTAATTTTTTAGTTATTTTTGATTTCATAATACAGTCTGTACTTAGCAACTGACGATGATAGTGGAAACTGTTCGTTTTTAATTATATATACTGTATATTCTTTTTATTAGTTAACCACAGGGCTGTGTTAAAAGCTCGGCACATTTTATGGGAAGATGCCTTGGGCAAAAATGTAAAGATTCCTTATGATGGAATACCATATGTAATTAACGGAAAAAAATATCTTGACTGCGAATTTGGCGTAGACAAAGATAAGAAGAGAAGGAAGATCCTGTGTTCAGAGGGTATTTCCTCTGGAAAATTCAATTGGAAAGCGCGAAAGACAAAGTTGCGATGAAAGTTTATGAAAGCTACGAAGAGGTTGAAAAAGAGGTTTTACGATTTCAAACAAATTCTGGGCAAAGGTATTCGATTTACAAGAAAACTAAAGACTTTGGATGCAAAGGTAAGCAACTCAAAGACAAAATAGTGCAACACAAACTTAGTACAGTGTACATATGGACATACTTCCTTACGTGCTTACTAAATGTACAACTGAACCAAAATTCTGCTTAAAACAAAACGAGGGATCATAACCCTGAGACAAACAGCGCAACTTTACGAAATGCAAACCTTCAGCATAATCGACCATGAACAAGCACCGACGATCAAAGTCTAATTGATCTTAAGAAGATTTGTTATTATTACTTTGTGTCTGTGTGTGTGTGTGTCTTTCTCAGGGCCTCACTGAAAATCACTATTGTGAGTGGGCTCCCTGACGCAAGATTTAATTATTATATATATAGTATAGTATATTTTCTAAACTGTTCGTTTTTAATTACAATATTTTTATCATTTAACCACAGATCCTGTGTTAAGTGCTCGGCGCATTTTATGGGAAGATGCCTTGGGCAAAAATTTAAGAATATCATATGATGGAATACCATTCATTATTAACGGCAGAAAACATCTCGACTGCGAATTTGGCGTAGACAAAGATAAGAGAAGGAAACCCCCTGTTCAGGGGGTAGTTTCTTGAAAGATGCCTTGGGAGTATGGATTTGTATTCCCTATGATGGAATTCCATTTGTTGTTAACGGTCCAAAAGGTGACTGTCAGTATGGTGTAGCTTGAAAAAGTTTAAGAGAAGGTCCTTTGAAAAGTTGCTGCTCAACAATTGCGATTTGTTGGAAGCTTAGAAGAGGGGGATAAGATTATACATGAGTATCAGTTGTGTTCTGGAGGACGATTTTCTTGTTATAAGAACACTCAAGATTTTGAGTGCAAAGGTTACTGAGCCACTTATTAACAAAATACTGCTTCACAAACTTAGAAGAGTTTACGTACTTCCTTACGTATTTACTAAATTTGCAGCCACCGTGCTGGTTGAGTCACGAAGACCCTTGATCATTGAGAGTAACGCGGCTTCTCATAAGAGAAACTTAGAAAACAATTACAGATAAAAAGAAAGGAAGCCATTGTCGTGGTGTAGAATATTTATACTGAATGTTAATTGGAATTAGATTAGATTTTTCTGCTTATAAAATAATTAACTAGAAAATAAAACATTTCATTTTTATAAATAAATTAAACATTTTTTTTTTTCACTTCATATCAATGCACAATAAATTACATAAATAACGATATAAAATACAAAAAATATCAACCATTTTTTGGTATAGATATTTCTGTTTAGATCAGGTGAAATAAATATAAAGTGTCGGCTGAACGTTTTAAAGGAGTTGGCGCTAGTTGTATTAGGCTTGGCTGGAAAAAGAGTGAGGCGAAAAAGTAACAGATCCAATTGCAAAACTATTTTTTTGCAAGACAGAACTTAACAAGCGTGTCTGTGAAAGAGCACCAGCTAATATGAAGAATACTTGGAACTATCAGTCGGAGAAAGAACTGTCAACTATTTTTGACACGCTGCAAGTCAGTCACGCGGAGGAATCACTTATGTATAAAGGATTCTCGTAATTAGGACTATTATCAAGCTCCTCGCTCTTCAAGGAAGTTGAGAATTGCAGTCACAAAGACACAATATTCCCTAGTTCAGTTTCAAGCCATGTGGGATACGATTATGTAATCTTAAGAGTATCCTAGCTACGATCTCCTGTTTCAATCCCAAATTTAACAATGAAAAATTACGGGTATAAAACGTAGTACCAACAAAATCAGTAGGAGTGCCATCAGGTACTTATGACGGTAAATTTGAAAGAGTATCAGTTAAAAAAAAAAGCTTCTGCCTTAACTTGATAAAGTAACAAAAAAACCCACGAAGATGAATGAATCCCTTGATATCATGCGATCTCTACTGAGTAGGTTTACGACCAGCTTTGAGGGTCAATCGATAAGAAAAAACCGTTTCCAGCATCCTGGTTTTAGCACTGTTCAAAAAAAGGATTACTCGAGAGGAATTTTGTGAATCTGTATTTTAAGTCTTGGACGATTGTGCTAAGATATTTAGGAAAAGAGTTGTCAACTCGGGCGTAATCGAGCGAGACATGCAGTAAAACGTTCAGCAACACTCATATTCAGTGCAAAGAAAAAGAAATAATTATTACTGGTTGTCAAAGTAGGACAAACCTTAGAAATAAGGCAAAGGTAGGATACAATACCCCTTCATTCGTTCTTGAATGAGTCCTATAGGCTTGATTCACTCTAGAATACTTGACTAAAGAATGCTCCAAGTAAAGACTTGAATTCCTCCAACACACTTGTAAAATGAAGAGCTTCAATAAATCCTCCACAATTTGTCGGCGCTTGTATTCGGACTCACGAAGAAAATCCGGCAGTATGGCTTGTATCGCTGATGGTTTTGCTGCTAATACTACTGACTTCTTTCCATGGGACGTGTTTTGAAAACCCCAGCGTCGACGTATACACAGTTGAGTTTGGGGCAGGTAATATATACCAAATGATAGACAAAAGAATGAAGAACGCACGAAAACAAGCTACGATAGACCCCTTGCAGCACGTCGGAATCAGCTCAATTTGGAGGGCAAAACAATAAAATTTCAAACCCCTGAAAATTGGAATCTATTGTTTTGCCCCCCAAATTGAGCTGCATTCCGACGTCCTGCAAGGGGTCTATTAACAGTTCAGCTCCTATCTGGTTTTGACCAAATACGGTATGAAAAAGCTTGTTTCGCAGCAAAAATCCCGTGCATAGAAGCATGCGAAGACATTAAATGTGTAAATGTGGTCAGAGCTGCATGAACGTGCGAGGCTAAGCACTCCTGAATAAACATTATTAAGAAAAGCCTATTGAATCTTTATTCCTCATTCAATCCATTTCAGGTATACTCTTTTATCATACGTATTTTGCGTTTTTTACATTTTTGAAAAACGTGGAATCTCACGATTAATAAAATATATATATAGGATGGTAAAATTATGGCGGAATTTGCATGCGTTGATATACATACAGATACATACATGCAATATAGATATAGGAAGAGAACTGGGAACTGACATAACTGCAAGTAGGACATTTTGGCCGTAGTTTTGGTGGATTGTATCTTTGGTTAGCCCCTCCCCACCGCCACCATCAAGACAAAAACCTGGCTACGCCCCTGGGGTTGGATGGGCGTGTCAATTGGCGTATCTCGTGTACATTATCAATCTCATACTCCCAACAACCTGTTATGTTATAAAATGTTTTGCAATTATGAAAAAAAAAATAATAAATTCTTGATGTTCTGCAAAATTTCTGGCCAAAATTACTAGTTATGAATATTAGAGTAAAAATCATGGGCTAAAAGCTGCGGATTCGGCTTTTAAAAATTTCTTTCGATCCGGAAAATCCAGGTAAAACCGAAGTCCAATCCAGTCCAGCCATGCTCGGTTCCGGATTTTCCAAAATAAAAAATCTCCCATAAATCAGAATTTAGAAGCATAAATCAAATTTTAGAGGTTGAACATGTTTTTGCTATACATCAAGATTATCTATACTCTTTCAAAAGCTGAAAATTCGACGCAAAAAAATTTTGACCCAAGTGGCAGTCAACCGACGAGCAACTCAATCCCTTAAAGCTAACTCATTAAGAATTTTTAATTTGCTTGTTAAAAACCAAAAAAAGGAGAAAAAAATATTCATCAACTAAATAAAACAGTCAGTACCTGATCAAGGAGGGGAGGGGAAGGTATGGGGAAGGGGAGGGGAGGGGGAGGTCCAGACCACCTGTACTACCTGACAATTATTTGTTTTGCCACAGGTTTGAAGGAAATCTTGGATGAAGCTATATACGTTTGGACCCCTCTCCCCTTTCTCAAAAATGCCAGGGTCCTCCCTTGAACTGGCAAATTAATCCAACCTGTAAACTTTAGAGTGGTGGTAGGTGAATGTTTTATTGGTATGCCATCCTAGAATTCATTCTCAGACATGGCTTTTATTAGTGTTTATTACACTATATACATCATGTGACTTATGTTCATATGACCCAACATTAAGAGTAAACATTATGCTGAAATAGGTAACAGGCCACTGCGCTAGGATTTCAAAAGGGGGTGGTGTGGTCAATTTTCTGACAATCTCAGTTATTGCATTTTTGTGCATCCGGCTGTTCTCGCATAAATTTACGATTAGAATAGGTAAGGAGGATGGGGGAGTTCATTTGAACTGTTGAACCACCCATAGCCATTTTTCTGCAAGCTTATATGAAATAGTGATGAAGAAATGACATCACTGCAAAACTGAGGTGTCATGAAGTTTAGATCTGAGATAATTCTAGATTTTCAGGAGAAATAGTTGATATTTTATCCCAATTTTTCCACAGTCACAAAACATTTATTTCACTCCTATTAAATAGTAAAGAGCAGAAAAATTATACACCTAATTGCAAGAACGTCGTCATATATATATTTAAAAAAAAAAATAGGAATTTATTATTTTGCAAAACAGGCAAAATTATTTCACTGTTTTGAAGTTATACACCGACATTTTTGAGATTGTCTTGTTGGTATATTACTAAAACATATATATTCTCATCAATCTAGGGGACTTTAGAACAATAATAAAATAAAAATTAATTAAATCCTATTTGTTAGAGCGAAAACACTAGAAACATGAAATAAAAACAAAATAGTTACTAACTAATAGTTTTTAGTATAAATACAAAGGTGATTATACGAAATCGCGCGATCTGATTGGTTTTCTATCTCAGATTATCAGCCGATAATCACCTTTTCGGACAAAATGGCTGTCAGCAGTCGTTTTGTCACAGTAAGCGAAGAGGAAATTTCTTTTTTGAGATAATCACCTTTTTATTTATACTAAAACAATTATTCACCTCAGGCTCAGTGATTATCGATGAATATTTACCTCGCAGCTCGAAGACTCGCCGCTCAGTAAATATTCATCGATAATCACTTCGCCTTCGGCGAATAACTGCTAATTATTTAGTGACTATTTAGTCAATATCACTCAACCAGAAACAACAAATACAAAAGGAAACAATACCTCATTACAACTTTACTTGTCTTTTATAGTAACTAATAGTCGCTAAATAAGAACTAGCTATTAAACACTAACAATTTGATTTTGTTTCATGGTTCTAGTGTTTTCGCTCTATTTTTATATAAAAATGACAACATTTTTTTAATTGGGTGTAAATTATTAAAAACATTTAATTATTGTAAAGCACAATTAATTGTAAAATGATATCTTATGCCTTAGGTTAAAATCTAAAAAAATTATTTGTTACAATAGAGTTAGGGCATAATGTTTTAATTTCAAACCATTTCTTTGAGGAACATTTCTTTGTTTAATGGTTGCACATGAGAAGACACATGAATATGAATACAACTCAAACAAGGAATCTTATTCTCAAGAGAATGACTTGTTGTCTGAAATGGGAAAACATTACACCCAAGGTAAATGTTAACTACATTATTTATTTATTTCACTCCCTTTCCTCCCTTCCCTCTTCCTCCCCCAAGGTAAGTCAACATCCTACTTCTCCCCTTTCATTTCAAAATTAAAATGTACATTCTAAATAAGACTCTTCTTCAACCAATTAAGCATTCATCTTCCTTCCTTTCCTCCCCCTCCCCACAAGGTAAGTCAAAATCCTACTTTCCTACTCCTCCCCTGTCAAATTAAAATGTACATTCTAAATATAACTCCTCTTCAACCAAGGCATTCGTATCTTCTCCTTTTCCTTCCCTCCCCCCAAGGTAAGTCAAAATCATACTATCATTCTCCTCCCCTGTCAAATTAAAATGTACATTCTAAATATAACTCCTCTTCAACCAAGGCATTTGTATCTTCTTCCTTTAAGCTCAGCCTCTTTACTGTTTCATAAGCTACAACTACCATGAAGCTTGATGGTGCCATCGATAAGATGCGTGCAGACAGTCCTTTAGCCATGGCCGCTACTCCTTCTTCTTGAATTAATGATTTGAATGTCAGAAGCATAGAGTTTCCTCCTTCAACCTGGTAAAGAAAATTGAAGATAAGTATTGGGAATATATTCTTAGTTCCCCTAAGTGAAAAACGAACCAATCACTGTTACAACAGTTTTCCCATTGGAATGGGCCCCTTTCATGTGACATCCAAGCAGCTCAATTTGGAGGACAAAACAAAAGAATTTCAATCTCCTGAGAATTAGAATCTATTGGTTTGTCCTTCAAATTGAGCTGCATTTCAATGTGCTGTAAGGGGTCTATAAAAGTTGTCTCATAAACAACTACATGTACACAGTATCTGTTTTAAAGAGTACTACAAGGATCACAAGGCATGCTAATTTTATATCTTCATATTCACAGAACAGTAAGCAACTGAAACAATTTATAATAAAATTTATAATAAAACTGTGAAGGGGACTATTATAAGTATTTTTTATGTGCCAACTAAAAATAAATATTTGAAATTGTAGAACTTGTCCACAATAAATTAATTTTCATGTTAACTTATTGATACAGCTATTTCAAAAAACGTTGGTGAAGGTTTTGTTGCTTGTTGCATACCTAGCCTGAAATGTACTACAGTAAACACCCGCATAAGAGAACAAGTGATTTTGGGGTTCAGGCTGAAGCGTTTCTTATATATCAGGAGCTTAGTGAGAAATCAGGCTGAAAATGTTCTTAAGAGGTTCTTAAAATTGTTTCTGGAAGTGAGGTACAGTGATAAAGATTACTGAGAAGTTTAATTAATATGCAATCAGTTCAGTATGGCCCCTCTGGAATTGAGCCAAAATTTCTAAAGAAAATTAGGCTATTTTCAACAAAATGAAATCAAATTTACTCTAGCAACTCCATGCAATCCCTTCTGCTAAAGACTGTGTGTTTGTAATGGTCCAGCACACATACTTAGTATTGTAAAGAAAGGTCTGAGCCCAGGTGAATGGATATTTCTCGAAGTAACAATATTTGAAGAAGAAACAATATTTGTATTATGATTATCCGAGTGGATGTAGTCCTGAGAAGGACTGTTTGATGTGACTGACCTTTTGACAACCTGAGCAGAAGTCATCTTTTTATCCTTCCCTTGACTCTGAAGATGACTTCCGTTCAGGTTGTCTAAATGTCAGTCACATCAAACAGTCCTTCTCAGGACTACATCCACCCGGATGATCATAATACAAATATTGTTTCTTCAACAAATATCGTTACTTCGATAAATACCGGTACACATACTTAGATTTTTTTACATAAGAACATGTTTCATTTGCTATGCTGAATTGGTTCTTATACAGTGTATATATATGGTGCTTTATTGACCAAATTTCAGCCTGAAGGTTCTTAATCCACTTGTTCTTTTATGCAGGTGTTTACTGTATGAGTGATGTGAAATCAAGCAGCAAAAGGTCACCACAACATATGGGATTTCAACAAACTTTGTCTGCAGGTTTTTCCAGCATATTTTCTTCTGTGCTGGCATTATTTACATGTCAATATAATACATTTCAAGCTTGGTAAGCGAAATGCAACATGCAACAAAACCTTCATCAACCTTTTTTGAAATAGCTGTATATGGAGGTGTACCCAGAAAACGCTATGCCCCTGATGGACCCGACTTTCATCAGCACAGAAGTTGTTTCAGAATATCAATAAAATTTGAAGGTTATGACAACCACAGTAGCGAGAGACAATCTACCCTAATGGATTCTTACCTGCAGTCTTGTTCGAACAATATCTAAAGGGTTGGTCATACAGGCAGCAGTAACACCTGCCATAACCCCTGACGGTGCTAAAACTAGCATATGATATGTACCAGCTGGAACTATACTGCCTACAAGCCCAGTATAAACACCATACGAAGACCACCATATCGCACTAGTTGGAGCATAAGTGATTAGAGATGCAAAATATCCCTTGTATAAACCAATAGGTCCATGTCTTAGAACAATCTCTTTTACAATCGTCTTGGAATTTTTAAGTTTGACAGTCTGATCGCCTTGTCCTTGAATCATGAGTTTTTGAGACACAACATCGACTGGTACAGTAATTGTTTGTCCAATAATTGAAGCACAACCGCCGGCTAAAAATCCTCGGATAACAGTGCTGTATTCCGAAGTTCTTGCTCGAACCAGTTCATATGTTGTTATGTAACATTGTCCAGCGAAAAGTCCAAGACAACTCACCATAAACCCTTTATAAAGACCTCGAATTCCTTCAGTACGAACTACTTTAACAAATGCGTCCATAGACCCATTATAAAGTACATTTTTTCGTTGAACTTGAAGTCGAGTTTTAACTAAATTTGCCGGATACAAAACTGTTCGAATACCAAGGAACAAAGTAGGCCCAAAAAAGTAGAATTTTCTTTTGTCTAAATCACGCCATTCTATGTGTTTAACGTGCTCAGGCATTTTGAAAGTTAACTGTGTCAAACTCGTAGAAATTGGAACAAAAGCTAAGCATTATTTTTAAATTTTGTAAATCAAAATATTTCCGACTGCTTCGGCCGCCATTTTGTTTCTTCTAATCATTCAACAATGGATCAGCGGTTATAGGTCACATTGCACGTGATCACGTATCTTAGTTCACGTGTTCACGTGATGGTGTATCCCAGAATCTTTATTTGTGGCCTTTTCCCGCCTTCACTCGGGCTAATAAATGTTTGTTTGTTTTTTCAACTGACAACTACTGTTCACTGGAACAAAATAGAGGTTAATCCTCAGCAACAGAGAACTTGTAAAATAATTCATTCTATCTGAGGAGGGACAACTGAAGATTGGAAAATATAAGAGACTAGTATGTGAAAAGTGGTAGGGCTATATCCCTACTAGCCCCTCCCCTTGCGCGGTCCCTGGAAGGAGGTGCTAGCTTAAAACTAAGGGGTGTCGAAATTATCAGGGGGGGGGGAGGGTGAAGGGCTAGACTTTCCACGTTATTAGATGACTTGGGCCAAGGGAAGATTTATACAATTACTTACGCTAAATCAGAAATATATCTTGGTTATTTTCATTGTGTTGTTCACATCCATATTGCGTAGTTTTGTATCTACAGTCATTTGAAAAAAACGTTGTCGTCGACCGGCTCCGCGACTACGCGACTAGCCCGAACGGGAGTATGGGTAAAAATCATTGAAGCGGCTGAATTCTTCACTGATGAAATATGCGCCGGGCTTACAGTACGAAAATTCGCAATCAATAGTCTTCATAGCTGTATTTTATTTCTGCTAATTCAATTTTGAAATTATATTCCTTTTTCCCAGTTGACTACTTTTAGTTAGCATTACTTCTACATTCATTTTTCTTGTCCGGCTCAGTAATATTTGTCGATCCTTAGCCGGGTCGGAATAGATGTTGATGCCCAACGGCTTTACTATTAAATGCCCGTTTGACTGCTTTATTCTTGATTTCATCTGCAAGTTTGTTTGCTTTTTTACGCTTTTCGAATTCTTTGCAGACTTTTACGCAGGTGTCGTGCTCTGAATGGGAAAATGGCAAAATAGAGATGACCACAAAGCAAAGAGTCCAACAGACAATCAATGTGCGAGTCTTCATGGCTGAAACTGAAAAAAACAATGTGAAATTTATGAGTTTTGAATCAACGGTTTGAAAAGGTCTTGAGAATCAAGAATATATAACAGTAGTTCACTCTCCTCGACTTCAAGGATTTCAGGATCTCCCTGACTTAGATCAGCCCAGAGGTTGTTTCAGGGTTTAATCTCTGAGTTAGCCATGCCCTGTCTTAGATCAGCCCAAAGGTTGTTTCAGGGTTTAATCTGTGAGTTAGCCATGCCCTGACTTATAGATCAGCCCAGAGGTTGTTTCAGGGTTCGATAAAGGTTGATCATTGTTGCGTGTTAAACAAACTAAATTTGATGTTAATTGTACAACATACCTGGTTCCTCAATACATGCAGTTCTCTGAGATAGATGGAATACTGACTGTATGACCACTATCTTGCCTTAGAGTGAATAGCTAACTGGATTCCACGAGCCAACAATATGTCTATATAACTAATGATTTATTTAATATCTACTATGAAGTAATTGTTGCATGTTAAAGGGTTGGTTTCAAGATGTTCTAGAATCAACAATGTACTCAGACGAGTGCTTGTGTTCGGTTGATAGTACCAGTTCTGATTTCCCTTAGATCTAAATATTTTGCATTACAATTTGTCGCACGCTAACATGGCCAACCAAATCAACTTTCATTGCTCTATCTTTCTTATTTTTTACGGTGTAAAATTTAACTTTTTATCACAACTGTTTCATTAGAAACACCGACGCAGCCCACACTAGCTTACCGCTAGTTATCACAACTTTCATTGCTACTCGTTATGTCATTTAGTGAGAGATATTTCCTTGAATAACTTCGCAATAATTTCCCGCAATGTTGTCGTGTAGAAAATGTTCGAAACCGTGACACATGAAGTGGCCATGCAGGTAACCATGGTATCACCAGTTATTGTATTCTTCCTTGGTTTCGATCATGGAATTAAAGAGTGAATACTTGTTTTATTGTGTATCATGCAAGCAAACTTGTTTTCAGAAAAAATCTTCCAATTTTTTCCCCCTTTCGACTTTCCTTTTGAAACTCGATATTTCAAATTTAATATTTTGATATTTTATGTGACTTTTAGCAGTCTCTATAATTGAAAATGGCAGAAAATGCTTTTGTAAAAAAAGTTGTGTAATTTAGGAAGAATTTACTACACTTGTTATCTTTTTTCAGTTGTTTTCAAACTACTATAACAACTACCCTGGGCTCCAGAGGCTATATTTCGATTCCCGCAAAACAGAGCAAAGTCTGCGGCGGACGGAGCGAGAAAAGAATAACCTCCTGGATGGACCTCGGGGTATATTACAACTTTGTCAAATCACAGTTGAAGAACAGTTAATTGATAAGAGTAATATAGTTTCAACATAAGTGAATTAAGTCCTAGATTAATTAAGGTGTTCCAAACTTTTTTCTGCACGTTATTCAACAAGGTAGCGAGAAATTTGAAAGAATGTAAAAACGTAAAATACGTGGATCTTGAAATCAGAAAAGAGTGCATGTTCAAGGGTTGTTTTCAAGATGTTCTAGAATCAACAAAGTAGCCAGTACTTGTGTTGTTGATAGTACCCGTCCTGACTTCAAAATTCACATATTTTGTATTACAATGTGTCGCGCGCTATACCATGACCAATCAAACTTTTCTACACGTTATGTTCGTCAATGAGTCAGAGCATTTTTATACGACTTGTAAACAGGGACCACTGATGTTTATCAAAGCAAATTTCCCACTCTATTTTCTTGAATATCGCGTAGAGTGTAAAATTGGTAATTTGGTTGGCAATGGTAGCGTGTGACACGCGCATTTAACATAGTGAACGTACTGTATACGAGAGGCGGGAAATTGAAGGCGTACTTCAACTGTTTATTAATCTTAAAAGCAAGAACTTCAATAATTTTAACAGCAAATCTTTCTCATGGGACCGTGAGAAAGTACTAAATTGAACACTACGTAAACGTTAAATTCCCCTCCCTGTTCCGAGGAGTTTGTGGTTGGCCATGGGGTCTTCAATTAACTAGTTTTGTCAGTCATAATGGAAGATATGTGAATCTTGAGAACAGAACGGGTACTAGCAATAACACAAGCACAAACTGGCTACATTGTTGATTTTATAATATCTTGAAATGAACCCTTGAACATCTTCATGTACCCTTATTGATTACCTAATGTAGCGGACTTCAATAAATAGTCAATAAGTGAGAGGATCCGCGTACCAAGTTCGTACCAAGTCCCTTGCTAATCACCCCCCCCCCCCCCCCCCAGACCTTTCAAAAGTAAATCAAATAAATGAAATCTGATAAAAACTGTCTTCAATAGTTATTTTATTTCAGCTGCTGATGAGATACATTTTGATCCTTTTGATTAATTTTCCTTGATTATTTTAATGTTTAATATCCTTAACTACCCCTACAGGTCCGTAAGCTGGATAGTCTTCTATTCAACGCCTTTTATCGTCGATTGGTTCTGGAGTCCCGGCTTCGTTTGATGCGTCCGTTTTAGTTTGCGTCGACGATTGCCCTGGTGCGCTCGTTGTTCCTGGAGTCCCGCCTTCGTCTGATGCCTCCGTTGAAGCTTGCGTCCACGCTTGCCCTGGTGGGTCCGTTGGAACTGGCTTCTTCGTAGTCTCTGATGACCATGACTGAGAAAAGGGTAAAATATACATGGCCACCAAGCAAAGAGTCCAACAGACAATCAATGTGCGAGTCTTCATGACTGAAACTTTAAAAAACAATGTGAAATTTACCAGTGGTAATCAAATAATGTCTGTCGTTAGAAACTGCAAAAGTTTTGAATCTGCGGTTTACAAATACATTGGGTATCAGAGGGCTATGGCAGAAATATGATATCCCGTGGGACTTCTGGTTGGATTTCTGCTTTGCGGTTGACTCTAGAAAATTTTAAAGGGTTTTGAGGTTTGTTGCCTCAAACCTAAAACGTTAAATTCCAATTCAATTCGTTAGTTAGACGTGTCCTAGCTAACTTAGATCAGATCGTACCAGAGCGACATGTTTCAGGGTCGGATATGTGAGTTATCCATGCATGCATGCATGAGTTAGCTTTGCCCTGACTTAAATCATTTCACATTCAGGTTAGAAATTGTGCATTAGCCATGCCCTGACTTAGATCAGCCCAGAGGTTGTTTCAGGGTTCTATCTGTGAGTTAGCCATGCCCTGACTTAGATCCGCCCAGAGGTTATTTCAGGGTTCGATAAAGGTTGATCATAGTTGCTTGTTAAACAAACTTTGATGTAAATTGTCCAACATACCTTTCCTCAATACAGTTCTCTGAGATAGATGGGATACTGAACCACTTTCTTGTCTTGCTGCTTACTGTTCACCAGAAACGTAGAATGAATAGAAACTTCCTTCAGATAATATGTCTATATATCTAATGATTTATTCAATATCTACTATGAGGTATGAATGTTCAAGGGTTGGTCTCAAGAGGTTCTAGAACCAACAATGTAGCCAGTGCTTTGTTGCTGATAGTACCCGTTCTGCTTTCAAGATTCACATATTTTGCATAATTGTTTAATGTTTACACGAGACGATTTTCAACGACGTTGTTCGCGCAACGGTTTCATGCGGGGGGGAGGGGGTGGGGGCAACGAAATGTAACTTGTTGGACGGGGCAATTTGTCGCGCTATGGCCAACCAAATCAACAAAGAACAAAAATATTCACTTTTAATATGAAAAACAGGAGTCCTACCGCAGTAACTGGTGATGATCATGGCTACCCGCATGACCACTTAACTGGTCTCATGTTTCAACTTTTTCTACACGCGTTCGTCAAGAAGATTTGATTGACCACGTTAGCGTGCGACATGTTGCAATGCAAAATATGTGAATCTTGAAATCAGAACGGGTACCAGAGTATAAAGTGAGAGGAAAAGGCCCTCCCTCAAACGTCCCCTTGAAAATGCAGACATTACCTTATAGTAGATAATCAAAAATTCTAAGTGTTTCTATTCATTCTAAGTTGCTGGTGAACTGCAAGCCCCAAAACAATAAACTGAGTGGTTCAGTATCCCATCTATCTCAGAGAACTGTATTGAGGAAAGTCATGTTGGACAATAAACATCAAGTTTGGTTAGCAAGCAACAATGATCAACCTTTATCGAACTTTGAAACAACCCATGGGCTGATCTAAGTCAGTAGACTAACTCACAGATCGAACACTGAAACAACCTCTGGGCTGATCTAAGTCAGGGCATGGCTAACTCACAGATTGAACCTTGAAACAACCTCTGGGCTGATGTAAGTCAGGGCATGGCTAACTCACAGATAGAACCCTGAAACAACGACTGGGCTGGTCTAAGTCAGGGCATGGCTAACTCACAGATCGAACCCTGAAACAACCTCTGGGCTGATCTAAGTCAGGGCATGGCTAACTCACAGATCGAACCCTGAAACAACCTCTGGGCTGATCTAAGTCAGGACATGACATGACTTTGAAAGAACGACGTAAAATGGTAATGAAATATTACGTTAGAAAGCTAAAGTTTTGATTCACTGGTTTAAGAAGAAATGTATGGTTTGAGCTCTGCCATTCTTACTGCGCATGCTCGACGTCAGATGTCAGTCAGAGACTCTGAGAAACCCTAGAATTTCAAGAGCTCTGATAGGTCAAAATATTTGTCGCGATAATTGATTGAAAACCTGCTTTAGCGATTACAAGAGCCCTTGCAATAATGGATAACAATAGACCATTTGCGAGATGCGCGAGCGCTTTCAAAAACATCGCAGGCGCACCCATGATCTCGAGGCATTTTCGGGCAGAGTCAATAGCGCGCGTGATCTTGCCCGAAAATGCCTCTTTTTCATGTCTGCGCCTGCGATATTTTTGAAAGCGCTCGCGTATCTCGAAAAGGGTCTATTGCCTTGATATCACTTGATAGTAGATAAAATGGTAGTTCTTCTGTAAAGCCGAATAAAAACGACTTTTTTTCGGGAATAAGATATAAACCGTTGATTTACCGAGCGCGGGCTCTATCGAAAATTCAAATTTGGGCATGCTCCTTGTGGTGATGATTTTTGTTTGGAGCATGCGCATTACGATCGGTCGCCACAATAGACTATTTTCGAGATGCGCGAGCGCTTTCAAAAATATCGCAGAGAGAAGCGAGATCACCTGGTTTTTTCCAAAAAAATGGCATTTCGACCAATTAGAGGCACGAGAGTTCAGTTATAATTCATGCAAACCCTTGATACTGTTACGGAACGACAAAAAATTTTTGCAGTTTTTGCTTCATTATTTGGAGTGGTTTTTCTGTTTCGAGTTAATTAGCTTGGTAGCGGTGAACACGTGCTGCGTTAGCCCGTTCAATACCCTATTCGTAGGTACGAGAATTGAAGCAACAAGACACGGATTGGGAACTTTCAAAAATGGTTATTGAAGGGGGGTGTTTGCTTGAGATCCTTCTCCCCCCATCGGGGTCCGTTTAAAAGTGTTAGGGGGGAGGGGCGATGAGTGAAGGAAACTCGTCCCCTGTCCCTCACTAATCCTTTTGGTTGACCTTTTTACTAACGTTTTTCAAAAACAAATCATCAAATATCATAATAGAAATCCAATAAAACTCTGTTTTCAATAGTCACTTTTTTCCTTCTGATTCTATTTCATTTTTAACACATTTTTAACCAAAGCGCGCAGGCTTCCGGTAGTTCTGGTGAATACAACGATCACGACACTTCTTATCAGCAATTTGTGCCTGTTCGCGACATTCTTTTGTTTGACAGCTACTTATTGCTTCTTCCATCTTGCTATCGCAATCTTTCACGCAATTCTTAGCATTATCCGACAAAGAAGAGGTTTGTGGCAAAATAGAGCTGACCACAAAGCAAAGAGTCCAACAGACAATCAATGTGCGAGTCTTCATGGCTGAAACGTAAAAGAACATCAAAGTTGCCGTTAAAAAAATTATAGCAATAGCTGGGGTCTAAGGTCTAATTCACTACAGGAATTTCTCCGGGTTCTTATTTACAGTTTTCCTCTCTCCCGAAATAAAACCTCTAAAATTCCTGTACTCATGCAAAGAAATACTTAGATTAGCCAGAACTTTTTTAGGGTTCAATCTGTGAGTTAACCGGTGCCCTGACTTGTGTCAGCTCAGAGGTTGTTTCAGGTTGCGATCTGTGAGTTATATAGCCGTGATCATCACACGCAGGTTGTTTCAGGGTTTGATCTGTGAGTCAGCAGTGTTCTGACTTAGATTAGCCCAGAGGTTTTTCCTTTAAAAACTCTTTTTTAATAGTTTTATATCGTTGCTTACCAATTAATACTAGTTTTACCTCAAGTTGTATAAACAATTGTCAGAAGAAATGCACATAGCTGAATTTTAAACATTTTTTTAGTTCTTTTAAAAAATCTTTTTTTTAAATAGTTTTATATCGCTGCTTACCAATTAATACCAGTTTTACCTCAAGTTGTATAAACAATTGTCACAGGAAATGCACATAGCCGCCCCAGCAGTCACAAACTTGATATTAATTGTCCAACATACCTTTCCTCAATACAGTTCTCTGAGATAGATGGGATACTGAACCACTTTGTTGTCTTGCCACTTACAGTTCACCAGCAACTTAGAATGAATAGAAACAATTCCACGAGCCAATATATATACTTATTATATGAAATAGAATGTGATATTGAGTGACATCAAAATGACAAAATTGATATCCCCACACCCACCAGTGGCCAGTGGGGATACGATTTTTATCAACACTGGTGGTGTCAAATTTCAACTTTTTGCTCAGCTTCTCAAATTCAAATTCAAGGTATAAAAAAGGGGTTCTTTTTTGCTGAAATTTGGTATAGAAAAGGGTAAGGGGTCGAGAGTCCGGGCGGAGCATCCCCGTATGAAACGACCCGAAGTACTCTCCCCCCCCCCCCCCCCGGGATGTTGAATCATTATAAATAACATATCTTAGTTGGGGAAAAGATTGAAGATCTATCATTTACTATCGTGTAGAAAAGGTGATTCGGTTGGCCATCATCTAGGCTGATCTAAGTCAAGGCATGGCTGTTCCGCTTTATGTCAATAACTTCGAAACGAAATTCTGATTTTTCTAGGTTTGTCAAAGGAAATTTTCCGATAGCTTGTTGACGAACGTGTAGTAAAAGTTCGAAACATGACACATTAATGAAGTGGCCACAATACGGGTGTCCTTGATATCACCGGCTAATCTACTCTTCCTTGGTTTCATCGTTTAGTTCATGTGGGTGAGGTTTCATCGTTTAGTTCATGTGGGTGAGGTTTCATCGTTTAGTTCATGTGGGTGAGATTTCATCGTTTAGTTCATGTGGGTGAGGTTTCATCGTTTAGTTCATGTGGATGAGGTTTCATCGTTTAGTTCATGTGGGTGAGGTTTCATCGTTTAGTTCATGTGGGTGAGGTTTCATCGTTTAGTTCATGTGGATGAGGTTTCATCGTTTAGTTCATGTGAGTGAGGTTTCATCGTTTAGTTCATGTGGGTGAGGTTTCATCGTTTAGTTCATGTGGGTGAGGTTTCATCGTTTAGTTCATGTGGGTGAAGTTTCATCGTTAAGTTCATGTGGGTGAGGTTTCATTAGGGGATTAACAAGGTTCGAGTCCGATAAACCGTTAACTAGTACTAGTAGTTTTTAGCACTAGGTAACAGGTGATTCCCGGAAAACCCGTCACTCGTTAATTTCTATGAGTGTTTTGTAATTAAGATGCAAAAGTATTTGGTGAATCTTTGGAAGGATGTGTTTTATTTTCTTTATTTTCAAGCAAAAGCTGTTGTAAATCGAGCCGAAAGTCTGGAACTAGGAAACATTGGGCTACGAACAAAATGCTCGCTGATTGGCTAATTCTTTTGAGAGCAATTAAGAGCGTCTATCAAAAATCTGAGACAGCGTTTTGGAGTAATCAGTCTGTGAACTGGAAGCGGTTCATTCATCGTAATTTGAGTGTGATACGTAGGATTGAGAATTTTTAAAAATGGTTATTGAAGAGGGTTCTTGGTTGAAATCCCCCCCCCCCCCCGCCCAAAAAAAAAAAAAAAAAAAAAAAGAGGAGGGGTGTTAAAAAATTCAGGTGGAGAGGTGATGAGTTAGGTAAACTCGTACCCAGTCCCTTCATAATTTATTTTCATCGATCTTTTTACCCCACAACATTCATTACTACGTAGTAGAATTCCACTAAAACTCTGTTTTCAAAAGTCACTTTATTTCTTCTGCGGAGTTCCATTTTCAATTTTTTAACATATTTCTCTAGATTACATTCAGCAGTTCTTATCCGCCGCGCATGCGGCCTGGCTTCCAAAAGTGCTTACGTTCACAACGTTCATGACATTTCTTATTAGCAATTTCTGCCTGCTCGCGACAGTCACTGTTTTTACACTCACTCTTTGCTTTTTCCATCTTCTTATTGCAATTTTTCACGCAAGTCGTAGCATTAGCCGACAAAGAAAATGGCAAAATAGAGCTGACCACCAAGCAAAGAGTCCAACAGACAATCAATGTACGAGTCTTCATGGCTGACTTAAAAGTACAAAGGGAAATTTGCCGTTAGAAAACAATTATAGCAATAGCAGGGATCTAAGGTTGGATTCACAACTGGAATTTCTGCGGGTTCTTTTTTACGGTTTTCCTCTCTCCCGAAATAAGATCTCAACACACTAGATTCCTATACTGATAGAATCATGACTCTGATCAGCCCAGAGGTTGTTTCAGGTTTCGATCTGTGAGTTAGCCATGCCCTGACTTAGATCAGCCCAGAGGTTGTTTCAGGTTTCGATCTGTGAGATAGCCATGCCCTGACTTAGATCAGCCAAGAGGTTGTTTCAGGGTTCGATCTGTGAGTTAGCCATACCCTGACTTAGATCAGCCCAGAGGTTGTTTCAGGTTTCGATCTGTGAGATAGCCATGCCCTGACTTAGATCAGCCAAGAGGTTGTTTCAGGGTTCGATCTGTGAGTTAGCCATACCCTGACTTAGATCAGCCCAGAGGTTGTTTCAGGGTTTAATCTGTGAGTTAGCCATGCCCTGACTTAGATCACCCCAGAGGTTGTTTCAGAGTTCAATCTGTGAGTTAGTCATGCCCTGATCATGACTTAGATCAGCCCAGAGGTTGTTTCAGGGTTCTATCTGTGAGTCAGCAGTGGCCTGACTTAGCCTAGCCCAGAGTTTTACCTCAAGTTGTATAAACAATTGTCACAGGAAATGCACATAGCCGCCCCAGCAGTCACAAACTTGATATTAATTGTCCAACATACCTTTCCTCAATACAGTTCTCTGAGATAGATGGGATACTGAACCACTTTGTTGTCTTGCCACTTACAGTTCACCAACAGCTTAGAATGAATAGAATTAATTCCACGAGCCAATACATATACTTATCATATGAAATAGAGTGTGATATTGAGCCTGCTATACGAGTAATCAAATATCATGATGGCACCGACCCTGGTACAACGTGCTTATCGGTTATGTAAGATATTAGATTGCATGAGGCCTGGATAAGAAAATGAAACTTCTAGAGAAATGTGTTAAAAATTAGAATGGCTCCCATCAGCAGAAATAGAGTGACTATTTAGAACATAGGTTTAGTTCATTGATAATGAATAATGACTTTTTTAAAGTTATTAGAAAAAATATAGAAAAAATTATCCCAATATCATGAGCCGAACCTAATGGTATCAATGATATCAATGCGTTCGGTTCACGAAGAGATGAACGTTACGTTTGAGCTGGGCGTAAGTTCCAAACACTTTTTTCTACACGTTAGTCAGCATTATAGCGGGGAATTTGCTTTCACAGACCTGTATGGTTCCGGCTACAAGTCGTAGAAAAATCAACTTTCTACACGCGTTAGTCAATGAGAGATCTTCTTTTTCCAACTCAGATATATAATAGTTATATCAATTAACCATGACTGTCTCAGTTTCAGGGAATCAATAGGTAAACGTAGATACGTAACTGAGAAAATCCGCCCATTACTTCATTGTAGATAATATATCATTAGATATGAAGATATATTGGCTCGTGGAATTGTTTCTATTCATTCTAAGCTGTTGGTGAACTGTAAGCGACAAGACAAGAAAGTGGTTGAGTATCCCATCTATCTCAGAAAACTGTATTGAGGAAATTAAAGGTATGTTGGACAATAATAACATCTAGCTTGTTTAACAATAATGATCAACCTTTATCGAACCCTTTTTCATTACCACTGGTAAATTTCACGTTGTTCTTTTCAGTTTCAGCCATGAAGACTCGCACATTGATTGTCTGTTGGACTCTTTGCTTTGTGGTCCTCTCTATTTTGCCACCAACCTTTTCTTCGCCAGCGTGGCTTAAAATGTGCAAGGCAAGATGCAACAAGGTGAAGGCAAAAGCGTTACAAGCCTGTGGTGATACAAGTACTTGTAGTCAACGAGTACAACTTGATTATACGAAATGCCTTAATCGTTGTAACGCTAAGTCCGCGCGTTTTGGATGAGTAATCAAATTTAAAGAAATGTATTAATTGAAAATTAAAATGGAAATTAAATACAAATAAATCTACTCTCTACTAATAGATTGAAGATCTATCATTTACTATCGTGTAGAAAAGGTGATTTGGTTGGCCATCATCTAGGCTGATCTAAGTCAAGGCATGGCTGTTCTTTATATCAATAATTTCGAAACGAAATTCTGATTTTTCTAGGTTTGTCAAAGGAAATTTCCCGATAGCTTGATGGCGAACGTGTAGTAAAAGTTCGAAACATGACACATTAGTTAAGTGGCCACAATACGGGTGACCTTGATATCACCGGCTAATCTACTCTTCCTTGGTTTCACCGTTAAGTTCATGTGGGTGAGGTTTCAGATTCAGTAAGGAAATCCACCCATTTGCTAATAGCATAGATACAAAAAAAATCATTGGAAATGATAGCGTATAGCATTGATATATTGGCTTGTAGAACTGTTTCTTTTCTAAGGTGCTAGTGAACTGGAAGCGGCAACGGACAATACAAGAAAGTGGTTCAGTATCCAATCTATCTCAGAGAACTGTATTAATTGAAGAAAGTTATGTTGGACAGTTAACATGCTTGAAACAACCTCTGCACATGTGCCGATCAATGGTGAGCCTGCTATACGAGTAATCAAATATCATGATGGAGCCGACGGGTACAACGTGCTTATCGGTTATGTAAAATATTAAATTTCGTGAGGCCTGGATAAAAAAATGAAACTTCTAGAGAAAGATGTTAAAAAATTAGAATGTCTCCCATCAGCAGAAATAGAGTGACTATTTAGAACATAGGTTTAGTTCATTGCTAATGAATAATGACTTTTTTAAAGTTATTAGAAAAAATATAGAAAAAATTATCCCAATATCATGAGCCGAACCTAATGGTATCAATGATATCAATGCGTTCGGTTCACGAAGAGATGAACGTTACGTTTGAGCTGGGCGTAAGTTCCAAACACTTTTTTCTACACGTTAGTCAGAATTATAGCGGGGAATTTGCTTTCACAGACCTGTATGGTTCCGGCTACAAGTCGTAGAAAAATCAACTTTTCTACAGCGTTAGTCAATGAGAAGTTTTCTCTTTCCAACTCAGATATATAATAGTCATATCAATTAACCATGACTGTCTCAGTTTCAGGGAATCGATAGGTAAACGTAGATACGTAACTGAGAAAATCCGCCCATTACTTCATAGTAGATAATATATCATTAGATATGAAGATATATTGGCTCGTGGAATTGTTTCTATTCATTCTAAGCTGTTGGTGAACTGTATCAAGAAATGCGTATTCAAAGTCGAGGAAGAATAGTGTAAGCGACAAGACAAGAAAGTGGCTCAGTATCCCATCTATCTCAGAGAACTGTATGGAGGAAAGGTATGTTGGACAATAAACATCAAGTTTGGTTAACAAGCAGCAATGATCAACCTTTATCGAACCCTTTTTCATTACCACTGGTAAATTTCACATTGTTTTTTTCAGTTTCAGCCATGAAGACTCGCACATTGATTGTCTGTTGGACTCTTTGCTTTGTGGTCCTCTCTATTTTGCCACCAACCTTTTCTTCGCCAGCGTGGCTTAAAATGTGCAAGGCAAGATGCAACAAGGTGAAGGCAAAAGCGTTACAAGCCTGTGGTGATACAAGTACTTGTAGTCAGCAAGCACAACTTGATTATACGAAATGCATTAATCGTTGTGTCGCTAAGTCCACGCGTTTTGGATGAGTAATCAAATTTAAAGAAATGTATTAATTGAAAAATTAAAATGGAAATACAAATAAATCTGCTATCTACTAAAAGATTGAAGATCTATCATGCATTTACTATCGTGTAGAAAAGGTGATTCGGTTGGCCATCATCTAGGCTGATCTAAGTCAAGGCATGGCTGTTCTTTATATCAATAATTTCGAAACGAAATTCTGATTTTTCTAGGTTTGTCAAAGGAAATTTCCCGATAGCTTGATGGCGAACGTGTAGTAAAAGTTCGAAACATGACACATTAGTTAAGTGGCCACAATACGGGTGACCTTGATATCACCGGCTAATCTACTCTTCCTTGGTTTCACCGTTAAGTTCATGTGGGTGAGGTTTCAGATTCAGTAAGGAAATCCACCCATTTGCTAATAGCATAGATACAAAAAAAATCATTGGAAATGATAGCGTATAGCATTGATATATTGGCTTGTAGAACTGTTTCTTTTCTAAGGTGCTAGTGAACTGGAAGCGGCAACGGACAATACAAGAAAGTGGTTCAGTATCCAATCTATCTCAGAGAACTGTATTAATTGAAGAAAGTTATGTTGGACAATTAACATGCTTGAAACAACCTCTGTACATGTGCCGATCAATGGTGAGCCTGCTATACGAGTAATCAAATATCATGATGGCACCGACCCTGGTACAACGTGCTTATCGGTTATGTAAAATATTAAATTGCATGAGGCCTGGATAAGAAAATGAAACTTCTAGAGAAAGATGTTAAAAAATTAGAATGTCTCCCATCAGCAGAAATAGAGTGACTATTTAGAACATAAGTTTAGTTCATTGCTAATGAATAATGACTTTTTTAAAGTTATTAGAAAAAATATAGAAAAAATTATCCCAATATCATGAGCCGAACCGAATGGTATCAATGATATCAATGCGTTCGGTTCACGAAGAGATGAACGTTACGTTTGAGCTGGGCGTAAGTTCCAAACACTTTTTTCTACACGTTAGTCAGAATTATAGCGGGGAATTTGCTTTCACAGACCTGCATGGTTCCGGCTACAAGTCGTAGAAAAATCAACTTTTCTACAGCGTTAGTCAATGAGAAGTTTTCTCTTTCCAACTCAGATATATAATAGTCATATCAATTAACCATGACTGTCTCAGTTTCAGGGAATCGATAGGTAAACGTAGTTTCGTAACTGAGAAAATCCGCCCATTACTTCATAGTAGATAATATATCATTAGATATGAAGATATATCGACTCATGGAATTGTTTCTATTCATTCTAAGCTGTTGGTGAACTGTATCAAGAAATGCGTATTCAAAGTCGAGGAAGAATAGTGTAAGCGACAAGACAAGAAAGTGGTTCAGTATCCCATCTATCTCAGAGAACTGTATGGAGGAAAGGTATGTTGGACAATAAACATTAAGTTTGGTTAACAAGCAAGAATGATCAACCTTTATCGAACCCTTTTTCATTACCACTGGTAAATTTCATATTGTTTTTTTTCAGTTTCAGCCATGAAGACTCGCACATTGATTGTCTGTTGGACTCTTTGCTTTGTGGTCAGCTCTATTTTGCCACCAACCTTTTCTTCGCCAGCGTGGCTTAACATGTGCAAGACAAGATGCAACAAGGTGAAGGCAAAAGCGTTACAAGCCTGTGGTGATACAAGTACTTGTAGTCAACGAGTACAACTTGCTCATACGAAATGCCTTAATCGTTGTCTTGCGAAGTCCGCGCTTATTGGTGGATGGTAATTGTGAGGAGAACAAAAATCGTCCATTTTCTATCTTGTTGGAAATCTGACTTAGTTTAGATTTCCATGACAAATATTTATTATTAGAACAATAGAACATTTAGCAGAACAAAAGAACATTTATGTTGACCTTTTAAAACACTTCTCTGTCAATAGATCTTAATAGGATTTCTCAGTTCCTGTAAACAAGAAAGTTCTTCTCTAATTATGAACAGTCCCAAAACATATACTTTATGATTTCAGCTGCTTAGAACTTGACCTTGTAGTACAGCTGCTTCAAAAAAACAGTTTAGTTGGACTTGCGTAGAAGAACTTATTCAACATATACTTAGGTTTTAGCGTCCTTTGTTGTAAGTTGTTTACTCTAGATTTTCCAGTCAAGAATCCATCTTTTACTTTAAGATAAGTTATTATTTTCTATAACACAGTTTACTTTAACTTAAAAAGTACAAGCCACAGTCATCGACGCTTTGTACAAGAATTACCTTTTCCAAAGAGTTTATTAAGTTTTAGTCTTTGAGAAAATATTGCTCATATTCTTTCATCACAGAACTTTTACTGGAAACTTGTCATAAACCGGTTTCCATAATTTATGCTAGAAATTCATATAAATATAGGTTAGTTCAGATAGTTTAGTTAGAAGAGAAGAGGAGAGAAGATGAACAGTTACTACAGTCGTGAGTTAGATGCAGAACAGTCTTGTAACTAGGACTTGAAGCGTCAATAAAGATCCAGTACCAGCTCTATCCAGCGTCTCCCCTAGCTTCACGACATAATCAAATTTAAAGAAATGTATTAATTGAAAATTAAAATGAATCTCATAAGCAGAAATAAATCTACTATTTAAAACAGAATTTTCTTGGATTTCTAACTGGATACAGTTTTTAAAAAAACGTTGTGAGAAAAATATCAACAAAGATAAATAGCGAGGGACTGGGTACGAGTGCCTAACTATCATTACGTCGAAAAGCTATCCCTTCACCATTCCCCCCTGAAAAATTTAACACCCCCTCCATAATGATTTGGAAATAAGCCTTAATATGCAAAATCTCAATTCGAGCTTGCACCTTCTTTTATAAGGGCTATCAAAAAATCCGATAATCGCAGCGTCTAGATGGGCCTTAACTACCGCACTTAAGGGATGATTTTGATTTTCTCCGGAAAAACTTCGCAACTGAGTTCGTATGGATTTTTCTACGGATGACTAATGTGTAGAAAAGGTTTTGTGAATCTCGATACAATAAATCTTAAAGGGAAGATTCAACAACAAAGCCGAAATAACGTGTAGAAAAGTATATTTTCATGGTTGACCATGTTATCGTGCGAGACATTGTGATGCAAAATATCTTATTATATATCCTAGTCAAACTCGTTTTCTTATTGGTCGAGGGTACATCACGTGGAGGGAAATAAATCTCAATAACTCCCGCGCGGGTAATAAATGCACGTGATCAAAGCGTGAGAGGGGAATAAATCCACGTGATCAGGTCAAAGTCCATCGAAAGTTCGTGTGGCTCATCAAAATGGAGAGAAAATTTTTCTTCGTTTGACTAGAGTATATAATAAAACACTTAATGACTGAACCCTCGGGAAATCAGTTAGTTTCGTTTCCCTCGAATCTCAATCGGAGCCTCGGGAAACATTGAGATTTTCGGGAAACAAAACTAACTGTTTCCCTCGGGACCAGTCATTAAGTGCTAAATATCTATATTATAAAGGAAATATTTGTTCACAAATAGAAATGTTATGTTTCTTCTTGGAGTTACATGATAGTTTATTTATATCATTTAATTGTGATTGATTACGCATCAGCATCATACGGGGTATTTTAATGGGGTATATTATGTTTATTGTATTGATACCCCCTATGAGAATAATATACATACATGTGGTGTGACGTAACCAGTATTGCTGCCGACACTACCGAGTGCACAACAAGAATTTTCCCGCCTCCAGCCCCATCGCCACCATTTTGAGGCCGTTGCGTTTTTATGGCCCTCACCTTTACTAAGGCAAGCTTATTTCAATTAAAAGTTGTAATTTTAAATTATATTTACATTTCATGAATTAAGGATTTTGTATTAAAGCGGCCATGGGTAAGTGCCCATGGCCATTTAACTCCAAACCTTGGCTGTTTCATTTGTTGCCCAGTAAACAAGCTTCAGGAAAAGCGACATTTTTTTGAATAATTAACAAGGAGAAACATAAATACTAGTTATACAATGGTTTCGAGTGGCATATCGTGGAATATCCCACGAGTCACTTGTAGCCTTTTCTAGTATAAATACAAGCCTTTAGGCGAGTGTGTATACAAAGAAAATACAAGTGATGAGTGGGATATCCACGGTATGCCACGAGAAACCATTGTATAAACATTTTATCCCACACCGTAGAAAATACAAATGCGTAGATTAAATGTGCAATGCATGATGGGAAGGAAGAGTGAAATACCGACGAATATACAACGGTTTTCCTGCTTTTTAATTGGCCGTATTTTCTATGGTGTGGGATTTAACATTAATATATATAAAACGTTTGCCGTGTTTACATAGCCTGATATAAACACGAGGGAAGTTTGGGAGAAGTCGAGAGCTGTTGTGTAAAACCGAGCCGCAGGCGAAACCAACCACCACATTGCAATTTCTAAGTCAAATGGGGGGTCTTTGCTCCCCCCCCCCCCCCCCCCCCCCCCGTTACACCCCGGTACCCGTTCTGATTTCAAGATTCACATATTTTGCATTACAATGTATTTCGCACTACCATGGCCAACCAAATCCACTTTTCTACACGTTTTGTTTATCAATGCGAGAGATCTTTCCTTTGAGCACCACAAAGTTGATTTGGTTGACCATCGTAGCGAACGACACGAAGTATCGGAACGGGTACCGGGAGTGTAATGTGGGGGGAGGGGGGCTGCAAAGACACTCCACAAAAAATTTGCCTTAAAAAAACGTTAACTTTCCTTAAATTATTCTTTTATGTGAAAGTTAAGTCTAGTAACTTTTTATTTATCTGAAAGTTTGGGATAAGTTATGACTAAAAACTACTATTTTTCATTAATTTATCCGGGGATTCTGTGGATATGGCGGGAACCTTTAAAGATGAAACGCACGCGCGTGTGTACATATTGGCGGGAAAATGGCACATTGTCCCTTATGGTCGAGACCTTGCTGCGCCCCTGACAGGTACTATCACAGCACCAGCACTGAAGCATTGTTGATTCACAGCATATAATATCTTATATCACATTTAGGGTCGATATCCGTGAAATAAAGCCGTGAATAAAAACCATATCAGTGAAGTGTTACGATATCACTTGACGGTAAACGGTAAACTGATATTTATGACAATAGAATATTTCTTGTGTGTTATGTATCGACCCTAAATGTGTAATAAACAAATTATTACATGTTAAGAGCTTTGTAGCTAGCTTCACATGTGGCTTCCGCAAGACTCATACGAGCAATCCGACCCGCTGGACTCACAGCGGTGAAACACGACGGTCAACTGCAGATCTAATTCAATAAATCCCTCGTTCTTTCACCGCGATGCTTTAATGTAGGCGCACCCATCTTTTAGTCAAACTTTTCTACACTTATGTTGAGATCTTTCCTTGAAAAACAGCCTAACTATTTGCATAGTTGGTCATATCATGGTAGCGATAGTCTTGTAATGCAAAATATGTGAGTCTTAAAATCAGAACGGGTGGAGGTAAACACCCCCCCCCCCCCCCCCAAGTCTCCCTTTAAAATGCACACCTTACCTCATACTAGATAATAAATAAATCATATAAGTATATGTATTGGCTCGTGGAATTGTTTCTATTCATTCTAAGTTTCTGGTGAACTGTAAGTGGCAAGACAAGAAAGTGGTTCAGTATCCCATCTATCTCAGAGAACTGTATTGAGGAAAGGTATGTTGTACAATTAACATCAAGTTTGGTTAACAAGTAAGAATGGCAACTTTTACCGAACCCTGCAACAACCTCTTGGCTGATCTAAGTCAGGGCATGGCTAACTCACAGATTGAACCCTCAAACAACCTCTGGGCTGATCTAAGTCAGGACATGGCTAACTCACAGATCAAACCCTGAAACAACCTCTTGGCTGATCTAAGTCAGTGCATGGCTAACTCACAGATTGAACCTCTGGGCTGATCTAAGTCAGGGCATGGCTAACTCACAGATAGAACCCTGAAACAACCTCTCGGCTGATCTAAGTCAGGGCATGGCTAACTCACAGATCGAACCCTAAAACAACCTCTGGGCTGATACAAATCCCACGGACTTCTAATGATGTCTGTGAATAGCTGACGTATAAACGAGGCTAACCCTGAGCAAATGAGTCTGTGGTCTTCAAAAACAGCGGTTTGCATCGAATTCGAAACTGGTGTATTCTAGGCTGAAGTCAAACATTTTGTGTAGAAGGGGTATGGTGCTACGATCGGCTACGATACGAGATTTTCATATGTGTTTTGTGTTCATAGGTCAGACTGTTAATGAAGATGATCCTAATCTTTATTGGTCTATTTGGCGTTTTGCTGCAAGCACCAATGGTACCAGCAAAAGAGTACCACCTCGATTTCACAGAATTGTGTAAACGTTACCCTGACTTTGTCCATGGCGACCCTGAAAAGGACCTATCTAATTATTATATGATGATTGTTACAGCTAGAGATCTCTATACTGATCTTGAAAATCAAGGCTTTTACAAACCTTATGAAAACCTGAAGAGCCACTGCAGCTCAATTTCTTCCAAATACTTGAAACCAGAATGCTTGTTGCAAAAACGTTGGCAAATATTAGTTGGAAATGACGATTTGGAGTGGTTGATGTTGGACCAAGATAATGATCTTGTAAAAATATACAAAGATCTCTGGCTGCTACACCCTGTAATGAGAGGCTGTGCCAAACAACTCAACAAACCAGCAGGAAAAAATGATGTGAAGGCAAGACTTCTAAAAGGGTTACTGGGCAAAAACGTAGGAAAATATGCTGTGCTTTTCCAAAAAACACGCTTCGGTAGATCGAGAGTGATTAAGCAACATACTGTAGAGTTATGTGGAAAGAAGGATGCAGACAAGATATTTTGCCCAGGTTTACTTGAAATTATACGATTGGTAGATACCTATCAAGCCGTCAAATATGCGAGTAGAAATGGAGGAAAATGGAATGCTTATCGACTGCATTTTGCAATGATTCGACACAACCACCCAGGGCAATACAGCAGCGCGATATCTGAACAAACAGCAAACGATATTATTTTTAAGAACATGGAACAATTCTTAACCTATACCAACTATCGAGACAAAGCAGGAATAAATGAAATGTTTCGTGTAATGCCTGGAAAGTCTCGTGGCACAAGTTGTGGGGATTTATCGAACATTCCATCAAGCAGTAAGAAGATCGTCTGTATTTTCTGGAAAACTGTAAGCCTTATTCGTACCTACCTCAAATCCACAGCTCCAATGAAAAACGGGCCTGTCAAGGTAATACTGAACACAAACATTGATTATCCAACCTTTCTACGCTGGAATGAAATGACTCGAATCATATCGGCCGTCCAAAACAAAAATAAAGTGATGACAAAGCTCGCTGGGTGGGTGATCCGCGAAGTGAGAAAAGACGTCAATGAACGCTTCAAAGGTCTTCGGTCATACTTTCAGAAGGTGGCAAAGTTCAGCAGAGATATATCTGAAGCTGACATCGATTTTATCAAAGGCAGACTGGATTTCTACAAAACGGATGTCACTGCTCTGAGCAATGAATTATCCACAAAACTTGCTAAAATCATTAAGTATGCATTTATATCAGTAAGTGTGGAGATCGTTGAGAACGCAGTACAGGTAGCGCTTGCCAGTGGTGTAGTCGCGAACCCACTTGAAAAGCTGTTCGGTGGTGGTAGCGTTGCGGATTTTATGGATCGAACTGCAGCACTTGCAAACAGCTTGACTAACATACCAAAACTGGTTCGCGCATCGAAAACATTTGATGAAGTTAGAACCCGAACAAATAGCATAGCCACGAAGTTCAAGAAAAACGACGACTTTCTTGAAAACCTCAATACCTTGATACTGGGTGTTGGGAAAGAACAAAACTTGCAAACATTTGACAGTCAAAGGAAAACATTTCTCGAACACTATGTAGATTACGATCCCCAAGTTAAACGTCCTGAGTTGACCGCCATGACCACTACCTATGGAAACTTGATTGATGCATGTTGTGATGTCATCATGGACACGGAGACCGCGGCAGCTGCAGCTGTCAAAGGGACAGTTAAATCATCAGGGATATGTCCTAAAACAAAGGAAGTGGCAGAAAAAATGTTCGAGACATTTGCAGAGATATACGACTTCCAATTTGATCTGATTGATGCCATGGCGAACTTCATGAAAGCTGCGAACTCGCACCATGCTGCACAAGGTATAGCCGATGACTATGACAAGCTTAGTAATAGTCAAGGTCAAGATATTGTGAACGAACTCAAAATCATGTCTGTATATGCCTTCATATCCTATAAGATCAATATCTGGGACATCTCTGATGCTTACTGCCATATCCTAACGTACAAGGAAGGTGGGCACCCACCTAGTGTTTGTCGACTGAGAGAACGAGACATCGCAACAATCGCCTCTTATTCGAATCCAAGAATATGTAGAGGTAGACAAGAAATCAAGAATGTTCCCATCTCATCAAAAAGTGACCAAGGCTTTATGGATCTTTCTGATTTGTATGCTGGTAGAGAAGTGACTTTCAAAATCCCTAACTCCACATGGTTGGTTGACAACAACTGGATTTCTATAAAAGACAACGATTCTGCCATCGTAGTAAAAAAGTTCGAGGTTTTTCTACCGACTAACAGCTCAACCAAACGCTATGTCCGAGTGAATGCAAAAGCGACTGTGGAGAACAAGCTTTCAATTTCAAGCAATACCAACTACGTAATTGTTCCAAATAGGGAATTTATTTACGAATATGTAGAAGGTGTTGGCAGTGAACAATCATGTAGGCATGCCAGTCAAGTTTTGATCAATCCATATGGACCTTCTTTACCCAAGCTGTGTACCCTCAATGTCGACGAAAATAACTGTAAGGAACTGCTTCAGAAGACGGCCTTGTTTCCTTCAATTTACTCCCGTTGGAAGATCACAGTAACTGGTTACGAATCTACCCCGGTCCCAACACCTGCAAATGACGATTTCAAACTGAAGGTTAGCGTGAAGCTGTGTATTCTAAGTCCAAGGAATAATGACCAAGGAATCGAGAAAAAGCGGAAAGTGATGAAGAAGCGACCCCAGAAGGTCAAGAGCAAGCTGAAAGACCAAGAAAGACAAAGTTGTCCCAACTCGCAGTATTGGTCCAAGACGTTAGGTCGTTGTGTCTATTGTCCTAAAGGATCAAGATCTGCTCTCGATAGGTATTTCTGTGAAAAGATTCCAAAGATGAACGGTGACTAGGTATCAGTAATTGACTAAACAAGCAGCGGCAGCTCTGAGGCTGTTGAAACGAATGTATCATGAAACAGATACTTTTAGCTTGAGCTTGATTAAAATTATCATTGCAATGATAAAAAGATACCTTGTTGTATTGTTTATTAGATCCTTTACACATAACGTCAAAGCAGCTCAATTTGGAGGGCAAAACAAAAGAATTTTAATCTCCTGAGAATTGGAACCTATTGTTTTGCCCTCCAAATTAAGCTGCATTCCGACGTGCTGCAAGGGGTCTATTAGAGGGATTTAACACCAGTACGCAAGCATCAAAGACGACGACAAGGCGCATTTCAGTTTTTCGTGAGCGCACTGTGCCCATCGTGGTTGACGTCCTTCACAAGTCAAGAGAACGTTGCAATTGCATCCATTCTTCCATTCATCTGTAGATTTACCATCCATTCATCATCTACCCATTCATTTTGATATCTTTCGTTTTTTTTTCTCTCTTTTTTTCTTCTTTTTTCTTTTCTTTCTTTCCTTCCTTCTTTCTGATTTCTCTTTCAATCTTTTTCTCTTTTCTTTCTTTCTTTTTTTCTTTGCCTGTCTGTCTGTCTGTCTGTCTGTCTGTCTTTCTTTCTTTCTTTCTTTTTATCTTTCTTCCTTCCTTCCTTCCTTCCTTCCTTCCTTCTTTTTCTTCTTCTTCTTTTCTCTATCATTGTCTACCTTTCATCCATGTATTTATAATTGAAAATTGAATAGAAAATTGAATAGAAAAAAAGCTACAAATGAACTTAAAATATTTAAAAAATGTTGGTCTTGTCATGTGTGTTTGATAAGCAGCATTCGACCAATCAGGAATCAGGGGCTGATTACTGACAGTGCGAAACCAACCACCACATTGCCATTTCTAAGTCAAATGGAGGCTCTTTGCCCCCTCCCCATCCCCCTCCCCCTTCACTCCCCCCCCCCCCCCCCCCACCGTTACACCCCGGTACCCGTTCTAATTTCAAGTCTCACATATTTTGCATTACAATGTATTTCGCACTACCATGTCCAACCAAATCCACTTTTCTACACGTTTTGTTTTGTTTGTCAATGCGAGAGATCTTTCCTTTGAGCACCACAAAGTTGATTTGGTTGACCATCATAGCGAACGACACGAAATATGTGAATATTGAAATCGGAACGGGTACCGGAGTGTAATCTTGGGGGAGGGGAGGGGAGGGGAGCTGCAAAGACACCCCACAAAAATTTGCCTTAAAAAACGTTAACTTTCCTTTAATTATTCATTTATGTGAAAGTTAAGTCTAGTGATTTATCATTTACCTCATACTTTTGGTTTGTATGTGACTTAAAAATTTTTATTTTTCATTAATTCATCCGGGGATTCTGTGGATATGGCGGAAACCCTTAAAGATGAAGCGCACGCGTGTATGTATATATTGGCGGGAAAATGGCACATTGTCTCCTTATGGTAGAGACCTTGCTTCGCGCCTGACAGGTACTATCACAGCACAAACACTGAAACATTGTTGATGAGCAGCATATAACACCTTGAAACCAATGAACAGCTGAACATGCCTGCACCGTTACCTCATAGTAGATATCAAATAAATCATTAGACATGAAGATATGTTGAGTCGTGGAATTGTTTCTATTCATTCTAAGCTGCTGGTGAACTCACTGTAAGCAACGAGACAAGAAAGTGTTTCAATATCCCATCTAGATCTATCTCAGAGAACTGTATTGAGGAAAGGTATGTTGGACAATTAACGTCACGTTTGTTTAACTATTATGAATGGCAACTTTTATCGAACCCTGCAACAGCCTCTGGGCTGATCTAAGTCAGGGCATGGCTAACTCACAGATAGAACCCTGAAACAACCTCTGGGCTGATCTAAGTCAGGGCATGGCTAACTCACAGATTGAACCCTGAAACAATCTCTGGGCTGATCAAAGTCAGGGCATGGCTAACTCACAGATTGAAACCTGAAAAAATCTCTGAGCTGATCTAAGTCAGGGCATGGCTAACTCACTCTTTTATCAGCTGGTTAAAACCCAGGGGCCGGTCGCACAAAGCCTGAATAGCGCTATCCACATACACGCATTGTATGAATAAATTCTTATCCAGCGAATAAGTCCTATACAAACTCTACACAAAGGATATAACTCTTATTCGGTAGATAACTTTATCCAACCTCCGTGTAACGGGCTCTTGCTGAATAAAAAAAAAGAAAAGCGCGAAATGTTTTCCACACAGAGATAAGACAAACTGATCAAGAAAACCCCTTGCATCACGTAGGAATGCAGCTCAATTTGGAGGAAAAAATGCCAATTCCAATTTTCAGGAACTTGAAATTCTCTTTTTTAATCTTTATGCAAAGTTTTATGTGAATTTAAAGAATAAATCTAAAGATATGAATTTTTCAATGAGAAAACAGGTATTACCAGGTGATGTATTGCTGTTAATTAGCGACCCCGCCCCCAAGAAAATCGATCAATAGCAAATCACTGACCCTACAATACACCAGTTTCGTATTCGATGCAAACCGCTTTTTTTGAAGACCACAGACTCATTTGCTCGTTTACACGTCAGCTATTTACAGATAGTATTAAAAGTCCATGGGATTGGTATTACTCAACTTTCACATTCTTTACAAAAACCTTTTTGCTATAACAAACATTTTCGACATTCTCAAAGTCTCGTGCTGTTGAAACTGAAAGGATGTGCAATTTTTTTATGATTTTTTTGTTTAGAAAAACAGCGTTCCAATACTACTATTATTTCTCAACAACAAAATCACAAAATAATTCGCACATCTTTTGTTCCAGCAGCACGAGAGTTCCAAAATATCGAAAATGTTCGTTATAGGAAAAACGTCTATAACAGTTGGCTGTTGCCAATAGTAGACCTTTTTGCTCTATCACCGGCTATTTTCGAATTCGTGCACTTTAAGAACAATAGGTGCGTCAAAGATTGTACGAAATTTGAACATCTTAGGAATTCGAACAAAGGATGCTCGTATTTCATTGTTGTTGTACAATAGTTGGAGTCAGGTCATAATTTCAGCATACGTAAGTGTTGTGCATTGGTATGGCCCGACTCGTTGTTATTTACAACAATGAAATACAAGCATCTTTTGTTCAAATTCTAAAGATGTTGAAATTTCGTACAATCTTTGATGCACCTATTGTTTTTAAAGCGCATGCCGTGATGCCGTTGAGTAGCTGACTTATAAACGAGGCTAAGCCTGTGCAAATGAGTCTGTGGTCTTCAAAAACAGCAGTTTGCATCGAATGCGAAACTGGAGTATTTATCAGTAAACCTGCAATAGAAATGTCCTATAGGTATTCCTAAATCATACTCTGAAGTCAAACCTTTTGTGTAGAAAGGGTATGGTGCTACGATCGGCTACGATACGAGATTTTCATATGTGTTTTGTGTTCATAGGTCAGACTGTTAATGAAGATGATCCTAATCTTTATTGGTCTATTTGGCGTTTTGCTGCAAGCACCAATGGTACCAGCAAAAGAGTACCACCTCGATTTCACAACCTTGTGTAGCCTTTACCCTGACTTTACCCATGGCAATACTGCATTAGAGTTAGGTTTTAGTAATTCCATGCGCCTTGCAATCAGTGACCTCATAGGAGATCTTGAAGAACAAGGCTTGCCTTTTGAAAATCTGAAGAGCCACTGCAGCTCAATTTCTTCCAAATACTTAAAACCAGAATGCTTGTTCCTAAAACGTTTTCAAATATTAGCTGAAAATGACGATTTGGAGGACTTGATGTTGGACCAAGATAATGATCTTGTAAAGATATACAAGGATCTCTGGCTGCTACACCCTGCAATGAGAGGCTGTGCCAAACAACTCAACAAACCAGCAGGAAAAAATGATGCGAAGGCAAGACTTCTAAAAGGGTTACTGGGCAAAAACGTGGGAAAATATGCTGTGATTTTCCAAGACAACTGGTACGATGAATCGACAGTGATTAAGCAAGATATTGTAAAGTTGTGTGGAAAGAAGGATGCAGACAAGATATTTTGCCCAGGTTTACTTGAAATTATACGATTGGTAGATACCTATCAAGCCGTCAAACATGCGAGTAGAAATGGAGGAAAATGGAATGCTTATCGACTGCATTTTGCAATGATTCGACACAACCACCCAGGGCAATACACCAGCGCGATATCTGAACAAACAGCAAACGATATTATTTTTAAGAACATGGAACAATTCTTAACCTATACCAACTATCGAGACAAAGCAGGAATAAATGAAATGTTTCGTGTAATGCCTGGAAAGTCTCGTGGCACAAGTTGTGGGGATTTATCGAACATTCCATCAAGCAGTAAGAAGATCGTCTGTATTTTCTGGAAAACTGTAAGCCTTATTCGTACCTACCTCAAATCCACAGCTCCAATGAAAAACGGGCCTGTCAAGGTAATACTGAACACAAACATTGATTATCCAACCTTTCTACGCTGGAATGAAATGACTCGAATCATATCGGCCGTCCAAAGCCAAAACAAAGTGATGACAAAGCTCGCTGGGTGGGTGATCCGCGAAGTGAAAAAAGACGTCAATGAACGCTTCAAAGGTCTTCGGTCATATTTTCAGAAGGTGGCAAAGTTCAGCAGAGATATATCTCAAGCTGACATCGATTTTATCAAAGGCAGACTGGATTTCTACAAAACGGATGTCACTGCTCTAAGCAATGAATTGTCCACAAAACTTGCTAAAATCATGAAGTATGCATTTGTATCCGTAAGCGCGGAGATCGCTGAGAACGCAGTACAGGTAGCGCTTGCCAGTGGTGTAGTCGCGAACCCACTTGAAAAGCTGTTCGGTGGTGGTAGCGTTGGGGATTTTATGGATCGAACTGCAGCACTTGCAAACTCCTTGACTAACATAGCAGAACTCGTTCGTGCATCGAAAACTTTTGGTGAAGTTAGAACCCGAACAAATAGCATATCCAAGAAGTTCAAGAAAAACGACGACTTTCTTGAAAACCTCAATACCTTGATACTGGGTGTTGGGAAAGAACAAAACTTGCAAGCATTTGACAGTCAAAGGAAAACATTTCTCAAAAACTATGTAGATTACGATCCCCAAGTTAAACGACCTGAGTTGACCGCCATGACCACTACCTATGGAAACTTGATTGATGCGTGTTGTGATGTCATCATGGACACGGAGACCGCGGCAGCTGCAGCTGTCAAAGGGACAGTTAAATCATCAGGGTTATGTCCTAAAACAAAGGAAGTGGCAGAAAAAATGTTTGAGACATTTGCAGAGATTTACGACTTCCAATTTGATCTGATTGATGCCATGGCGGATTTCATGAAAGCTGCGAACTCGCACTATGCTGCACAAGGTATAGCCGATGACTATGACAAGCTTAGTAATAGTCAAGGTCAAGATATTGTGAACGAACTCAAAATCATGTCTGTATATGCCTTCATATCCTATAAGATCAATATCTGGGACATCTCTGATGCTTACTGCCATATCCTAACGTACAAGGAAGGCGGACGCCCACCTAGTGTTTGTCGACAGAGAGAACGAGACATCGCAACAATCGCCTCTTATTCAAATCCAATAGTATGCAGAGGTAGACAAGGAATCAAAGATATCCCTATCTCATCAAAAAGTGACCAAGGCTTTATGGATCTTTCTGATTTGTATGCTGGTAGAGATGTGACTTTCAAGATCCCTAACTCCAAATGGTTGGTTGACAACAACTGGATTTCTATAAAAGACAAAGATTCTGCCATTGTAGTAAAAAAATTCGAGGTTTTTCTACCGACTAACAGCTCAACCATACGCTACGTCCGAGTGAACGCAAAAGCGACTGTGGAGAACAAGCTTTCAATTTCAAGCAATACCAACTACGTAATTGTTCCAAATAGGGAATTTATTTACGAATATGTGGAAGGTGTTGGCAGTGAACAATCATGTAGGCATGCCAGTCAAGTTTTGATCAATCCATATGGACCCTCTTTACCCAAGCTGTGTACCCTCAATGTCGACGAAAATAACTGTAAGGAACTGCTTCAGAAGACGGCCTTGTTTCCTTCAATTTACTCCCGTTGGAAGATCACAGTAACTGGTTACGAATCTACCCCGGTCCCAACACCTGCAAATGACGATTTCAAACTGAAGGTTAGCGTGAAGCTGTGTATTCTAAGTCCAAGGAATAATGACCAAGGAATCGAAAAAAAGCGGAAAGTGATGAAGAAGCGACCCCAGAAGGTCAAGAGCAAGCTGAAAGACCAAGAAAGACAAAGTTGTCCCAACTCGCAGTATTGGTCCAAGAAGTTAGGTCGTTGTGTCTATTGTCCTAAAGGATCAAGATCTGCTCTCGATAGGTATTTCTGTGAAAAGATTCCAAAGATGAACGGTGACTAGGTATCAGTAATTGACTAAACAAGCAGCGGCAGCTCTGAGGCTGTTGAAACGAATGTATCATGAAACAGATACTTTTAGCTTGAGCTTGATTAAAATTATTATTGCAATGATAAAAAGATACCTTGTTGTATTTAACAATTAGTCCTCGAGTCCGAATGGCCTGCGAGTCAATAACCCATGAGGCCGAAGGTCTGTCTGTCTGTCTGTCTGTCTGTCTGTCTGTCTGTCTGTCTGTCTGTCTGTCTGTCTGTCTGTCTGTCTGTCTGTCTTTCTTTCTTTCTTTCTTTTTTTTTCTTTCTTTCTTTCTTTCTTTCTTTTTCTTTCTTTCTTTCTTTCTTTCTTTTTATCTTTCTTCATTCCTTCCTTCCTTCCTTTTCTTCTTTTTTTCTCTATCATTGTCTCCTTTTCATCCATGTATTTACACATTTAGTCATTCGTCCTCACTCTCCTCTCCTCTTTGTCCGATCCTCAGCATCTACTTCTATTTTAAGACGACCACGAATACGAAGAAAACCTTGATCAAATCAAATTAGGCTACAACACTGTAGAATTACCATGTTTTTAGTTTTGGGTTCCCTGTGTTCAGGTATATTATTAGATGGGTTCCCTGTGTAAAGAGAGAAAAACAACATGGCGTTGTGAGATTACAGCGCGACGCTCAAAAGTATGACCACATTTAATGTATTCGCATACTTCTATGCACGGGATTTTGTACTTTAAACCGACACAATTGATGCGAAGCTGTCTGGTTTTACCAAATAAGGTGTGTAAAAACTCGTTTGGCAACAAAAGCCCGTGCATAGAAGTATGCGAATACATTAAAAGTGGTCATACTTTAGCGCGTCGCGCTGTAAAGGAACTCGTGTTTCAGTACAATCCGAGTGAATCCCACTCAGGTTTTGAACATCGTTACAAAACAAACACGTTCCACAGAACACCTCATGAGTCTATCTACTAGATAGAAGCTTCTTCAACGAATTCTTTTATTCTTTTTATCGTGCGCACACTTTCAACTTTATTTAGAAGTTTTTGGCTGTCGTTTGATTATAACAACCATCTCGTACATGGGGGATTAACCAGCAAGCTCCGATAGATTGAATAAAAATATTGGTTGAAGAATTATCTATGTGCATTATGTCACCAACGTAACCTACAAGGCAACGCTAAACTTAACCACAGGGAGCCCAATTTAGATAAAAGTAAAAGGTGAAAATAAAATCGGAAAAAAATCGCATTTAATTAATTTTTTAAATTCCAGGTCAAGATAATGTCCTCAATATAATATAAATTATATTGACATAAATCCACACGTAGGATACCATAGGGAAATTACATTGGAAAACAAAGGCGCGCGCGAAAAAAAATGTTTTAGTCCATTTTTTATGGATTTTTTTGCTCGTTCGTATTATAGAGGACATTATTTTGACCTGGAATTTTAAAAAAATTTTCCGATTTTATTTTCACCTTTTACTTTTATCTAAATTGGGCTCCCTGTGACTTAACTTATGAGTCATTTTACAGTCTAGTATGCGCAGCTGTTTGCTTGCTTTTTTTCCTTACTCTCTTTTTCTTCTTCTCATATAAAGAAGCGCTTGATCAAATACAATTAAGCTAAACACTTTCCAAAGAATTTGCAAACAACTTATGAGTCATTTTACACGCATATTAGCAGCTGTTTGTGTGCTTTCTTTAATTCGTTTATTCTTCCTTTCGTTCTTTCTTCCTTTCTTTCCTTCTTTCTTTCCTTCTTTCTTTCCTTCTTTCTTTCCTTCTTTCTTTTCTTCTTTCTTTCCCTCTTTCTTTCCTTCTTTTCGTTGGTTCGTTCGTTCCTTCTCTTTTTCTTTCTTACTTTCTTTTCTTCTTTCTTTCTTTCTTTCCTTTTTTCATTCTTTCCTTCTTTCTTTCTTCCTTTCCTTCTTTCTTTCTTTTCGTTCGTTCGTTCCTTCTTTTTTTCTTTCTTTCTTTCTTTTCTTCTTTCTTTCTTTCGTTCGTTCGTTCTTTTTTTCCTTCCTTCCTTCCTTCCTTCCTTCCTTCTTATCTGTCATACTAAGAAAAGTTTGCTCAAATTCAATTAGGCTCAAAACTTTCAATAGAATTTATTAACAAGCCATTTCACATGATTGTATATTCGCAGCTGTTTGCGTGCTACGTTCAATTTATTTCTCTCAGTAATTTTATAAGGCCCTAATAACGCCCTAGCTGTTTTCGTGCTACGTTCAATTATTTCTCTCAGTAATTTTATAAGGCCCTAATAACGCCCTAGCTGTTTGCGTGCTACGTTCAATTTATTTCTCTCAGTAATTATAACTCTATAAGGCCCTAATAATGTTACCCGTTTTTTTACATGGAAGGCCATTGATCAGTCACACTAACAACAGACCCATGCATAATCAGTTTTACATTATACTCGAACAAGACATTATATTTTCCTTTATAGGGCGTTGTCTTATAATGTGCTAATTACAAGCATTGATGCACTGAAGTTCATAATTGCTAAGATCCTCCTTTTTCCCACCACAAAAGTAATACCTCCCATTAACATTTCCATAGATCTGAATATTTTTTTTGGAACATTTGCTAAAGGTATTGTTTCTATCTTGCCCACAGTCGAACTTTATACATTTAGAAGTGAAGCCATGGTCACAGCAGTCCTTGCAGGTATTTCCATTGATGTGTAAGCAGTTTCGTTCGTAGTTCTTGGCTAGCTCTTCGCAAAGCAGTGGACATTTGTGTACAGTGAGAGAAATCGAAAATTTAGATAATGAAAGAACGAAGACCAGGAGCACAAACGACTTGTAAAGAAGAGCCATTGATAGTTGCTAGGAAAAAATAAAAATAAGAATGAGAATGAGAATGAGAATGAGAATGAGAATGAGAATGAGAATGAGAATGAGAATGAGAATGAGAATGAGAATGAGAATGAGAATGAGAATGAGAATGAGAATGAGAATGAGAATGAGAATGAGAATGAGAATGAGAATGAGAATGAGAATGAGAATGAGAATGAGAATGAGAATGAGAATGAGAATGAGAATGAGAATGAGAATGAGAATGAGAATGAGAATGAGAATGAGAATGAGAATGAGAATGAGAATGAGAATGAGAATGAGAATGAGAATGAGAATGAGAATGAGAAGGAGAATGAGAATGAGAATGAGAAGGAGAAGGAGAAGGAGAAGGAGAATAAGAATAAGAATGAGAATGAGAATGAGAATGAAAATGAAAATAAAAATAAAAATAATAGACTCAATCAGAGTTGTCTGTTGATGTCGGGTTTCCTTTCTCTCAAAATGATTTAATGTGCTTGGAGGAAAAAGAGCTACTTCGTGGGGTTTGCTAAAACCACTTTATTCTTATAACTTTTGGCGGTGATGGGCATCATTTATTGTTCAATTTAGCGTTGATGTTAAATTTAAATTAACACTGACAAAGACATGCCATCTTGTACGCCCTGATTATAGGCGATATGCTTAAAAGCTACGTAAATGAAATTGTATTCAGGATGAAGAACCGAATTGGATAATATTGATGACAGCGGTAGTGAAAATATGGACGGTCAATATAATTTGAGGTACGTAAAATTCACAATTGCATAGGGGAACAAAAATGGTTTGAAAGAAAAATGAAAGGAATTGAATGGGGAAAGTTGGGAAAATGTAAGAGTGGAAAAAACTATAAGATGAAATATAAAAACAACGAAAAAACAAACTTACTCACTTTAGCTCACGAATAAATGCACGACACGTCGTTCCTTCAAGTAATAGACCAGAAACCAAACTGTTATTCCTAGTCCACCGTTTTTCTATTTATAGATCTTTCACATGCGCGCGCATTTGAAGTAGAATCTTCCCCTAGTCAACATATGTTCGTCGAAAAAAACGCTTAATTGCGAATGCGTGCTATTCAGCACTTTTTCCAAGAATTTAGAAGAGTATTAGTGACTAAGAAATAAATGAATATACTTTCGTGAGA